>JBBBDQ010000468.1:3345000-3945000 GCA_037127315.1 Ascarosepion bandense
TGAGCTCACGGTTTGGGAGTAAAGGGACGTAAGCAATGTTAATATTTTAATTTTATATTTTGGAAATCAAACAAATATTATTAATTAGATTATAACAAGTTTAACAAGTTATATATTGAGAGACCCCAAATTCATATGAAAGGATTTGGAAGCATGCTCGTTCAAAACAATCTTAATTACACAATTTGATAGGAACAACTGGATTCAGTTGAACACTCATCCAGTTATACCATAGCCCTGTAACTTGCACAGAAGACCAGAATGCCAAACTCTGACAAACACTTTTGAGATCTCCAGGGAAACAACTTGAGTTTCATCGTTTTTATCAAGAGCTTGATTTTTATATATATATATATATATATATATATATATATTTGGTGATGGCATATCAGCAGTAGACTTGGTGAAGTGGAAGCTATACTGCTTGTCAGCGAATAGATTGTGAGATGATGAACCATTTCAGCATTGATAATAGCTTCAAACACTTAGCCAAAAAGCAGTAAGAGAGCAATAATTAGAGGGGTTAGAGGGCTCCACAGAGTTTTTAAAAACAGGAACTATAGAGGAGAACTTCCAACAAGCAAGGAAGCAAGAAGCAGTAATTATAGAGTTTCAAGAGAACATGGGTACATTTCTTTAGGACAATGATTGGATTCCATCACCTTCACTTGCCTTATGGGAGTCAAGCTTAGAAATACAGTTAAAAACCAGAGACAGGGTTATATATAAATTACTCAGTTGAGCCTCAGTTCTAGGTGAGAAGTCAGGAGTGAGAATTCTTGATGAGTCAAGTGTGGAGTTGGAAGAGAATTTACAAGCAAAGCACTCAACCTTGTCCACTGTGGCTATAAGAATCTCAAATTTATTGAATAGAGGAGGGATCAAGGGTTTCTGTAGTCTTTGGAGAAAACTTGCAGGATGCTATACACAGCTTCATTCTTTCAGCAAACAACAGCTTAGCATCATTTAGGACATGCTTGCATTCAGTATGAGCAGAGACAAAAGATGCCTATTGTAGTTAGATGCATCACTCTGGTAAAGTCAGAAGAAGTGATTCCTGTTGACAATGGTATCCAAGCAAGCAGGAAAGAACCAAGGTTTAAGTCGGAACTTCCTAGCTGGAACGAAAGCATCAATGCTAGCTTTCACCTGAGGGCAATCTCAGAGGTGCAGTCTTCAACAGGTAGACTGAAAACTTTTTTCCAAGGGACATCGCAAATGAAATTATGGAACAACACCCAGTCCACTCTTTGATTACCATAAGATATTGTGCTGGCAGGAAGTTCCTAGAAAGAGAGAGAGAGTGGAAAGAGATATTAACAGAAACCACAGTATTTTCAGAGTTGCCAAGAAGGCAGAGCTATATGGCATGACAAGAGTCAAGAATATCAGTGAATCAGAGATCTATAAGGGAGGCATGTCCTTCAGGGATACTGGGGAAATGTGTTAGGAAATCCACCACATGCATGAGAGACTGGGTGGTTGAGAAGTTCAAGGTATGAATGCCAGCAAGATCAGTGACAGTTTTTTAGCCATTTGGCATGGTGGACATTGAAGTCACCAAACACAAATATTATTGAACTGGTGAGAGGAAATTGCCTTGTACAGAACAGTCAGGAGAGGAAGGGGAGCAGTAGTGAAAGAAAAGATAGCTGAGTTTAGTAGAGAGAGGTGGGGACACATGTAAGAATGGTCTGGATATTCAAGAGAAATCATTCTAGCAAGAGGGAGATGTTTGCTGACATAAACACCCAAGCCATGCATGTGGACATTGGAGTCCTTCCTAAAGAGGGGAACGTAACCAGGAATCAAGAAATCAGGAGAGGATTGTAGAGTTATGGTTGGTTTCATAGGGGCTATTTGTGGAGGAACAATTCCACACTGCAAAAAGAAAATACATGTTTTTATTTCAGTAGTAAAGCTTTATTGTCCAGTATAATTTATATTTTCCAATTTATAAAGTATTCATATTATGGTGGGTATAAACATGTGTATGAATGTGTATCTGTGAAAAGTTCAATAATAGTAATTTTAAAGTTTGGAATAATCAAAAATCTTTAAAAAGTAAATGTTTTAAATATATCCTTTAAATATATTGTTACAAGGATGCATTTATGTATAAAAATAATATTAATAATGTACAAAAGGTTGTAGTAAGGTATTCTATTGAATCCTACTTGTTATTACAAAAAGTTTTAATTCATGAAGTAGTTGTTAAATAGAGAAATTAGGAATAGAACGTTTTGGAAGATTGTAGAATGTTCAAGTAAAATCAAGAGAGTTCTAAATGATTCTAGAAATATGCAAATTAGGGGTCAGCCCCTATAAAAATAGGTTTTGGGAAGAGAGTAGTTAGTTGTTAACAGGATTTGCTGACATTATCAACTCTGCCCCGATTCGTGGATCTGTACCTTCAAGAAAAGTTGCCAATCAACTCTTTCATTGATTCTTTCATTAACCATACTGGAAATTATTCTTTATATACACATTTGAGGATTTCCAAAAAGTACAGCACTTCAACTACTTTGCTATCTTAACTGGGTAAAGATACTTGACTCACCTTCCTTCCCCTTCATAACACTTAGCTGTAACATTTGCCAGTAGTAAACTGTTTCTTTTTTTAATGCACAAATTTGTAAATTTTATATATATCTTATCTTGTGTTTATCATAAATTAAATATTTGTCTGTAATTTAGCCCTGTGTTTTTGTCAATTTTTTTTTCTTTTGTTGCAATATAACATGTAACAATATCCTTTTTTTTTTCCTTTTCAGCTTGTGCTAAACTAGAGTATTCTGCCATTGTCTTCTCATCCACTGATTATCTAGCATGTTCGTCTGGTATTCCTGATTTTGAACTTTGTATCTGGTAATTTCTTCTTTTTTTTTTTTTTTTCAAGGCTTCCAAAACATTATATATGGTTTGAATAAATTAACTACGACATATGAAATAAGAATTATTTCTGTTAACAAATCAAGCACTATAGAAAACTTTTTGAAGCATTGAACTAACTCCAGAAACAACTGCTAAATATCATTCATGTCAAACGGTTTGGATGTGGTTGCCATCGATAAGACCTTTCTTCATCAGTGGAATCCCTACAGATGAAAACTACTCAAACATTCTGGATTATTACTCTTATTTAACAACTCTCTAGAAAAGTTTTAGGACAATAATCCTTCAGAAGGGTAGTGCACCTGCATAATACTTGTGTTAGATATTGCACCTGCATAATACTTATGTTAAATCTTGGTAAAGTCAGATTATGTCTGCTATTAATACTATGTACTACCTGTCACAGGTCAGGTTTGTCGACAACTAAACTGGCACCCCTGCTGAGTGCAAGCTCAGTGAAAAGGGTGGTGTAGGCACCTAGCAGGATGAAAAAACAAGACCTGTCAAAGGGTGGAAGAGCTCCTATGAGCCAACAGCCATCTACACAAGCAACCAGCTATGGTTTAAATAGTCTTTTCCAACCCACATTGCCAAGTGTGGCAAGTATGGTACATCCCCTGAAGTGACAGACACAAGAACAGTGGAAGTCCTCCAGGGAGGGGTTCTTCAAACAAAAGTGAAAGAAAAAAAATCATTTGTTCCTGATGAAAGGCCAAGGCCGGTCTGAAATAATAGAAATAAATAAATACTGTCAAAAACATATATTTTTAAACTTAAAACTTTTCAGTAGTTTTTCCTATATATATATATATATATACATATAGGAAAAACTACTGTGTGTGTGTGTGTATGTATATATATATATATATATATATATATATATATATATACACACACACACACACACACACACACACATGTCCCCCACAGAGAAATTATAACACTTATGCAACAACAAATGGTGTATAAGAAAAAGTGAAACCTTACTTGTAAAATTTCCTGAAGAGAAAACTGGAGTTATGGCAGTTTCTCTATGAATTTATTGAGACCATATGGTTTTTCCTATAAGACCTACCACTGTGAGTTAGGGACATCCTCCTTCTGCAGGTTCTACATCACAACTGCCTTTCATCACTCTATTCCCTGATATTCATCACTAGCAGTCACATCATTCTTGTGACCATCTCAACAAAAAAGCAAACAACAGCCATTTGTATCATTACATTGATATTAGAATAAGTAAATTGTACCAACAAGTTTTAAAGATGTATTAAAACCAGTTAGACTGTATAAAGATATGTTATCATTGATGTTCCTATTGAAAGAAATGCAATAAAATATGGCTTAATCCCTGTCGTATATATAAAAATACATTTTACAGTGGACACAACTTGTATGTGTGACAGTACATGCATGTTTTACTAGAAATTAATTATGATGGGCTTAAATGCTCAAATATACGACACATTAACAAGCTCGTAGCCTGATGATAAAAAGGTAATTATTTGAAGCAAATAAGAGTTATTCTCAATATAATATTCTTCCTTGTCAATGCCTTTAATATGGTCTTTCCCCAGGGACAGGCCCATGATTTTTGGAACCCCAAGAAAATTATTTGTACCCTTCCCCAAGAAAATGATTTTACTCTACAAATTCTTACGTGCAGCTCTTATAACTTAAAGACTGAGCCCACTAAAATACACTGGCAATGAGGCTGTCCACGGACCACATATACAGTGAAAATTTCAGATCAAAATTCAGTTAGTAACAATATAGCAGGCTACAGACTTATTGATCCACCTTTCCTTAAACATGACACATTTTTCTGCTACTAAATACATTATGAATTGCATGTTTTACAGGGACTACAAAAATTGTAACCAGCTGTGTTCCATGAAGATGCCAGATGAAATTCCAATTAGTTTGTCCTTCAACCCGGGAAATTGGCACCAACTGAGTGTGATTTATACGAACCAAATTCATTGCTACAATATTGTCAGATGCCACACTTACATGGAACTTCGTTGCAAGTAAGTTGGTTAAAAATGTATAAAAACTATTTCACTTGTTTTAAATAAACATACGTATCTGTCACTGAATATGGTTAGTGCAAAAGTGATAATTAGAGGGAAATATACAGGAAGAAATAAGTCTTACATAAAATGTGATGAATGACACAAATAAACAAGTAGTTCAATTCTCACAACTCAGTCATAATTGATCTAGTGAGACAAGCTTGCTAACCATTCACATCAACCAACATGTCCAATCTCTCCAGCCAGATAAGAACTGATTAAATACAAGTTGTTTGGGTACATATTGAAACAAATGGGTTAGTCCATTTTCATGACAGCCCTCCTGCTGCCTGTTAGCATCTGCTGTGTTGAAGACGGGGAATACAATCTATCACTGAAGATGCTGGAAAAATGTTTGATTCCTGTACTGCTATAGCTATCTGCTATGATATATTCGTTGATTTTTTTTTTTTTTTTTTTTTGTGATGCTAGTTCTTGTTCACTCTTGTATATTGCTTTAATACCAGGTTCAGGTATCTAATCTAATGTGAACTTATAAATGGAACTTTGTCTCTGTGTGTGTCTATAGACTCCAAAATGGCTGAATCGATTTTCTTGAAAATTTACACAGTTGTACTATAAGCGTCTGCGAGTGTTCTTAGCTAGATTTTGTGTTGAGGTACCCCCAATAAATATCGAAAATTGCTAATTGAAAAAATTGGGTTATAGAAGGAGTGGTCCAATTTTAATCAAATTTGATACACTCATAGACAAAGACATAGGAAACAATATTCAGAAGTTTCAAGGTTGCAGTTCACCCACGTCTATTGAACAGGTTAAGAGGCTCATCCCTTGTTCCCTGTTTAGGATGTGGTTTCCGGTTTTCTCTTTTCCAATCTTCTCACTTTGGTTTCTTTTTCTTTTTTTTTTTCTTCAATTGGAGTAGATAGATCTATCTATCGCCCGGTTCACACTCCACCCACGTCTATTGAACAGGTTAAGCGGCTCATCCCTTGTTCCCTGTTTAGGATGTGGTTTCCGGCTTTCTCTTTTACAATCTTTTCACTATTACGTAGCCCCCTGCACATCAGTGGCGTTACCGCCTTGCTCGGGGTGATACAATTAAAAAAAAAATATATAAAAGGCAAGATGTGTGTGTGTTTGTTTATCTACCTGTATGTTCATATTTTTTCAGCCCTTTTATTTCAATTTTTGCTTCGGGTTTGGCTCTAAGTAGGTATAATTGTAGTTCTTAGTCTCAGCCATGATACCATTTACTCAGAGGACTTATTTAGCCTTCAAAATTCAGTTTACGACGAAAAAAACTTATTTGATATCGATAGAAGAAAATCAAAATTTGACTTACATCCATTTATTTTTCTTTTAGTCTACGGTTTAACTGGAAAACAAATATTGCTTTCAGTCTATGGTTTAACTGGAAACAACTATTGCTTTTTAGTCTTTTGTGCCAACATCCAAAGAGTCTGAGCTCCAGGACCATGGATTAGTTTTAAAGCTTTCATTACACCCAAGCAATGCTGGGCTCTACTGCTAATTGAACTCATAAACAATGCATGTTTAACTAATTCCTTTATCCACTTTGTCTAGTATTTTGAGCACTTTTATATTCAGTGTTAGATGGTTTCAACATTTAGTGATAATGGCCAAAGAATATTTGGCCAAAACATTGCATCTATTGCAACATCTGTAACAATCAAGAGGAGAACAACAGTTTAAATAAATTAAAGTTTATAGACAATTCTTCATCTCAAAATGAAATTTTTTTTTATGCTACATTCATTCAGGATATGAATGATCATGCCTCTCCTGTCCTTTGTAGCTGGCTTACGGCCTATCACGTTGAATACAACGGTTCTCGCTTGATCACCGAAGTTAAGCAACGTTGAGCCTGGTCAGTACTAGATGGGTTAGCGTTTGGGAATACCAGGTGCTGTAAGCGATTATTGACGGATGTGCGTTGTGGTGCAGTAGATATCGGCTCGGAAAAAGAAATCGGTGAGCAGAGTTCAAATTCCAGTTGAATATCCTGCATTCACTTAAGCACTGGTACCCTTGGGAAAGGTATTAATTCGTCCCTTTCCTTCAGTTATGGGTTAAATAACAAGGGTAGGACTTGGGGACTCTGCCCTTAAAAACAAATCCTAATGAAACTTGATACTCATAAAGAAAAAGTATTACTAAACATAAAACTTATATAAAAACAACAATAAATTGTTGAAAGGAAAAGGTATTACCAGCAATAAATAAATAAAATTTAGTTAGCAATAAATGACCTGCCGAGGTTGATTTGTCATAAAACAAAACAACCAACCAACCTTTTTAGCTCTAAGTAAGATTTGCCTTTTTACTATTCCTCCTAAACTCTGTTCAGCCAATCATTTACACTAGTTCATTAGGTAGGTTATTTGCTGCTTTCTTCTGTTTCTCTTGTCTTCAATATGTTCTGTGAGTGTCAAATTCTCCAAACATTATTTCCTCATTATGTACTCCAAGTATTTCAACTGTCTCTTTCAGATTCTAAGTAAAAGTCTCTCTCTTGTTGCCATTTTCTCTAAATTTTTTTCATTATTCACATGTTTATTCTATGTTATTCTCAGCATCCTCTGTAGAACAATTGTTGCCTCAAGGCTGTTCTTCTGAGAGGAGATAGGGGATTTTCTAAGCACAGCTTAAATGTGGCACAAGGCTGAAAGTATAGGGTACCCAGTGAGGATCGAATTCACTATTCAGTTGTAATAGGTAATAGCAAGACAAGCTTGCTAACCATTACACCACATCAAGGTGCCCCTTCTGAGAGGAGATAGTATAGTATTCACTGCAATATAGGAGTACTGATATTGCATAACAAATAAAATATAAAACTATGTAAAATCTTTTTTAAAAAAAAATTTACATGTTAAACTTGAAATAGAAACAAAAAACTATTAAATTGAAAAGAATAAAGACAAAACAAGAAAAACTGCAATTGAGGATTTTTTTATTAAAATCATAAAATAATTTTTAGAAACAAAAAAAACTGCTGATGGATTATACAATAACAACATTGTCAAGTGAAAAAATCTTCTTTTGACATGTTTTGGCATACAAATATTAAACTTTAACAGTTTTTTTTTTTTTTAATTGCTTATGCAAAATTCTTTTTACATGATCACAAAATTTAGCCACTGTACCATTTAGCATGACTGTTAGGGAAGTGAAAAAGTATTTAATGAGATTCAAGTATTTCCAAACCCAACAAATACCTGGAAAAAGCTTGAGAACTTATCTTCTGAAACATTCTAACAAAAACAAGATAAAAATACAAGTTGAAATTATTTGTACAGAGTGTTTCTAAAGTCTGGACACACAGGAAATCTCATTAACTATATTTTTTTTTTTAACCTCCACAGATTAAACGTGGTTTTGTCAAAAGAAGAAAGAACCTACTTTTTCTTGGGTATGCTAAAGGAGAAGGTGTACTCAATGAAAGTCACAGATGCAACACACTTGATTGAAAGCATAAAGCATGAATGTGCTTAAAACTGATGACAATGTGGAGTTATTGCATCGAGTTCATATGAATCTTGCCAAGTGCATCAACCTTTGCATTACAAATAATGAAAATCATGCTGAAGATGTTATCTGTTAAGATTCCAATTCAATGAAATGTTATTGAAAATGTTATTTCTTAAATGTGGTGGCGACTTACCTCGCCGAAGCAAGACAAGGCGGTTTGTCTGCATATGCGTTCATAGACATGATGGAACTGCGAGGCGAGCTCATGCAAGGCAGTTTTTGAAATTACACAGCACATGCGTCATTGGTGAAAGCGAGGCTTTCACATGCAAGAAATTATGGTTTCTTGCTCGAGACCAAAAACACATAAAAAGAGCCAACTCCTGTTTCAGAGGCAATTCGGTGTTGGCGATTCGTGAAGGCTACACCAGTGTTCGGGAAACAGTGTTTTGTTTACGGTGCACAGAAAACAGAGTCCCGAGTAAAGCAGTGTTCCGGGTTCTACGTGGAGCAGTTGGGAGAACAGATCCAAGCGATCATTAATTCGTTAATCAACTACACTCTGAGAAGATACAAATACTACATTTTTGCTTATGTGTCCAGACTTTAGGGACACTCTGTAGAATACCTGCAAATCATCTTATAAAGTCTTTTTTTTTACGAAGTTAATGTATTTTAAAATAAAATGCCTATGTTCAAATGATTTTTGATATATCTTAAAATATTGACATCAATGTGTTTTCTTTTCTTTTTCTGACTAGACTTATACCATGTCCTCCTATTGATGTAACACCTACTGACAATCATTCACAGACTAAAGCCAAGCTACTAAGCTCAGTCTATGATGGTCTCCAATTAACCGAAGCATCAAAGGCAGGTCTAATTGGTGAAAGAGTTAAAGAATTGCCCAGCTTACTTAAAAATACAAAGCATATGACTCCATTGTCCCAATGCTGGTTGTTTTCTGGAATCCTTTATATTGGTTGCAAGGAAGGGTATATACTCAAGGTCAGTGGTAAACTCTCTACTTCTCAAATGAGGAATTCTCATTATTGTCTTTTTATTTGAATCAGTTTGCTTATCTTGGTTCTTATACTCACAATGTTTCAGCTATGACATCTTCAGGCTTTCTTCAGATGTCTGTCATACTTAGTAACTTTCATGCTGAATCCTTTATCCAATCCATGGGGAAAGATTTGTTCTCATTCTGCTTTCAATGTAAGAGGATATTGTCTGTCAGTTAATTCCATCTAGTCTACATGAAATCTCTTCCCTAGACATGAAAAGTGGAATGCAAATATTCTACTCTCATAGATTGAATAAATTATTCAGAGGTTACCTGAAGAAGGTGGAGGGCACAACAGTCAAAGTATTGCAAACAAAATAACCAAGATGACTATATTAATACAAATAGAACAACATACAATAATCTTACAAAGCATTATTATAACAGTTAACGCATTTATGATCATAGAAGAAATAACTTTCAGGACGAAAGTTATTTCTTCTATGATCATAAATGCGTTAACATGAGACATATATCACACCATACATGTATAGAGGCTTTTTACTTGAACATTCGAGATTCAAGCTCACCTCAGACCTCAAATGATACAACGGTCCAACCATCTTTTGCAATAGATTACACACACACACACACACACACATATATATATAATAAATTTCGATGTTCAAAACTGTTGAATGATCATTTCAACATGAAAATCTTTACAAGGGGAAGGGGTAAAGTATTAGAAAAAAGATATTTTAGAAAAAACATATTTAGGGGAAAAAGCAGATATAAGATTTAAATAAATTTAATTAAGTTAATCTAATTAAAGATAAATCTAGACATAAATAAAATAAAAATTAAAAATAATTAAAAAAAATTTTCTAAAATTAATTTTAAAAATTATTATAAAAATTTATAAAAATTTATGTTGTGATATCTTTTTTCTAATACTTTAACCCATTTAAACGCTAGTTTTGTTTGACACGTATGGAGCGTCTCTAAAATATGGAAATTTTTCTTTTTCTTTTCTTATCTTTATTCTTCTTATACCTCCCTCCCCTTCTGTTTTGTTTAACCCAATTCTCAATTTAACACCACTTCCTATTCTATCCTTTACCCTCTCCCTTGTAAAGCTAGATGAAGCCAAATTTTCCATTTTTTTCACTTACAACTCTATCTAAAAGTAAAATCTAAAAATAGACGTTGAATTGCTAACCATTTTTTTTTTTTTTGTTATCTTTTGTGACGTAAATTTTTTAATTCTTAACCTTCATTTTTTATTCCTTTTTATTTCATTTTGAAAATGTGGTAGTTGCCAATGAGATGTGAAATCTCTCTTAGGGATTTCATGTTGAAATGATCATTCAACAGTTTTGAACATCGAAATTTATTTTATTTTATAATTAGCTCTGTAATTTTAATTACATTGAGCTCTCCACCTGTATCATTTTTTAATATTCAAATTTTAATATTTCAGGTTTTTAGGATTTACCTTCCTACTTTTTCATTTAGATTAAAGTTATTTTAAAAAAAAATTGATTGCAAAAGATGCTGGGAAAATGGTTCGACCATTGAACCACTTCAGCAAGTGTCTGACATCCCCTGCTGTACACTCTTTACAAGAGCCAGATCAAGCAAACAAATTACAATTGCTACCATATCTGGGCTGGAGCTGCTTAGTCTTCACTTGCATGAGTTCAAAAGTATCTACACAGCCTTATGGGTGATTATTTACCACTCTACAGCCCATTTCCCACAGACAAAACATTGCATGTCATTTGCAGATCTATCAATACTTTCATGGCATGTCTTCTAATGAACTACATTCCTTGGTATCAGGTGGTGACGTTCAAAACTGGGACCTACCATTCCAAGTACATGAGGATGAAGCCTCCTTGTTCTCGCCATAGTCAATCAGTAAGAAATGTCCCATTCAGATAGCTTCTTCCCAAGAATTGCTGTTTTATGGAATAAAATTCTGGCAGGATTTTTCTCAATCATTACAATTTTGTGCTCTTCAAGTCTATAATTTCTGACTGTGTCAAGTGGGGGGGGGGGGCGTTGAATGTTCACTCTGTCCAATGTGTGTATTCATAGTTCTAAATTTTGTTGCTTTTAAATACTGTCAGAGTTGATTAGAAAATGGATTTTTGGTTTTGAGCAGAAACTCATCTCTCATTTGGTTGATTAAGATTTATTTTATTTGCAAACCAGAAGCAGATGTGTGGAATCACCAACTCAGACACATTTTGTCATTTGACTCTTCTGTCAGTGAGCTGTTAACTTTGGACAATAGGAGAGTATAGTGAAAGAGATAATCACCTACCTCAAAGAAGAGTTTGTGTTTTGTGTACAATCTGCTGAAGAAAAATTACCAAAAAGTCATTAGCAAAAATCTACTTTAAGGACCTGAATCTATGCTAATGTTATTCCCTACCCTGAATGGTGTGACCAATCAGAAAGATCTCTTGTGGAACAAAAGCTGTTGTTTTTCGCTTATATGGGAGATTGGATTTTCTGAGCTTGGTGGACGAACATGCATTTTTCCTTGTTAGAAGTGAAGGTTGGATGTGTGTCCTCATTTTGTCATTTCTACATTGCCTGTTGAACTGTTGTGACAAAATATGTTTAAACTGTGATTTGGCTACAAGGGTGTCCATCCAAAGACAGAATAAGTCTACTGCAGACATTTATTACTACCATAAGTTGATAGTTTTTTTTTTGTTTTTACACCAACAGAGAAATGACATTACCATATCCAATATTGTTCAAGCTTTCAAATGTTCTCTTTGTATAATTGAATAAAGTTTTCTCTCCCTAGCCAATGAAAGATCTTTTTCTTACCTTATTGTAATCATCAGATTCTATTATCGAAGCAAATCTCTCTTTATAAGCAGATCTGCTTATGGCCATATCACATTGAAAAAGCAGTTCTCCTGCAATAGCTGAAATTAAACAAGATCAGACTTGGTGAGTACCTAGAGGGGTGACCACTTGGAATGACTAAGGGCTGTAAGCTTACATGATCTAATAGAAAATGGCTCTGAATTAGAAAATAGAAAACTGTGTTCCAGTTTCAGTTGGGTTCATTATATTTACCTTTGGGAAAATGATGAATCCACTACTTCTCCTCCCCCCTCCCCAGTTATAGGTTGATTAATAGGATTTTTATCAGTAAGTCATTCTCCAAACATTTCTTACAATATAAAAATATTTTCTGGCTTTAAGTAGCCTGTAAAAGGTTGATAAAAAATAAAAACAAATCAATTACATAAATCTGTCCGTCACCATGATAACATTTCTTTTATCTGCTGGCACTATTATCATTTTTTTTTTTTTTTTTGTCATTGTAGAGACCTAAGTGTCACTTTCTCTTCCTTTTTGGTTGAGTTGATAAGTTCTCCAAAATTTCTCACACTTTCCCTCTTAACAGCAATTATCAAAATAGATTTGAATATCTGAAAAATGTCAGATATGATATAGTGTTAAAAATTTGTACAAACGAAATAAAATATAAATTAACATATTGTTTCTGATCATAATTTGAGAAGATTGATGAACATATTGTAGCCATCATGCCAAAAAAAAAAGAACATGCTGAAACAGGCAGTCATCTCTTGGTGTCTGCATCAGCTCCCTCAGCCTCCCTTGCCAAAGCGTTCAGACACACTCATTTTATAAACCTTGATGAAGCAGCCGATTGGTTGAGCAGGAGTGTTTTACATATGCAGAAGCGCACTCCGTTAATTTTCTTTTCTTTTAATTGCTCATCGACACCATACACATGCAATGTGTGGGAATTTTCAGGCATGATGTCACGTATCTTGCTCACGACAATTGCACATATTACAATATTTTTTTATGAATTCTATAAATCTTCCCTTGCAGGTGGATGGGGATTCAGATTCAGCAAGTATCTTATTTCATCCATCAATCGACGAAGAGACTCCTGGTAAAGTATCGTTTGTTTATTCAGATGTCATCAATATTTACAGTATTACATATAATTTTTTAGGCTAAAACATATTATATATTTATGCAACATATTAAAACTCGTTTTACTAATGTTCGATTGACTTGGTAGATTCCTGATGTTTTGCATCTCAAATGCTGTGTCACTTTTTGTAGTTATCTGTCACATTTTCAAGGGCAGATAACTCACCATGTCTTCTGCTTCAATGATCATCAAACTAGTTCAAGGGCTATAACTCTTCCTGACATTAATGACAAAAAATATGTGCCTTTCTATACAAAAGATTCTTTCCAACATATTTTCAAGTATTTTTAAAATATTGGAAATGAAAATCAGAGGGAAGCCCTCTATATCTATTGAAGTTGAGTGAGGCCTATCCAAGAAAGGATTTTTTTGTTCCATAGCAAGTACAGAAGAGGGTTTACCTAGTAATGGAGGCCCCTGTGTCTTATTTTCTTCCACTTTTCCTTTTAGGGGTTGATACTATAATATAGCTTGCTTGTTATATCTTACACTTCTTTATCACCATGTTGGTTGTTTGTGTTTCCTATTGATGGTGGTTCAATGCACAACATATAAAATAGCTTCTTTTTAGGGTAGCCTTGTGTTTCCAGGAGAATACTACTCTTATGTCAGCTAAAGCAAGTTCCTTGAATTGGAAGGTCCTTGAAAGACAAACAACTTTCAAACTTGCTATGTGGTCAGTATATTACCAGTGAGTATTTTGTAGGATACTACTGCTGTAAATATCTATGTATATCTAGGTGTTGTGATTTCTGTAATAAGGTTTCTTCTGAATTAAGTTACTAGCCACACTGTACATTCAACTAGCTTTGAATCCAGAACTGTATTTATCCTAGTCTGGTTACCAACCAAAGCTAAAGAGCCCAGTCTTCCTTGCTATTATCTCCTTGATGAGGGAAGAAGAGATAGATTCCTGCCTTTCCAAGAGTGAGTTGTGATTGTAGTGTTGTGGGAGTCACCACTTTTACTGCAATGTTGTGGTGAAATAGGACTGAAGAATTCTAAATTACCATAATTAAGAGGCCACAGTGTCTCATCTGCGTGGTTGGAGCAGCCATTTGCAATTTAGGTAAAGTACATGCATGGTTCTAGCTTATTTAAAGCTATTGCTAATTTGTATGCAAGGTCATTAACCTAAATAAAAGGTGAGTTGCACAGATGAGCAGGAGATGATCTACAGAGTTTGACTTGTGCTAGACTATTGACTACAGATGGAAGGATTTCATTTAATGATTTCTAGTGCACTTTTGTCCCACAAACAATATTTGGCAGGTTTGTATGAGTCTGGGTAAAAATAAGAAACACAATATATGGATTTCAAACAACTAAGGCCTGTAGTAACAAGAGCGAGACTATTCTGAGGACACTAGAAGTTATACCAGGATTTGTCATTGGTGGCCACAGTTTGAATGACACAAGGTACACAGATGATACAGTGCTGATAGCACACAAAAAAGAAACTACAAGACCTCCTACAGAAGGTAGCTGAAGTGAGTGACAAAGGATTACACATAAACTGCAAGAAAACAGAATACATGGTCATCAGCAAAAGAAGCAGCCCAAAATGCCAAATACAGTTGGGGGATACTAAAATCAAACAGGTACAAAAATTTAAATACCTGGGAAGTGTTCTAACAAAAGACGGAAAGTGCGACACAGAGATCCAAAGGCGAATTGGTATGGCGAAGGATGCATTCCAGAAGATGAGTAGCGTATTAGGAGACACGAAAATTTCACTAGAAACAAAGAAGAGAGTGCTAGATTTCTATGTGATGTCAGTTCTTTCTGGACAATCTCAACAAAGATGAAGAAAAAAACTTGAAGCAATTGAAATGTGGTTATACAGAAGGATGCTGTGGATATCATGGATTGAGCATGTGAGCAATGGTGAGGTTTTGGAAAGGATGGAAACTAAAAGGAAATTAATACTGAGCATCAGGAAGATACAGCTAAAGTTCCTGGGACATGCAATGAGGAAGGAGGGCTTGGAGAACCTGATACTAAGAGGTCACATAGAGGGAAAAAGAGACAGAAGAAAGCAGTGGATAACATATTTGAAGGGCCTGAGCAGGTGGATGACAGAACAGGGGGTTGCATGGGATAACAGGAGAAAGCGTGCTAAGAGCCACCAGGAATAGGGAGATGTGGAAAGCCATGATCGCCTACATCCTGAAAAAACAAGGCACATAGAAGAATTAACAAGAGAGAAATTTCATTAATCCATATACAGTTGAAAGATAAAAAAAAAACGAAGGCATTAAAAACTATAAATTACTAAGAATTTTGCATGTCTGTGTTTGATACAAGCATGTATGTAACAGTTGAGTCATCAGTCAAGATAGGAATAGTCACAGCAGGGACACCTTCATCTACTTTCTGCTACATCCTAGAGGAAGGAAGTGTTATTCTTTTTATAGAATTTAAACAGCATCACCAAATGGGGTAATTCAGAGTAGCAAACACAAATTTACTTAAAATGAAAGAAATAAGAGTTAAAAATGAATATCCTACATGAAATAAATTCAAGCCACAGCAGTATTTAAAAACATATCTGCAAAAAAATGTTAAAAGGACAGTTTTTCTTTTGACAATACTATGACTGTATACTCTCTCAGCAATTTTTGTTTTAAAAAGCTATTTTTTTAGAATTTTGAATAAAACTCAAACATCTCAAACTGGATTTATTTTATTTTTCCTTGAGAATTAACAGAAATATTAAACACAATGTATATTATTTACTAGAATAATTTTATATCTCTAAAATTACAAAAATATGTGAAACAACTAGAATGCAATATTTATTTACCATATTATAAAGAAATAATTAGGAAACCGGATTTTTTTTATTCCTAGGTTTATAAAAATGTCTGAAATATGGAACAAGAAAATTTGAATAAACATTTTCCCATTTTATGATGAATGTATAATTATATATGATATAATATATATTATATATAATATGATATAATATAATATATATATTATATATAATATTATATATAATATGATATAATATAATATATATATTATATATAATATTATATATAATATGATATAATATAATATATTATATATAATATTATATATAATATGATATAATATGATATTATATAATATAATATATAATATTATATATAATATGATATTATATAATATAATATTATATATGATGAATTGTTGGTTTTCAATGATTTTTATAATAGATGATCTCTTCTGTTGGATTAATTCTTGCTTTAACTTTCCGAGACATAAAATAATCAAATAAATAATTTTCATAGTTATTTCTTTACTACCTAAACCAGTTTAGTTGTTTATATGCTACTACATAAGTTTAGTAATTACACCATGAATAAAGGTTAACATAGTTATTATTCACTCCAATATGTAATGCCAAAATATACGAGCAATTTTGGTTTAAATATCATTTACAACATTTTATTGCTTTTATTAAATCCGATAAAATGGTATCAAATCCTTTGCTATATTGACATGTAAACGTTTCTACTCTGCTTGAAAAATTACTTCATATTTTCATATGTAAATGAAAGTGTCAAAAAGCAATACAATGAGTATTTTCATTGTTACTGACTTGCAGAAATGGAGTTCAACCAATTAACGTATGTGTGACATAATAGGTAAAAGGCTAGTGTAGCTGTGGATGTCAAATGCCACTGATAAGATGAGGCAAAAAAGATGGTGGCACACTATCTTCAAAGTGGTAACCTTTTGGGGACGTCAGCAGGGTGTAATGGTTAGCAAGCCTGTCTGGCTAGAACCTATTACAACTGAGTAGGGAGTTCAATCCTCACTGGGTACCCCATTCTTTTGGCCTTGTGCCACATCTAAGCGGTGCTTAGAAAATCAACTATCTTCAAAATGGTAACCTCTGTAGGTTTTTTCTTGGTTATGTAAGTCATTAATAAATTCTGAACAAGACATCAGTATTGTATGAAAACTTTGAGAATAAGACCACCAGCAACAAGGATGGTAACTATTCAAAGTTGTATTAAAGTCACATCCCAGTCCAACATTGGTGCCACTGAACTCTTTAGTCAACACTTTACAACATACTCTGGGTTTCATATGATTGACACCATGTGGGAGTAGTTTGACATTGCAAGGTCCTGGGTATGACAATAAACTACATCCAGCAGCAAGGCCTCTGATTGGGAGGTTGTAAGGAGCATGGAACTACCTATTAATTGCTGTTGTTCCCAGATTCACCCTAACCCAGGGTGGTGGTACCTGTTAGGTTCCCATCTATGGGTAAATAACCCTAAACTGGGGTCAAAACACTATGAAAATATAAGAATAGACTTTTATAGTAAAAATTCCAAGAATACATTTTTGAAGAAACAAATATCACCAGCAATACCTTTTTGAAGGAATAAAATACATACCAGCAATACATCTGACTCTCAACAAAACCCACTTTATAAACTTATTTTTTTAGAAAGAATATATCTTCAAAAAAGAAGAAAAAACTTTTTCATAAAAATCTGACGAAATCAACCTTCTCGCTAAAACCTTTTTGGTATTAAATAACTCACAGAGGTTGATATGCCATTAAACAAAACCCAAACTTAACACTGCAAGTTTCTCCCAAACCAAAACATTAACCTAGAATCTCTAGTCATCTTCTTTAATAGCCTTGTGAGATACAAACATTCATATGAATGTCTTGCATACACATCAAACCCTAACTAAACTTCTCAGACCGATAGTTAAAGGTGGCTCCAGGTAAATGAATCCAGTAGGGCTTAGCTCAGACCATCCTTTTTCGAACCTTGGGGACTGGCACTATTTAATCAGAAAAAAAAAGAACTTTATCAGATAACAGAAACCTCAACACTTGTGCTGACTAAAATGGATAGTACACATAGCTTGATGGGAAAATGATGACATAATCAAGATGTTGACATTCCACACTACTTTCAACAAAAGGTAAGGTAGGAAACTCTCCTCAATACCTCAATACTGAAAAGAGCAATAACAGTGGACTTGAGAAACCTTTTACCTGCCATGTCCCTCCAGGATGTAGGCGATCATGGCCCTCTACATCTTCCTGTCCCTTATAGCTCTTAATACATTGTCTTTTTATTTCTCCCAAAGCCTGTTCTCTCATCCATTTTCTTAAGCCTATCAAGTATGCCACACAGTGTTTTACCATTTCTTTCCTTTTATCTGCCCTGTGAGTATCAGATTCTTCAAGCCCTCCTTCTTCATTACATGTCCCAGAAACTTCAACTGTCTCTTACTGATGTCAAGTATAAGTTTTTTTTTTGGTTTCCATTCTCTAGAAAACCTTGTTGCTCATATGTTTGGTTCATGGTATCCTCAGCATCCTTCTGTAGAACCACATTTCTGTTGTTTAGAGTCTCTTCTTCATTTCTGATTGTCCAGCATTCACATCCATACAGGGGGACAGATATCACACAATAGTTCAGGAACCTTTTCTTTGTTTCCAATAAAATTTTCCTGTCTCTCAATACTCTGCTTAGCTTTGAGAATGCATCCTTGGCCATCCCAATACACCTTTGGATCTCAATGTTACACTTTCCATCCTCTGTTAGAACACTTCCCAGATATGTAAATTTTTGTACCTACTCGATTTTAGCATCCCCAACCTGTAATTAGCATTTTGGGCTCCTCTTTTTGTTAATGACGATACATTCAGTTTTCTTGTAGATTATGTTTAGTCTTTTCTTCTCCGTTTCCTTTGCAGTATTCTGTAGGAGGTCTTCTAGTTTGCTTTCCATGTCCACTATCATGTCATCTACATGTCTTACATTGTTGAGATTGTGGCCACACGCTATAAATACTGGCAGGACTTCTAGTTCTAGTTCTCTTGGATTTGTCTCGTTGTATAGGTTGAATGGATCTGGTGAGAAGACACGTCCTTGTCTTACATCCTTTTTATTTTTTTGTATATCTGCTGAACTCATTTCCTGTCTATATGCAGGTGGTTTGCTACCATCATAGTCTCTTGATTATTCTAATGTCTTTCTTGAATATGTCAAGGTTGCCAAGCACCTCTAACAGATCTTTGTCACATACTTTTTCAAGCATCTTTGCGTTGTCTAATTTTCCTGAAAAATTGTTTTAATCATATCATTTTATAGATTTAAACAGACAACAACACTGGCTGCTTGGTCAATGAGCAAAAAATGTTTCCTAATAAGGAAGTGGTTTTTACCATTACCATTGGTTACCAAGTTGTATGGAGTAGCCAACCTGAGGCTTCAACAGAATGTTGTGCAAGCTGAGGGTGACTCTAATTGTATAGGATATGTTGGAGTTCATAAAGACTGCTTCTAAAATTAGTGCATCTTGACAGTTCTGACATACTTTTCGATCACCAAGGTGAATACAATACACAGAGAAAGTGTGCTGCAGTATTATTCAGCACAATATCTGGTACTAAACGGATATACACAGAACAGTACAAAAGTTACAAGAACCGACAAGACAGAATTTACAACTCAGAGAGGAGGGGTTTAGATTGCAATAGTTGCCAAAGTGATCAGTCTGAATATTACTCAAATAACACTCGAATATTACTCCTTGAATGCTACTATTTTTTACTTAAATAGACAATTTCATGCCATGGGCTATTCCATCATTGAGAGTGCTGCAGGGGTGTCAGTCACTCTACAACATATACACAAATCTTTTTGAAAAACATATGACCCCATTTATGCTTATTTTATGGTGATGATGGTTTGGTCTAGTAAAGTGTTGCCACCCCAATTTCATTGTGTGCACATTGCACAAAACTAGTTCTAGCAACAATCAACTGACTTCCAAGTGATCTTCTATTTGACCCCATGCCCTCACTAGATTGAAACTCTATGACCATGTAAGGAACTCACTAAATCCCTTGCAGTCATACCTAACAAACACAATTTTGATTATGGACAGCCCTGGAACATGTCTGGATAGATATACCCATGCAATGACTGTAGGACTTTATACAGCGTGTTGTTGTAGCCACTTTTATTCCAGTAAATGTAGGAGTTCAAGCTCTTTGCCAGTAGAACCGAGTAAGAATTTGCTTGCTAAAATTAAATCCAATCACTTTCATAAAAGGAGGTTCAAGAGACTGTAGTAGTTAAACGTTAGGTATTTTTAATTTATTTGTTTAAACATTATTTTTAACAAATTTGATTACTCTGTTTTCTATAATTAAGCAGTATATTTATTTAGTATTTACTAGCCTTGAATAATCAGAAATCTTGTTAGGAAAATATGTATTCTTCAGCAGGATTCAAACCTGCATCCCCTAGGCTTAGGGCAAACCATCAATTGATCTGCGATGTCTTAGACTGCTCAATCACAATGGATCTACAGTAAGGCAAAGCTCAAATTAATCCTTTAAACACATAATTTCTTGATTTTTCATAATATTCATATCTACTCTGTTTTTATATCCTAATGTAAACAAAGATAATTTATTATTTATTATTATATCTGACATATTTTCAGTTTATTTGTTTAAACATCATTTTTAATTAAAAATGATGTTTAAACAAATAAATTAAAAATATGTTGAACCTAATCCATTTTGTAACGAATTTTGTAAAATAAATTATTAGGGATTTGTCTCTCTATATTATTAAATGACAGTTATTATTAAAAATCCTGGACAATTTTTAAAAGCATTAATATATGATGAATTGTCAGTTTTAATGTTTTTTTTTCCTTTGGAATGCTTTTGTGTTTCAACCAATGGACTTTTTCAAATTATTTCACCCCATTCCTCAGACAAGTTGGAAATCAAACTTAAATCAAGCCTTATATACACACCTTTCGATTTTTCGTAAATAACCATCTCTGCTCTGAAATGTATCATAATGTAAGCAAATGTAAACAGACAGTTACAGAAAATTCAATTAGACTATGGAATCATTCGGGGTCGAGTGGTTTAAGATGCACCAGATCAATTGGTGACTTCTTCTATGTTGTTAGGGGAAACAAGTTTGAATCCTGCTTAATGTCACGCATTTTCATAACAAAATTTCTCATAAATAAGTAGGCTAGTAGAAATATATATGTATATATACACATACACACTACCGGCCATAATTATTAGGCCACCCCAGTTTTTTAAAAGAAATGATGTATTTCATACAATTTTTAGTATTTATTGCCAAATGAAAATAAAATGGCTCTTTTGTTATTACTTTGCAAAATTTTACAAGGCAAGGAAGCAAAGATGAACTCACCTGAATCATCTTAAATTTTTTCATTCTTTCATTGATGAAACTGCAGTATAGATAGTTATTAAATATTTATAAATTCATTTCATGCACATGTTATTGTGCAATATTAACAAAAGAACCATTATATTTTCATTTACAATTATTCACGTGGCAATAAATTCTAAAAAATAATACGAAATACATCATTTATTTAAAACACTGGGGTGGCCTAATAATTAAGGCTGGTAGTGTGTGCATGTGTGTATATAGTGTATCGAGGCTGCAGATAATTTTCTAAACATATGCTGTTAAATAAGACAATGAATGTCTATTATGTTTAATCATGAGTTGTTCTAAACATCGTATTTTGGCTTTAGTTTTAGTTGAAAATAAAGACAAAAATTCTCCAACATTTGGATAATATTTTATTAAGTTGGTTCTAAGCTTTCGACTTACATGAGGCATCTTCAGAGAGGTTACAAGGACGTTAACACAAAAGCATCTACCATCAGCAACGATTTTATCTTGTGTTGACATAAAACTCTGCTAAGCATTGGCAGCAGTTAGCAAAAATAGCAAACGCAGTTTGTAAATTTGTAATGCGGTTCTATGACGTCACACCGTGTGAGAGCTTGAAATAACAGAACCATATATTTAAATCCAATGTAATGTGTTATGATTAGATTTAAATGTGATTTTATTAAATATATATAAACTGTTAGTTAAAAACAGAATATCTACTCAAACACAAGTATTGATTAAAAATAATGTCCAAACAAATTAAATATATTGGTTGTTAATTCCATTTCATCAATCTCCAGAATTTTCCATAATATATATATAATTTTTCTTTTTCTTTGGTAAGGCAATTTAACAGTTAGCAAGCTTGTCTCACACCATCTGCCGATCTTCACTGGAAAGCCTAAACCAGCTAGTCATAAATCGCCCAAACCTATCTGCGTTTCCTTCACAAACATACGAGGTATTCGCAGTAACTTTAATAGTGTAGAATCATTCCTTCTAACTAACTCACCCGATATCTTAGCTATATGTGAGACTAGCCTTGACCCTTCTATCCCCTCTTCGGAGCTGTTCGTTCCTGGTTACCTTCTCCTCTTCAGGAAGGACTCCAATGTCCATATGCATGGGCTTGGTGTATATGTCAGCGGACAACTTCCCCTAGCCAGTGTCACATCTCTTGAATCCCTTGATCATTCCTTCATGTGCTTCCGCCTCTCACTTCTAAGCTCGGTTAGCTATCTCTTCTTCCTCTACCGCTCTCCCTCCTCCTCTGACTGTACGGTACTTGATTGCATCTCTACTAATATCGACAGGGCCATTTCTTCTCACCCATCTGCCCATATATTTGTGTTTGGCGATTTTAACGCCCATCACACCAAGTGGCTTGAAAACTCAGTCACCGACCTTGCTGGGATTCGCACCATGTATTTTTCAATAACCCAAGCTCTAACACAAGTGGTGGACTTCCCCATGCGTTTCTCTAAAAACCCTAACGAAAGGGACTCTTTACTCGACCTTTGCTTTACCTCCATCCCAGACTCCTGCACTACCAGGCAACTCTGCCCCCTCGGAAACTCTGACCACGCCGTAGTCTCCATCAACATCTCAATCTGCACTAACTATACCCAAGAAAACCAGACCAGCAGAATATCATACTGCTACCAAAGAGCAGACTGGGACTCGTTCAGAGACTTCCTCTGCAACGTCCCCTGGAACAACGTCTTCGATCTTCCTGTCAAAGACTGTGCCTCCGAGGTCTCCTCTTGGGTTAAGGCTGGCATCAATGCTTTTATCCCAGCCAGGAAATTCCAGCTAAAACCAAATTCATCCCCCTGGTTCTCACCCGCTTGCTCGGCTGCCATTGCCCACCGGAACCATTTCTTTCGGCTCTATCGAAGCTGCTCGTCGAACCAAAACAGGCGCCTTTTCGCCTCAGCATGGAACAAGTGTAAAAAAGTACTGAACGAAGCTAAGAGAGTGTTTGCTACCAGAATTAGGCAATGCATAGCATCCTCTAAGTTTGGTTCCAAAGATTACTGGCGTCTCTGCAAAAGCATGCTCAGCAGGAACAAGACTTCAATACCCCCACTAATCAATGAGTTTGAAGTTCTCACCTACCCTGCGGACAAGGCTGAATGCTTTGCCCATAGATTCTCAACCAATTAGACACTGGACTCATTAGGAATACCTACCCCAGACTACCTACCCAGAACTAAGGCTCAACTAAATAACGTCCACATTACACCCTCGCTGGTCGCCAAGATAATTGCACAACTTGACCCACACAAGGCGAGCGGCAGTGACGGAATCCCAGTCATAGTAGTGAAGAAATGTGCCCCAGAACTCTCCTCTGTCCTCTCTAAACTCTATAACCTCTGCCTATCTGCTTCCTGCTTTCATGCCTGTTGGAAGTCCTCCTGCGTAGTACCTATATTTAAGAATTCTGGCGAACCCTCAGACCCCGCCAATTACCGTCCTATTAATCTCCTTCCGATCTTTGGCAAAGTTTTCGAAGCCATTATAAACGCCAAGGTGATTCAGCATCTCACGGCCAACAGGCTTCTCTCTGACAAACAGTACGGGTTTCGCTTCACCAGGTCTACTGCTGATATGCTAACGACCATTACTGAGTACATATACCGGGCACTTGACAAGAATGGTGAAGCCCAAACCGTTGCCCTGGATATCTCCAAAGCGTTCAACAGGGTCTGGCATGCTGGCCTCTTGTGCAAACTGTGGAGCTACGGGATAACTGGACATCTGTTTGACCTCATCCCTCCGATGAGCTTAGATCACTGGTGCCGCCTAAGCATGAATTTACACGAGATACTAGATTAGCAACTAGGTCCCACCCTTTTACAGTTAAACAAATAAGATGTAACCATAAATTCTACTCCAACAGCTTCTTTTCTCACGCTTCCCGCCTGTGGAACTCCCTTCCACAAGTCTGCTTTCCCAACAGCTACAATCTCCAGGTGTTTAAATGTAGGGTCAATGGACACCTCCTATCACACTAATTCCCAATTATTCTCAGAACACTCTCATCTACCCAACCCTCATTCTCTCTGTATCCTTACCCGCCTATCACCCACCCTCTGACATTTCCTATATTTAATCATCCTTTCTCCACTCTATGTAGCCCGCTGTGCAGTAGTGGCAGTGACATGTCTTGCTCGGGGTGAAACGCTTAAAAAAAAAAAATCCCTATACTTTTGGTCTCGTGCCACATTTTCTAAGCTATACTTAGAAAATCACTATCAGTTAAGTGCCATACGTGATACACAACTGGGCAATAACATCTTGAAAGAGACATGACTGATGGCAGAAGTTTATACTGCAGTAGGTTGCCATTACTTTCTGCGGTAGAGTGGTTGCTTGCCAAGGCTACAGAACCCAATCTGTCCTGTTATTTAACTCATAACTGGAGAGAAGAGATGGATTCATACCTTAGGGTTATTAAAAAGAAAGAGCAGATTTAAAAAACAAGTTATAAGAGACAGAAACACATTTAACACCTTATTGGATAAGAAACGGATCAAAGTTATTACAATAAGTGAACCCTTTTTTTTTCAATCTGGTTTAAATGCTTCTTTTTGTTGTTAATTTTTAACATTTTGTATAAATTGAAATTGTTAGAATTTATAAGAAAGAGGATCTTGGCCATCATCTGTGGTTCTCAGGTCACCAAATCTTACCATATACGATCTTTATCTGTGGAAGTATATAAAAAAAAATAGTCTTTGTCTCACTTATGCCTTATACTCTTGATGATTTGAGACATGGAATGTATTGAAGCTTTGAAGTCAATATCCACAGATGAATTGATTTAAATGTAGCAAGAAGTGGAACATTGCTTTGATGTTTGTCGTGCAACACATGGGGTTCATGTTGAGTACATACAAGTTGAACAACCTTAAAATAATAAACTTTTGTTTTATGATCTTCCTAAAATCAGATCTTCTTCTGATTCATGTTACACAAATTTCTAGCACTGGCCAAATGTGAACACTCCAAAACCCAATGCTGAACTAAAAACTTTGTGAACTGTGCATAGGTTCTGCACATAGTCTCCTTTTCACTTACATACTCAAAGAAAAATATAATCCAGAATTTTCCCCAATAGCAACCACTCCTGTCTAAAGAAACAAAGAAAAACTGAAGCCAACCTGAGCCTAAAAAAAGGATATAAAAACCCATCAAAGGAACTTCTTAGGCAGTTGGCAGGCACACTACAATACTCATTGACAGCAACCTCCCATCTCCAATGATACCCGCTAAAGGCACACAACTCACTTTCCCTCTTTTACTGTATAAATGATTTTTATGACTCTACTTATGTCTTTCTTTCAACAAGAGATATTCACAATGATTTACCACTTCTTGTATTTTTTATTAATACAATTATTTCCAAAATCTCCATATTCTCTTCTTTGTTCTGACACCATACACTTAATATAACACTTTGAAACTTTTTGTAACCGACAACTGGATCAAGCCAATAAGAGTTAGTTGCGTGTGGTGCAATAAACACCACGAGTTAGGTCCTCTTGTACAATTGGTTGTTGAGAGAGGAAATTCTATTCAGAGTAGATGGTACTGACAAAACTTGCTTAAGAGTATGAGGTTTCTTATTTTATTTTACACACACACACACACACACACACACACACACAAAATAAAAATTAATTCACACCACGTGTATCTCAAAAAATACAATTGCGCGGGAATTCACCCCTTACCATACCCTGTGGGGTCAAAAACAAGGACTGCGCACCCAAAAGCTTGGCCATAGTGGAAAGCACACCATGTGGTCAAAAATATGATTTTTTTGACCAATCAGGGCTCGACATAAGAAACACATTTCTTGATCTCCCTGGAGCCTCACCATTCAGATAAAAGGAAGGTAGAAACTCTCAACAGACCAGAGGGAGAAGCAACCAGCTGACACCAAAAGCGCACAAGGACAGCTCGCAGAACACACACACAGAGAATTCAGCAGTTCACACACCAGGCAGTATCACATATCAGTGAACATTCTTTCACCCTCTCTTTCATCTCACTCGCTACACGTCGTCCTACCTTTCCCTCTCACATTCCCAGTTCCTTTCTTTTTTTTCTTTTTTTTACGGACAATTTCATTTTTGTACAAAAAAATAATTCTTTTATTTTTTTTTTCACGAAAATAAACAAAAGTTATTTTATTTGTAGTGCATTTTTCTTTTTGTTATTTGTTTGAGGGACTTCTTAGCCCCCTCTACACGAGCAATACTGGGAAGGTATTAGCCAATAGCATGAGTCTGGGACTGGGAGGACCATATAACACCAACTTTTTTCTCAGTCAGGACAAAGCAATCTTGACATGCAGACCATCAAAATTAGAGTTCATATTTATTTTACTTAAAAAAACAGAAAAGACAATCTTTTTCTATTTAGTAATGTGTTGAAGATGTTTCTATCTCTTAGTATTTGGTTTTATTAAATTTTATCAAATTGCTTTTTGAATAACCTTGTATATATCCTTTGAAGCTATTTGATATGTATACCTAATTCAATCACTTTCAATTGATTTAAGTTTATCTACAAATAAGCATTGCTACTATTAATGGCTTGGATGTTTTGTTTTTGCCAGATGATGAAAAACAAACAGATGATGACAAATCTGAACAAGTACTTTCAATAGATTTTATTGCTGTACATCGCACAGGACTTTTTGCTGCTTCTAAGGTGAGCAGTACCTTTGCTTTCTGTAAATTTCTTACAATTAAATAGTACATTTTATCAAAAAATATAGTCTTGTCAGTGAGATGCAAAACTTGCAGTTTAGCAAAGTTATTGATCATGACTCTCCACAACTTCCTTTTTTATTGTTGTGAAATTTTATGACTATTCTTTGGAAAAGTAATAGTAGCTTGCCTTTTTTTTTATACTAAAGTTTACCCAATACAAGGTTCAAGATTCACTCAAAGTAGAAATTTATTGTTAAAATGATTATGATGAATTAGATGTGTGATATGAATGAAAAAAGGATAGATAACTATTTTTTCCATGTTTTTGAATTCAGAGTTGTCTTCTTATAGACTGTTCGACCCCTAATAAATCGAGCAAAACCATGTGTCAAAAAAAATTCACACAAACCTTTACAATTAGAATTTTTCTGATGAAACTAAATTATTGATTAAATTCAATTTGCCTAATTTAGATGTCTCAGCTTGTTTTTAATTTCATATTACCAAAGCGTAAGTTGTTCCAATAATTCTATCCAAGGATAAACTTGTAATGATATAATTTCAGAAAGGAATTATTCAGCAATTTGATATTTTTAGTGAAAACCCAAAACTACACTGCCACTGCACTATCAATACCTCAATTTCAACTTTCACATTCACTCCAGACTATGAGATGATACTCGTTGGATCAACTCAGGTAAGTTTCAAGCAGATGTTTTTTAGCATTTCAAATCCTTTTAATAAGCAAAAATGAAGTTTTAAATTGCTGTGAACAAAAACATTTGTATTTCTTTAATCACACTTATCATCATCATTAGATTTCTATCATCATATTTTTCTCTTTTTCATTTCTATTTTTTCCCCTTTATTTTCATTCTTCTGATCTTGTAGAGGTATATATTGATGCTCATTAAGCAAGCTGAGAACTTGTATGACAACAGCTCAAGGCACACTTGGGAGCAACATTTTTATGTGTATCTTGACTCTGACCAGTTTTAACCAAAATATATTGGTCTGAGACAAGTGTGGGTCAGGAGCTGTGAATAATGACTTTTCCTAATCAAGCTGGAACTTAAATTTCTATAAAAGAGGAACTGTTTTACCTGCTAGTTAGTTGAATGCTACACTATTAGGCACTCTTCATTTTCCCCATTAACAAAGTCTAGTAGCAGTCATCTTGTCTCTCTGTTAAAACATAAATAAACTAGAATCATTTTTCCAACTTTTTTTATCATCTGTGAATTGTTTTTTTTTACAGTGGGAGTAACTTTTCAATCACACTACTTTTTCTATATTAAGTCACAGTGTTCATCCAAAAAGCTATGTCTAAAACCCTACCAAATGCTGGTCTAAGAGACAATGCTACAACCTTCATTTTGGATAAATGATTTTTTGAGATTTGAAAGAGCTATTAAAAAAAACCTTAATTTTTACCATGAAAAAGTCCTACATTTGCCATCTCTTTCAAAGGAGTATCATTGAGTATATATACACTGTCCTCACATATACTCAGGGCAAATGGTCCTACTACATTTGTTTCATTAAAATATCAGAGTAGCACTTTGTATTTGCATAACAACATGAAATAAATTAACATTATTTTAATTTCTAACATTATTACCTATAGTTAAGTTTTATTTCACTGTTATCTTTTTTCTTGTCAGGGCATAATTCAACATCATAATGTGAATAAACTGGAAGAAGTCAAACTTCTGTTTAATCAGAACAGCTCTCCATTTATAGCTGTGAAATCTTTATATCCAGGTACAAAAACTGCTGTGGTAAGTGTCTTTTCTTATAACCAGTGTTATGGCCGGTCTTTAGAAAACTCTTCATCTTAAGACTAAATAAGAATTCAATCATTCCCATATATCTTCAAGATACTTGGTCAAGATACAAAACCATTTCAACATTTTATATCAATAGACAGTGTATGGCAGCATGGATTCTGTGACAATAGATGGTGTATAGCAGCCAGGAGTCTGTACTATCCATTTTAGTTGCTGCTGCTGTTGATAGTCATCAACTAATGTGGTTTCAGTTATTTGGTACTGTCTTTATGCTTTATTCACTCAAAGAACTGAGAAAGCGTTTGTGTAGTCAACATTTAAATATTTCTGAATAGGTTTGATGCCATGAAAGTCTCAATTTGATGAGGCTATTTAAGAATATGACTCAAATTTTAATGTTGATGTTTCAGTTTCATAACAATGATATTGGACAAAACTAACTCTGGCACTGGCTATTCTATGCTCAATTTTTTTTGCTCTTATACTAAATTTGTTATAGCTGATCTGTATACCGAGGTATCTGAAATGTTTAGTATTTACTAATCTTGGAAAGCATGATGGAGGATGCTGATGTTCAGTTCAAGATCATTCTTATCCGAACTATGAACGTCTGTCATCATCAGTACATTGGTGCCTTAAGAGAGAAAGCAGGGTCATTCTCTCCTATTGGTAGATTTGTTTCAAATGTGGCATGAAATGCTTAAATGATCAGTGCCCATCTAATCACATTTGTGTTTGTGCCTATGCAGAACATAGTCTAGGAATAGATTAAATAAATAGGGGCTCTCATTTCTTCCTTGCCGTATCCCTAATGAAGTCTGTTTCTATATTGAGATCCTTAACGGACATGTAAGATTCTGTAGATTGATAGTTATTCTCCTAGATCAATGCATTCAGTAGATTCAAAGCTTGGAAGAGCAGTTTCTAATGAATGAGAAGAGAAAGTCTCTATTAATGTGGTCATATGCTGCTATGGGGTCGACAAGGCAGGTATATATTTTCTGATAACAGTGGATGGAAGATGGTGACAGAGAATCTATAACAGTAGACAGTATATAGCTTCCAACTCTCATTCATTTCTTTTATTAAAATTGTATAATGTAAGGGTTGATGATAAATAAGGACCCGCTTTCACATAGGCCATACTTACATCACTCACCATCATTTACTGGAGGGCACAAAATCCCCAATATGTACCAGCTGTCAAAAAAGGTTAAGTGTCAAACATATACTTTTAGAGTGTACAAACTTAAATAGAGTGCAAAAGAAGTATTACCAAACAAGTAGTTTGAAAAAACTATTTATGGAAACAAGACCAAGTAGGATACTCAAATTCTTAAAAGAAATTGGAATGTACTCAAAAATATGACTGGTTGAATACTATCTCACACACACACGTAGATATATGTATTTCTACCAACTTGCTATATATTCCAAAACTTGGTTCTACCGAATGTGTGTTTGCAAATCTTGTATATGTAATACATATAATGTATGTAGGCTGGGTTTGGCTTCAGATAACCCATAATGGTTTGTATGCCATAAACTTTAAACAGTCAAATTAAATATATACATTTTTATAAAATATTTTATTAATTTAAAATGTGTTAGATATATAAATTTATGAATTTGTCTAAATATATAAGTCTGTTATATCTATTAGTTTGTTAAATATACAAACTTCTTGAAATTGTTCTTAACTTTTTGTTTGATTTTTAATAATTCGATTCGGCGTTAAATGACCCAAGATGGGTTGATACGCCATAAAACAAAACAAACAAACAAAATAAATAAGGTTTCCTGCATTGTAGTGTCACTAATTATCAGTGCGTGGCAGAGGGGTAAGAACATTTGCTTTCTGACCATGAAATCCGGGTTCAAATCTCATTATGGTCAAACTGTCACAAAAATGATTTCTTGAAATGTGGTAGTTTTGTAAAGTACCTGAAAACCATGCTACTGATACAACTCAAATATTGTGATGGAATTTAGGTAGTTGGAACTTTTTTGTTATGCTAGCAAAAAGTCACAAGTCATCATGACTGAGAGTTTGAACGTACTGGCTTTGTTCAAATTGTTGATGCTTTCTCCCAGAAAATGCAACTAAGTTCTACTCAGCATAGTTGCAATATCAGCTATAGGTGGGTTCTGAACAAATGTACCCAAGCAAGTGTCTGCAATAGGGATTGGATAGCCCCCTAGCAGACATCCATACCAGAAAATGAGCAACCAGCCATTACTATTACTAATAGTAGTACTAGGAAAACATTGAGAAAATTGTTTAAAAATGCTTAGTAAGTTCCACTGTACCAGTATTGAGTAATAATGGACCAACTTCTGCCAAAACCAGCAATCAGTGATAGAAGTCTTGGCACTTGAAGATTGTATACCAATCAAAATTCAGACATATGAGAGTAAAGAAACATTGCAAATATTATATATATAGTGTGTACACACACTCACACATCCTTTCATCTGCTTTCTTTAAAGAACTTAAAGTGAAACATGCTAGTCAATAAGTTTTCTAAATCAACTCATAGGTCACCCCTTGAGACTTTTTCTAAGGTAAATAATAACAATGCTGAACTTACTGACAATAACATTAACATTTTCTATAAAAATCAAATGCATGGTAACTTAAGCAGGATGAATCTTCTCTTAGGAAAATCATAAAGAAATATAAAACTCCAGTCAACAAAAACAAGAACAATTATTTACTATCAAAAATTTAAAACTGCTAACCTCATTTGTCAACAATTACAACTCACCCACAAGATCAAAATTACAGAGAACCAATATTATTTACAAATTCACTTGTCTCTTAAGAAACTGCATTTCTGATCAATCCAGATTCATGAGTAATTATATTGGATATTCTACAATATGCCAAACAAGAAAACTCAGGTTACATCTCTCTGGCCATAGTTCAATTAGGTCTCATTTAAATACACAGAGAGACCTACCAAACTCCATCCATAGCATACTCATTGACAATATGGATACAAGTCAACCATCCGTCCGTGCATGGAGTACTGCTGCCATTTATGGTCAGGTGCCCCTGCCGTTCTCCTCAGTGTTCTTGACAAGCTCCAAAGGAGAGTCTGTAATGTGATAGGTACTGATCTGGCGACTCGTCTGCAGCCACTTTCCCATCGTCGAAATGTGGCCTCCCTCTGTCTCTTCTATAAATACTTTCATGGCTTCTGCTCGGATGAGCTTAAGTCATTGATGCCTCCTCAACAGGTGTTTACCCGTTCAACCAGACTGGCAACTGGGTCCCACCCATTCACAGTCAGGTTAGCCAAACGCAGACGACAATTCTACTCCTGCAGCTTCCTCTCTCGCACTTCCCGCCTGTGGAACTCACTCCCGTATTCTTGCTTTCCTGACGGCTACGACCTCCAGAAATTTAAAAGCAAAGTTAATATTCACCTACTAACCACTGGACTCTAGCTCTCTCCCCTCCCCTGTATAACCTTCCCTTTCTCTCCGCCCATGTACCTGTCATTGCACCTGCTTTCTCAGCTTTCTATTGTTCCTTTCTAACTAGCTTGTACTCCTCACTCTTTTGTAATTAATCTCTTTACATTTATGTAGCCCCCTGCACATCAGTGGCGTTTCTGCCTTGCTCGGGGTGAAATGATTAAAAAAAAAAAAAAAAAGATAGTCTCATGCACATGTTTAAAAAAAAAAGGCTAAAAATAATGGAAGCATTATTAATAAAAAAGAAAACACCAACACTCAATAATATCAACTATGAACACAGCCACACTGTGTTGACAGTGGTTGGAAGATAAAACATTCTTATAACTCTTATGATTCAACTTCATTATTCTATTTGAAGACTACTTACCTATCAACACTGTTCAAAACAAATTTGATTCAAGGCTTATGGCTACATCATGTTGAAGCCCAAGTCCCTGTATGATCACCAAAGTTAAGCAATATCAAACCTGGTTAATACCTTGATGGGTGTAAGATTGAATGTGTCTGTGGTTTAAGGGTTAATAGCTTGGAATTGTTCAGTGGATAACAGTTCCAATTCCAGTTAAATTCATTATATTCACTTGCATACAAATACCTTTACGAAAGATATGAATCCACCACTTCTCTCCCATGCTATAAGTTAAATAGTAAGACTTCTTAAATCATTACCATCTAAAAGAAAAAAAATTATTTTAACCTAAAAAATTTTTTCTGGCTTTAAATAACTAGCAAAGGATTGATAAGCTATAGAAAATGAATGAATCAAAAATTTAATTCATTTTGTTGCCATTTCTATGAATCTATCTGATTTAAAACATCTTTTGCAAGATTGCAGGTTGTATTTACAATTCAACAATCATCATTTTGAAGACAAATTTATTTTATCTTGATACCAGTTTTGTTATTCTTGTTTCTTAGAATTTGTTGACCTTATAATCTCTTATACTTTGAGAAAATGTTTGCTTCATTTCCATTTTATTGTTTTATTTGGTATAAAACTTTCTTTCAAAGACTGAAAACTTTGTAAATCAATTGACATCATTTTGAATAAAAATAAATTGAATTTTTCATTATTTCCTCAAAAACAGATTTTATAAGATGGAATGAGTCCAGCTCAAGGTAATGGCAACTCTGGCAGTCGCTAAATGTGCCATCATGCCACCATACCATGTTTCGAATCTTCCAAAACCAAAGCTTATAAAAACATCCTTGCGGCCATTTATGACTCAAAACAGATTAAATTCTTTGGCTATTGTATCAACAGAAAATGATCTGGTAAAGAAGATAGGTGTAGAAAGTGCCACGAAAAGATTTACAGATCTAAAGGCTAGAAAAATTGTTCTAGATGTGATAATTGTTTTCTTTAGCTTATATTAAATTTTATATTGTAATAAACTCATTATTCTACATTTTCAGTTTCTCTCCTTGTGAAAATTTTGAAAAATTATACTTGTAAAAGCGTCAAAGTTCAGCTTGCTTGGGATACCAGCAACCCTAGGACCATTTCTGGGTTGGAGACCTTATTTATCAATCAAGCCTCATCCTTGAGAATGTTGTTTTGAAAATTATAAACTTTGTTAAAATTTCTCTCACCATTAACATACCTACTTAACATATTCCACAAGTTAATCTTAACAAAAAATAAATAACTTAAGTAAATCATTTAAATCAATTGTAACACCCCAATTGACCGTCCTAACAATTTTCTCCGGCGGCCGTTCTCCACGCTGTGATGTTTGCCGGGAGCTTGTTGAAAATGTCGGAACCTCAAGCTGGGGGTACAAGATTGAACAATAAGGAACGAACTTCCACAACGTGGATGAGTTGAAAGGATGCTTTATTTCGTTTAGACTAGAGCTAGCCTTTTCGGTTGGGGCAGGCGAATGTGACACACAGCTCTAACTCTAATTAATGGAGATCAACAAATCCAAACTGACCAAAACAAGACGAGCGGAGATTCTTACTTCAAGCTCGCACCCAGCTGAACTCCTTTCTCTGACTCGCTTAACTGACTTCTATTTATTTAAAATCAATCCGGAAATGCTTTAGACCACCCGTGATAAACATTGGCGACTGTGAGTCTGAAATTTCAGTTATCTTTTTTTTTATCTTAATAAAGCTTCCGCCGGAAAATTCTTAATGTGTGGTCAAGATACACTAAAAGACAGCCTTTGACCTGGTCATTCAAAAAAACCTATTTCCTGAACTTTATCTTTTATCACATTAAATCACTGAGTCAAATATTTAGCAGGAAGAGTGGCAGGATTTAAAACAGTAATCTGATACCCTTGTCTCTTCCACAATTTTCCTCATAAAAGAAGAAGCATTTATTTATTTTTTCCTCTTCTTTTTCACTTTTGTTAAATATGTTTTTAAACTATTTTCTATTCTTAACCATTTTCTATTTTAATCTATTATAATAAAATACATATATGCCTAGTTATCGTGTCACACAATGTATTTCACCATGAAAAGTGTTTGAAAATATACTGCATTTAGTTTGCACATTCCTTACGATGTATTATAGTTAGAAAGGATGTAATGCATATTGGCTCAGAATTAAAAATTGGAAAGCAGAGTTCAAATTAAAGTCGAGTTCATTACATTCATTTATGCCCAAATAGCCTTGGGAAGGGTATGATTCCATCTCTTCTTCCTCAGAGCTATGGCAGGACAGACTGGGCCCGTTAGTCTTTGTTCGTAACCAACTTACTGCAGAAAAATCTTCTGCCTAATCAGTCATGGATTGAAAAAGGCATACTTACCCAAGCACGTTTCACATATGGTGTTTAACTGTTTGATAATGAGAAAAATATTTAAAAGTCACTTTTTTCTCTCAATTTTTATTTTTCAGTCTATACAGCAAGATGGTTTATTGCAATTATGGAACATTGAGGATGGACAGAAAATCTCATCCCTTACTCTAAATAACACAGTAAGACTTTTCTTTATAAAAACAACTTATGCAAAGAATCCAAAGTATATATAATGGAATTTCGGAAGGCTACAATAGCCTACTTTATACTAAAATGCTAAAAAGAAAGTCTAACTCCACACTGCAACAGTAAAGGTAAAAAAAAAGATGTACATCAATGACAAATGTGAAAAATATTCTGCAGATTCTAGACATTTGTCTTTTCCCAAAATATCCACTCAAATAATTACTGATAAACTCAAAGACCTCAGAATGAAAACTAACCCAACCATCTTATTTAAAGACATAATAAGTCAAAATATTTTTCAAATTAATTACACAAGATATTTAATAGAAATACATTAAACAGTTCTGTCAAAACATGTAGAGGAGAGAAAGTGTCATAATTCAAAGTCTGGCAAAAAGTAAGCAAATGGTATGAAGAATATTCTTTTAAATGAATATACAACATTGACTAATTGCCAATTGACTTTATAAAGTGGTAAATAATAAGGATTTCCTTAGTTTACATATTTTAATAATTTAGTAAATTTTTATACACAAAAAATTCTATATTTATTTCTTTATAAATTGATAAATGAGAAATTTTTTCAAAGGAAGCTGTGAATGTGAATTTGAGATGTATAACATTTTATAAAAACTGCAATACTCTGTCATACAGCTTTTGAGCAATAAATACTTGTAATGGTATTGGGACTTTATGAACATCCTCTGTGTGTGTATGTTTGTGTGTGTGTGTGTGTATATATATATATATATGTGTGTGTGTGTGTGTGTGTGCATGTGTGTGTGTGTATTAAGACCTTGAATAAGTTCTGTTTTCAACAGATAGCATTCCCAGAACTGCCTGTATGTAGTTTCAGATCTATAACACATCTATAAGGAATTACTATAAGCAAGTTTAAAATTCAATGTCAAAATGTAAACAACTTTGCTTTTCATAGCATTAAACATGTCAGATTTTATGACAGTGTATTTGTGGGGAATTTTACTGCACTACTTTATTTAAAAGAAATCTCAGCTGAAGCACACAGAATTCTTGGTGAGACTTATGGTGACCATGCTCTGTCAGAAACAACAGGCAGAGAATGATTTACATGTTTCAAAAATAATGATTTTGATGTTGAAGTTAAAGAACTCTCTGGCCCAGTGGAAATGTTTGAAGACAAAAAATTGGAGGCATTACTTCATGAAAACTCATGTCGGGTGCAAGCTTAACTTGCAGAATATGTGTGTGTGTTCGCTTTCTGACCATGAAGACTAGGTTCGAATCTCACCATGGTCAATTTGTCAGTTAAGTGACTTTTTGATGTTATTGGTCTGGAGGAGGTGATTTTTTTTTTTTTGGAAAGTGCCTGAAAACCATACCATGGGCTGACCCAAGTATTGCGAGTGAAATTGGATGGATGGCTCTCTTTGAGGAGTTGCCAATGATTGTGCTAGCTCGAAGTTACGAGTCATTGTGACCAAGGATTTGAGCATCTTGGCTTTGTTCTGACTGTTGTTCATGCTAGATAACACGCGCTCTCCCCCTGAAACTGTAACTAAGGTCAGATCAGCATAGTTGCAGTATAAACCACAGGTGGGCTCTGTGGGTGATGAACACACACAAGTGTGCCTGAGCAAGCATCTACAATGTGGATTAGATAGTTGCCCCAGTAGACAGGTATCCTCAAATACAAGTGACCAGCCATTACGCATACACACACAAACACACAGACAATTTATAAGAAGTAAAATTATGCCAACTGTAGTACAATAAATTTCATCTAAAATTTATTTCAAATACTGAATCATATATAAAATATAACATAAAATATAAGTGAATAATTACTTGTAATTCATTTCTGAAATATTCATTCAATTTGGTAACCTTATGAATATGACAAAAATATAAAAAAAAAGCAAGATTAAAATTATCCTCATGCTTTAGATGATTTTAATTTAGAATGTTTTTACATTTATGTATTGATTGCTGAGCCAAATGATTTCTCCAGTTTGTCTTACTTTTTCTTTATTTATTGTGGCAATTTTTTGGCAGCTTTGTTCCTTGAGCAGCAGTCCAGTCAGTTATATTTTGGCCATAGGATGTGCCAAAGGCTACGTTTGTATCATTGATATTGCAAATCAAAAAGAACCAAGAGTGGTTCACTGTGACCATCTATGTAATGCTTCCATTACACATATACAGTATGTATATATTTTTCAGTATTAAAATAATGAAAACAGTTGACATGAAATTCCATATTTTCTGTATATTTCATTCTTTATTTGCTTATATTTATGAGATTAAATATTTACATTATTCAGACTGTTGTCCTTATCTGTATTGTCATATCTAATCTAAACTTATTTATAAATGGAATTTTGTCTGTGTGTGTATGTGTGTGTTCATTAGCTTTAGACTCCGAAATGGCTGAACCGATTTTCTTGAAAATTTACACAGTTTTACTATGTGTCTGCGAGTGTTCTTAGCTAGGTTTTGTGTCGAGGTACCTCCGATAAATATTGATAATTGAAAAAATCGGGTTATAGAAGGAATGGTCCGATTTTAATCAAATTTGATACACTCATAGACAAAGACATAAGAAACGATATTCAGAAGTTTCAAGGTTGCAGTTCTTACAATAGTGCAGAAAATCGATTATATATATAAAAGGCAAGATGTTTGTGTTTGTTTATCTGTCTGTATGTCCTTTATACAAATCCACAATTTTTATCTGATTCTCACCAAACTTCATACAAATATTCTTTAAGCTGAGTCTGAGCTCCAGGACCATGGATTAGTTTTAAAGCTTTCATTACACCCAAGCAACGCCAGGCTATACTGCCAGTGTATAATGTATTTTGAACTGAACCTTTTATTTTGAACACTGGTGTAGATTGTTCTCATTCCATGTCACTTTTACATGTTTTTGTTATTTCCATTTAACTCCAATCTCTGAGTGTTTTTGATTACCACTACTGTCATCAGGTATTGAACTCAAAAACTTGATTTAAGTCATTGGATCCAACCAAGTGTTTATCCACTGGGCAATGTGTTCTTGAGGATTTCTATAAGATTTCATTCTTATTTTTATCTTTTTAAAATTGTCTACTTTTCATCCAAATACCCTTTGGCCATCTGCAGATGGCTATTATTTTATCTGATACAGGATATCTGTTGGTCATTGTATTCCCAAAAATAAAATCCAAATTTATCACAAGTGATAGAAACCCAACATGATTAAATATCCAAACCATTATACATTAAATCTGAAAAAAAGCACACTACTGATGGCCTTTGAAATGATTGTAAAAGGCTTATGACCATATCATCGCTTGGAAATACAAAGTGCTGTAAGCTTGGATGTGTGGGTGTTGTGATGATATTGACTCAGAATTGGAAATCAGAGAGCAGAGTTCTAATTCCACTTAGGTTTGTTATATTCACTTACATGTAAATATATTTGGGAAAAGTATGAATCCACCTCTTCTCCCCAAAGCTATGGATTAATTAGTAGTATCAGTAAATTATCATTACCTCAAAAGATATTCTTACAATCCAAATATATTTTCTGGCTTTAAACTAACCAGTAAAAGGTTGATTGATAATGTATACAAAGGCCCGAGTCAGTCATAGTGAACGTAGGCATCAGTTAAATATGTGTTGCTGTCAACTAGTGGTCAGTCCCTGGATCAAGTAATGCACTGGTTCAGCAAGAATGAACAAGATCTGGTATCATGAGGCCAAAATAGTATAATAATTAATAAATCTCATATCATGAATATTAACAATGATAATCTGAAAATGGTCAGAGTATCTGGCAAAAAATGTTGTCTATAATATCTATAATAATCAAGATGACTGTAGTTTAAAATGACTTTAACTATTCCTCGTCTCAAAAATGAGATGCAAACCTAAATTTACCATCATACTAATTATAGTTGTAGCTTCTACACATATAAATCCTACACCCTCTCTACTCACTCTTCCGTTCAGTCTCACTCATGTCTTTGGTCTCTTCTTCCTTTCAGTTGCTAGCTCTACTGGCTTTGTTGAGTAATACTAACCTTATGGGTTATCTTGCTTCCTTTTCTTTCCTCAGTTGGGGCCAGTGTGTTGTCTCAAGAGTCAATTCAGGTTTCCCAAAATCTTCTGATATTGGGAATTGACAATGAAGTCTAGTGTGAACTCATTTATATATATATATATATATATATATATATATATATATATAATGAATAATTCTCAATTTATGGCCATGTCACCTTTTGTCTCTTTGCACCCAAAAACAACATTGAGAATCAGGCTAATTGAATATAAAGAAAAATCAGTTAAATAAAATGGCTGTATTATTTACCACAAAATGAAGTTCTCTATTGTTGAATTCTCTATTTGAGAAATCTAGCAGCAAATACTAAAGCAATAACTTTCCAATCAACCCTCACTCAATTCTTTTGTCATGTGTGTATCTGTATTTTCACTCCAACCATAGAAAATGTGACTAGAGAAAATCTCTGGTGATTTCCCCTGTTGGACCCAATTCTCCATGTCTCTGTCAATATGGTTGGTTCTTGTTTATATAAATGACTCCCTCTATAAAATTTGACATTGAAGTATCTAATTTCTCAACTCTACTCATCTTAATCCAAGGAGATCTTGTTAATAACCACACAGTACTCGCTTTGTTCAGAATCTGCTGTTCCTTCTTTCTGTAAAGATAGTAGTGTTTTTGGGCAGCCAGCATCAACATAAACAAATTCCAAGCTTGGGAATTAAGCAAAAGATTCCCTTTTTTTTTTGTTTAGAATAATTTGGGTATGTCCTTTCTATATGAACACACACGTTTTGGACAATTACTTTTTTGTTTTTTTTATACTGTATTATAAAAAATCCCTGATTTAATTTCTCTGGACCAAAAAAATTTGAACAGCACATTAATCATGTCTTTTTATTGGTGGTAAGGGGATAAGGTAGGGGATGTTGTTTTTGCTCAACTTTACTGAATCTTGGTGAGTTGATTCTGGGTTTGGTTTTCCTGTGAATTGTTCTTAAATTCATTTTATTTTAAAACATCATTTGTAACCAGTTCCTTTTTTCACTTTTTTTTCAACTTAATGTCTAGAGAATTTTAATACATATTATCCAAATAGTTGCCCTGCAGTTCCAAATAGTGGCCCTGCAGTTGTTTAAATAGGACCATTGCTCTTTTGTGCACACCCACCTACTGATGTCCTTTTTAATCATGACCCAAAATATAGCTTCCCATAAAATTATGTATTCCTTCAATTTTGATTCATACTTCCCCAGTAATTAAATATTAAAACTGGAGTAATTATTTCTTTTTATTAAATATTAATAAAACACAAAGATTTCTTCTGATTAAAAATGTTTGATTTTCATTTAACTGATAAAAACTCACCTAACCTCATTTATAGAAAGATTAAATTATTTTCTTATACTATTTTTTAAATTTACTTTTTAGGTTTGATTACAACGGTGATTATATATTTGTTGTGTCAGAAGATAATCACATCTTCATACAAGATGGCAGTGGAATAAATGCTTATAAGATTTATGGCTATTTAAGTAAGTATTTGTACTTGAACAATCACAAAAAAAAATTAAAAGCAACATAATGATGTGAATACAAATATATGATTAAATAGAATTTAGCAAGTGACAAGTTATTTTACATTAATGTTTTGAAATTTGTGAATCAAATTTTATGAAATTCTGTAAGACATTAATGCTACACAAATACACATTTACACAATAATACCCCAAAGTTATTCAATAATATCACAAGCACGTCATTATACGATAATATTGCAAACACAATTAAACAATGTTTTCCATTATGGCTAGAAAGCAACTTATTTTCAAGTAATTTTGAAGATCCAATTTCCATACTGTTTTTTATTTTGTTTACTGCCTGTCCACCATTTATTGCTTTTTTAAAATTTTTATGTCTTTTTCAATTGAATGAATCCAAGTATTAATGAACTTGAAGTTGTCTACTTACTTCAGCTTATTTCCTAAAGCATAATGAACCCAGGTTTATTCTTTTTGTCTAACTAAACTTGTAAATTTTACCTGAAATTTGTAGATTCTCCTGGTCTTGTATCAGATATAGCAATTGATACTCTTGAAGAAGTTGATGTTTATCTCACCCTCAGTGATGAAGAACAGAAAGAAACTGGAGCACAAAAGCTGTATACATTTCGTTTGGAATCAGATTTTAAAGAAAGTAAGTTTATATTTTCTCTACATATCACTTAATAAAATTTGTTTAGTAGATAATTCAGTTCTTATTTTTAATAGATGAATAATTTACTTTTCTTTACTAATTAAATAAATCATGTTTGAAATGTGTAAATCCCCCAAAAGTGATGACTGAATATTTTGGCTTCAAAAATCTAAATTTAAACTTGGACAATTTTGTTAGATTTGTTGAATATAGTTACAAGTTCATATCATTTAGACAAACAACAATTTGAAACCCAGACCAAAATACAGTTTACCAAATGCAAAATACATTTGATATGCAAACCTTGGCGTGTTCACATCAAACTGAGATGTGTGTATGTGCAAAGCATGTGCATTGTGACAAGAGTGTCCATGTTGTGTGTGCATTAGCATCAATAATCACCAATGCAATACATGTCTGCATATGGGAAATTTATGACTATGTAGCGGGGTTGACAAAGCAGGTGCCATTAACCCCACAAGGAGTTAAAGTAATACGATTGGATCGAGGACAACAAAGACTAGGATTTATAAATTCAAGCCAAATTTTATTTACAAAATATGGCAAATGTATGTACAGAATGATTAAGTCGAGCAATGCCAATCATAAGGATTGCCTGGTTTCAGGGTAGTAGACCAGTGGCTGGCAGGGCAGTGCAGAGGTAGCTTGTTCATCCACAGAATGATGGTTGCTAGAGGTTCTGCTTGGTAGTTCTGGGAAGGACTATTGTTGGTGGCTGCTGCTCTTGCTGGTGGCTGCTGCTCTTGCTGGTGGCTGCTGCTCTTGCTGGTGGCTGCTGCTGGAGACGGTTAGTCCTTAGAAGGACTGTTGCATATGTAAACCGTTAGTTCTTAGGAGGACTGTTGCATATGTAAACGGTTAGTTCTTAGGAGGACTGTTGCATATGTAAACGGTTAGTCCTTAGAAGGACTGTTGCATATGTAAACCGTTAGTTCTTAGGAGGACTGTTGCATATGTAAACGGTTAGTCCTTAGGAGGACTGTTGCATATGTAAACAGTTCTTAGAAGAACTGTCACATACGTAACCAGCTAGTCCTAAAAAAAGACTGTTGCACATGTAATCAGCTAGCCCTTAAAAGGACTGTTGCTTATGTAGCCGGGACTGCAGCTTCTGGTGCTTGGTGCTTGGTGCCTGGTGCTTCGTCTAGTGCCTAGTGCTTCTGCTGGTGCCTGTTGCTTGGGGCTCTGGCTGGTGCCTGGTGCTTCTGCCTGGTGCTTGGTTCTTCTGCTGCTGGTGGAGTCGGTTAGTCCTTAGGACTGTTGCATATGTAGCTGAAGAGCCCTTAAAAGGATTGGTGCATATGTAGTCAGAAAGCCCTAAAAAGGACTGTTGCTGGTGGCGGCTGCTGCTGGAGTTCGCAAACTAGGCTGATAGCGACTGGTTTTGCTAGGGCTGCTACTGCTGGTGGCGGCTTCTGCTATGGTCAGCCAGGTGCAGGTGGTAGGGGGAGCAAGTCGCTCTACTCTGGAGCCAAGGGATATTTACTCTTCTCTCCCACTTGAAAGAGATGTAACACAAGGTCTTTTTTAATGTGGGGAACCATGAATGCGTACGCCCAGATACTGGTCAAAACATTACCTATCCACCACGGTGGATAGGTTCAAAACCAGTCTAAACTGGTCTTATTAGGTTTTAATTTGGTCATTTCAGACCCCAGGTGACTAAGGTGATTAGGTGGAAAAAATCGGCCATGTTTCTGTTAGCCGTGGTCGGCAACGTTGCCCAGTTAATAATGTCTTTTGTTTGTCTATTAAAATTTTCCTTTCATGTTTGAATGTCAGTCAGTTAAGTGCCATATGTGATACATGCTTGAGCGATCATGTCTCGAAAGAGACATGACTGACTGGGCAGAAGATTATCCCGCAGTAGGTTGCCATTGCTTTCTACGGTAGACTGGTTGCCGACCAAGGCTATAGAACCCAATCTGTCCTGCTATTTAACCCATAACTGGAAGGAAGAAACGGATTAATACCTTTCCCAAGGGTATTTGCGCGTAAGTGAATACAATGGATTCAACTGGAATTCGAACTCGGCTCCCCTTTTTCTCGTTCTGAGCCGATATCCACTGTACCACAACACACATCCCTGTTTGAATGTACACATGGGTTTTATTTGAACACCATGTATACATAGATTAGTTTCAGGTCATTGTTTTTAGGTACAAATGCTTGTGCGTGCTTATGTTTCATTTTGTTTTTGTTTTTTGTGTTTTGACTTTTGGAAACACTGAGTCACTGGAAATTAATGGCTTTGCTCTGTTTTCCGTGGTGAAGCTTTTAGATGTTTGAATAGCTGGCAGTAACTTCCGGCCGGGTGCGATAACTATGTAGCATGCGGACATAGTTGAGAGCAAAACTTCACACCTACTTTGCAATTTCAGTTACATTTTCCTTGGCCTATACATTTGTGGTGGTTTAAGGAAAAAAGAAAACACATTTTTTAACGAATCATTTTTTAGTCCACTACAGATTCAATTACAGAATCATAAATAAAGTGGCTTACGGCCATATCACGTTGAATACACCGGTTCTTGCTCAATCACTGAAGTTAAGCAATGTTGAGCCTGGTCAGTACTTAGATGGGTGACCGCTTGGGAATACCAGGTGCTGTAAGCATTTAGTGACAGATGTGCATTGTGGTGCAGTGGATATCGGCTCGGAAAAAGAAATTGATGAGCCGAGTTCGAATTCCAGTTGAATATCCTGCATTCACTTAAGCACTGGTACCCTTGAGAAAGGTATTAATCCATTTTTTCCCACCAGTTATGGGTTAAATAACAAGGATAGGACTTGAGAACCCTGCCCTTAGAAACAAATCCCAATGAATCTTGATACTTGAAAAGAAAAATGTATATTTTTACACAAAAACTTATATAAAACCAGCAATAAATTGTTGAAAGAAAAAGGTATCACCAGCAATAAATAAATAAAATTTAGTTGGCAATAAATGACCTGCCAAGGTTGATATGCCATAAAAACAAAACCAACCAACCAACATAAATAAAGCTTTCAATAAAGTTTAACCTTTGTGCCCACGAAAAAATAGTGTGTCAAAAAGATGGTTTCTCTCTTGATATCACTGTTATTTTGTACTACGTTCACTCTCTCAGCAACGTTTTAAAAGCTATTAATAAAAAGCTATTTAATTTTAATAAAACTCAAATATATGAAAGTGGATCTACACATTTTCTTTGTTGTTGAGAATTTACAACAAAAATATTAAATGCTATTTAACACACCGATTTCTCTTTCCAAGCCGCTATCCACTGCACAACAACGCACATTCGTCACTACGCTTACAGCACCTGGTATTCCCAAGCGGTCACCCATCTAAGTACTGACCAGGCTCAACATTGCTTATAAAGAAGATGGAAAAAATGTTCAACTTCCTTATATTGCTCCAGAAAGTCTTAAAACCTGCCTTACTTTATCTTTACAAAAGTCAGTTCAGATTAAAGAATGGATTATTGCTACCATATCTAGACAAGGGATGTCCAATCCTCACTTTCAAGCTTTGATAGTGTTTAGAATCATTTACACAGTCTTGTGAGAGATGGATTATTTACCACTCTACAGCCTCTCTCCTACAAACGGTCCTGTGCATGACAGTAAACTGCATCCAGCAGCAAGGTCTCTGATTGGGAGGTTGTGAAGAGCATGGAACCACCTCTTAATTGCTGCTATTCTCAAATCCACGCTGACCCAGAGTGGTAGCATCTGTTAGGGTCCCAGCTATGGACAAATAGTTAATTTCCAAACTGGGGTCAGAACACTATGAAAGTGTAAAAATACTTTTATAGAAATATAAACATAAAAATAGACTTTTATTGAAGTATATATATTTTTGAAGGAAAAAATATTACCAACAATACATTTTTGAAGAAAAAATTATTGGCATAACACATTTTTGAATGAAAAAAAATTCTCAGCAAAACATTTTTGAATACAAAACTAGAAGACATTTTCAGTTTTCAAAAATAAAAAAGAATAAAAACAGAAAAATTTTCATTAAAATCTGACTAAATCAACCTTCTCACTATAAGCGAACATTAAAAAAGATACCTTAAAACACCACCTTGTTGACATTAAATAACCCACAGAGGTTGATAATCCATTGAACAAAGCTCAAACTCAACTCTCCTACAAAAATTACATTGCAAGCCTATCATTATTGCTCTATTGCTATTTACTTGGCAAATGTTCAGATAAGCTACACTCTTTAGTCTCACCCATTCAGACATTTACTGATAGGACACACTATGCTACTTCTGGAGAGTCAAATCATTCTTATTTCTTCCCTATTCCAAATGTAAAAAGAAAGTTCCAATCAAGCAGTTTTTTCCTAAAACTACTCTGAGGAACAGACATTCACATGGTTGCTTCCTAGAAAACTTTAATCTTGATCTCTTCAAGTCTAAGATCTATATCCTGCTCATACTCACAGTCTTTGCTTACTCTCACTATCTTTTCCATTCTCATCAATCACTTCATTCAGTAACCCTCTACTTTGTGTGGCTTTTGAGCCTTGTATTAGGTGAACGTTAGGTAAAAAAAAAAAACAACTGTGATCTCTTTTTGGGGCCAAAGAACCCATTTAGAACTTCCATTAAAACTAGTTTGAATTTTCCCCTGCATGGCAGAGTTCATGGCTAGTAACAAAAATGCACTATGTTTTAATATGGTAAAGATTTAATTTACCTTAGATTTTTTTTTTATTAATTTCTTTTCTTCTTTACAGGCTATACAGATAAATACTTGAGTCAAGAGTGTGATTTTGATCCTTGTAAACTCCACACAAAATTATTTACATTCCTCTCACCTGTTAGTGGATTAACCTCAATTGAAGGAGAAATCTACGTACACTCACAAAAATCATGCAAAATTATCCATTTACCTCTTAATGTGGAAGGAATTGAGGTCTGTATTACTTTCTTTGTAACCACTTTTAAAAATGTTATACAAATCATTAAAGCTTTGACAGAAAGTACAACATTGAGATTCAAAGGTGTATTGTCACGGCCAAGGATGCATTCCAGAAGCTGAGCAGAGTATTGAGAGACAGGGAAATTTCATTGGAAACAAAGAAGTGAGTACTGTATTGTTATGTGTTAGGGCAGTGAATGCTGAACAATCCCATCAAAGATTAAGGAAAGACTTGAAGCAAGTGAAATGTGGTTCTAAAGAAAGATGCTTAGGACACCATGAGCAACAACAAAGTTTTGGAGAGGATGGACATGAAAAGGAAACTGATAATTAACATTAGGAAAAAACATCTGAAATTTATGAAACATGTAATGAGGAAAGAGGGCTTGGAGAATCTGATACTCACAGGACTGATAGAGGGGAAAGAAAGATGAGAAAGCACTGTTTTACATACTTGATGAACTTAAGTAAACAGATGGCAAAGCAGGAATTGAGAGGGATAACAAGAGAAGGGGTTTTAAAAGCTACAAGGGATAAGGAGATGTAGAAGACCATGATCACCTATGTTCTGAAGGGAGACAGCACATAGAAGTAGTAGTAGGCAATTGAATAAATAAAATATTTTTTTTAAATCCCCTGAAAGTGTCATCTGCTTATTGTCTCCTTAACACATCATTAACAGTGACATCCTTAAAGACAAATCAACCAGCTAACTTTATCCATGTATTTGATTTCAAAAATAATCAAAACAAAAGATCAAAGACCTTGTACCAAAGCAAACGACAATCCTACACCTACTCAAACACATGTACCAACTAAAAATAATTCATTTTCAATCTTGTCTTTTGTGGTTTCTTATAAATAAGTGATTTTGTTGATGGCTTTTATAAGAGGGCTAAATTTTTCAAATAAAGTAATTTTCTTCCCTGAAAATTAAACTCACAGCTTGGTAGTAAAAAGAAGTAATCTATGTTGGCATTTTTTTTATAAATAGTATTTAACAAACATTTAACATAAAACTAAGCTAACAAACATCTAAACCTATCTTTATCTCTTTTTCATACTATGTCACTTCAGGACATAGCATTTTCAGAGAGTCATGATTGATTTATCCTTCAGAGCTCTTAACAATATTTGTCTCCTTATTATTTCTCTCCCTCCTTATCATTCTCAGTTTGTGTTGTGTCATCCATCATCAAGTAGGTTACTTGCTCTATTCTTATTTTCAATATCTCCTGTAAAAACTATCGCCCAGTTCACACTCCACCCACATCTATTGAACAGGTGAAGAGGCTTATCCCTTGTTTCCTGTTTAGGATGCGGTTTCCGGTTTTCTCTTTTCCAATCTTTTCACTCCTATGTAACCCCCTGCACATCAGTGGCATTACCGCCTTGCTCAGGGTGATATGATTAAAAAAAAAAAAAAAGTGTTAAATTCTTCAGTTCCCCTCTTTCTTCGTTATGTATTCCAAAAATGTCAACTTTCTGATCCTAAGCACAAGTGTTTTTTTTGTTTTCATTTTCTTTAAAATATCCTCATTGTTCACATTCCGTCCATGATATTCTCAGCATCCTTCTGTAGAACCACAGCTCTGTTGTCTTAAATCTGTGAGGAAATTGTCTAGGATCCACTGCCATATAGAAGGAATGTTATCACATAACAGTTTAGAATTCATTTCTTTTTCTTTTTCTTAATGATTTCTTTAGCTTTTGGAATCCATCTTACTCTATTCCAATGTGCCTTCAAGTCTACTACTAGATAAGTTGGTTCCCTCTGTTGTGCTAGACAATTTTTCTTGCCATAATCTATATTACATATTTATAAATCTACCATTTGTTCTTGCTTTGAATATTGCTACCACATCTGGTCTGGTGTTTCCACTATATATTTAGAGATTCTTGAGAGGAGAATCTGAAATGTTATTGACCCTGACCTGGCATCTTTGCTTCAGCCACTTTCCAACCACCAAAAAATAGCTTCCTCAAACCTTTTTCATAAATACTTTCCTTTATGGTACCTAGACTTTATGAATTTAAGCACAGTACTAAATTGGCAGTAAGATCTCAATCATTTTACAGTTGAAATGGCTGGATGCGACCGTAAGTTTTCTGCTAACAGTTTCTTCTATTGCAATTCTTACTTGTGGAACTCTCTTCTGGCTTCTTACTTCCCAGGCAACTTTGATCTTTAAAAATTTAAATTCAGTGTCATTTGTTATCTTCTGTCTTAATTCTTGTTCTTTATTGTTTTTTCTAGTATTTCGTTAATATTTTCTTTCTTATATTTTCTAACACTCACTAAACATTGCCTTTTAGTGGCCTTGCTTGAAGTGAATTGATTAAAAAATAAACCGAAAAAAGCAAGACGTTATCCATCATTTGTCATAACACTTTCCAGATAGTTAAATTCTTCAATTTGTAGCTCATGTCTTTAACTGTTCCTCATGTTAATCGCCATGCATTGTCTTATTACAATGAATGCTTGGTCATTTCTTCCTACTTTCCTTTCCTACCATGTCTCAAAGTTTTTGGCAGTTTTCTTCTTGTATCTGTCAACATAGCATCATCTGAATATCTTGTGCTATTGAGATTGTCTCTTCAAATAATAAATCCTGATAAAAATTTTAATCCTATAAAGATATTTTCTTGCTAAAGTTGAATAAATCTGGTGAGAAGATGCATCCTTGTCTTATGCACTTTGTGTACTTGTTCAGATCATTTCCTAACCATAGGCAGGCATTTTGTTTTCAATAAATGTTTTGATAATTACAATCATTTCATTAATACCTATAATTTGGCCATGGTTAAATGTAATTGGCAGAAATGTTCAACAGAATTGATAAAATTTGCAATAAACAATAACCAAAAAAAAAAAAAAAGAACAGGGCAAAAATAATATGAAGCAAGCAAACAATATGTGGCAGACAAAGCAACAGTAGCAAGGCAAAAGGCTCATAAACTAAGAATAGTGTTGACACAGAGAAGAGGATACAGAGAAACAATCGCAGTATTTTGACTTAACGACAAGGAAGAACAGAACTAAATCAGATGAGACCAAAAAGCGGCCTATTTTATTGACTAGAAAGTAATCCCAGCATGCATCTGTATAATTTATTTATAAATTTGGGATGACAATTGTTTTTACAGTAATTTCTACCTGTAATTGGAATCAATAATACCATTTTATACAATTTTTTAAAAAGTTAACTGTGTTTTACAACAGAATGAATGACTGCAATACCAGAACCACGTTTCAGTTGCTTCAAGATTTTTTTCTTAATCTTTGATGAGATTATCGAGCATTCACTGCCATATTGAAGAACAGACATCACATAACAATACAGTACTCTCATTTTGTTTCTAGCAAAATTTTCCTATCTCTCAGTAGTCTACTCAGCTTCTGGAATGCATCCTTTGCTATGCCAATTTGCCTTCAGATCTCAGTGTCACACTTTTTAGAAGACTTCCCAGGTATCTAAATTTTTGTACCTGCTTGATTTTATTATCACCCACCTGTAGTTGGCATTTTGAGCTCCTCATTTTGCTGATTACCATACCTTCAGTTTTTTTGTAGTTTATTTGTAGTCCTTTCCTTCTACTCTCTTTAGCTACCTTCTGTAGGGGGTCTTGTAGTTTCCTTTCCATGTCTCTTATCAGCACTATAATATCTGCATATCCTATTTTATTCAGATTGTAGCCACCGATAACAAATCCTGGCATGACTTCTAAGATCCTCATTATAGTCTTGCTGTACAAATTGAATAGATCCAGTGAAAAGGCACATCTTTGTCTTATGCCTCTTTTTATATTTGTCTATCTACTGAATTCGTTTCCTGTCCATATGCAGGTAATTTGCTGCCAGTAGAGGTTCTTGATTACTCTAATGTCTTTCACAAATATAACAAGGTTGCTGAGCATTTCCATCAATTCTTTGTCATGTACTTCGTTGAATGCCTTGGCATGGTTACAAAACATAGGTAAACGTCCTTTTTCATTTGTATCACCTTTTCTGATAGCATTCTAAGCATAAATATTGTGTTCCTTGTTTCCATGTCCTTGACGAAATCACACTGTTCTTGACCTATCTCTGGCCTGATTCTGCTTCATGCTCTTTCCATCAGAATTTAGCCCTGTCAGCGGGGCTCCAGAATATGCTGATTGATCTCCTGCAGAGAGTAAAAATCCCTCAATGGGGCTACCTGTTGGCCGTGGGTGGCGACCTGCGATGCCCTGGAACGGGATCCTGGTGGTTGAGGGCCTTGGAGGTCAGGTTAAGTACCTCCACTTCCTAACACACCACTTCAGCCCTTACTGGGGCTAGACGGGTGGTCGGAGGGGCCTGATCTGACCAATCAGCTGGTCAAGTCAAACCCTAATGTCTACTACTGGAAATAAATGATATCAACCTTACCAATCTTCCCCAACTAAACTAACCAGAAGAACGAAAACTACGGAAGGATACCCAGAACCTGTAGACATTAGAAGGCACTGGCTGAGGGTCAATCATCTCATTGAAGTTCAGGCCCAGACATGGCTGCAGACCCTCCAACCATGCACTGTGTCTTGGAGCAGAGCACTGGAGGAGGTGACAGGTGCTCTGGACCTCTCACCGAGGTGAGTATACTGCCTGTGTAGTCCCTGGTTCGTCAGGGCGATTGGGTTTCCCCCTGGCAGACCTCAATTGCGGGCTCCGAACTGGTGGGTGGGGAGCACAGGCGATGAACCTATACCAAAATAAATATTATGGCTTTCCCTAACCCCTCCAAGAGACCCCACATGGAGTCAGACAGAGACTCTGAGCTGTGCCAACCTGGCTTCACCAAATTCATTGTCCTTGAGTCCACTGGAAATACTCCCTTATCAAAGCTATCTTCCTTTGTGATAGAAAAGATAATATCCTCCAGGATAAACCCCAAGATGGTCAAGAAAATGAAAAATGGAACACTGTTAGTAGAAGTTGACCAAAGGAAACAAGCAAATTCTCTGCTCAAAATGACATCCTTTCACAACCTAAAAATAAAAGTGTACCCCCTTCAAGTACTAAACACATCTAAAGGAGTAGCTAAGAGCTGGGAACTCTCCCTCTGCACTCCAGATGAAGTCAAAACAGGACTAAAAAGTCAAGGAGTCATAGATTATAAAAGAATCACTATTAAAAAAAGAAGGCAATGCCATTAACACAAACACGTATATCTTGACCTTTAACTCCCACAAGCCCCCAAAAGAGATTAAGGTCGGATACAATTTAATTAAAGTTGAGACCTACATCCCAAACCCGCTCAGGTGTTTCAAATGCCAGATGTTTGGACACCATAAGGAGCAGTGTACAAGAAAACCTGTATGCAAGAAATGTGAAATGAGGGATTTGGATCACCTAGAAGATCAATGCAATCGGACTATCAAATGTGCAAATTGTGAAGGTGACCACCCGGCATACTTGAGAAACTGCCGTATATGGAAAAAAGAGAAAGAAATACTCAAGGTAAAATATAACAGAAATATATCCTTTTGGGAAGCAAGGAAAATCGTCAAAATGTACTCAAATAAGGTTTCATACTCTAACATCGCCCAAAGAACCCCTCCAACTACTAAAACAAAAGATAAGTACAAGGATCTCCTTGAAAAACTCATACAATTAGAGCCCAACGATTGACCCAAATTCATCAATGAATTAAAAATTACCCTTGGTATATCCAAATCTTCCTTTGCCAATGAAAACCCGAAACCAATTCTCAACAAAAACCAAAATGAAAATCAAAACCCACATACAACCAGGACAAAAACCTCTTACTTAAATCATATAAACCAAACAACAAAAAACGTCTTTACCCAATAAGAAAACAGAAATTATCCCTAACACAAACTCTACAAAAAAAACTGAACCAAAATTAATCCCTCATTCAGACAAACCAAACAAATCCCCAGAAAAAAAGAACCAGCAAACAAGACATAGACCAACATCAAAATCAAGAACCCAAAGCAGCTTGAGTCCAAGACAAAACAGATTTGAAAATCTAAAAGTAATGGATATTGAGAAACAAAATCCTCAATCACGCCAAAATCCCAAACAAAAACCCTCTCAAAACTGAAACCCATATATGGCGAATAAAATTATTCAGTGGAATATTCAAGGCATAAAAGCAAATTTCAATGAACTCATAATAATTCTCAAAAACTTTTCTCCAACAGTTGTTTGTTTGCAGACCACTGCTCATTACCCTCTTTAAAAAAAAAAATTTTTTTCCTTAAAAATTTGAAGATAACCAACTCTGAAAGGTTGAAAACAACCAACATTGAAAGCAATTAAAAACTTGAAGACAACCAACATTAAAATCAATTAAAAACTTGAAGACAAACAACTCTGAAAGCGAAAACACCTTTTGGCCTTAAATGATCCTTTGGAGGTTGATAGGCCGTTAAACACAATCAATCAATCAATCCATCCATCAGAATTTGGATGATGAGTTTTGTTATGTGGCTCATTAAGCTGATTGTTTGGTGGAGTGTGCATTCGTTTGCACCTAGCTTCTTAAGCAGTGCTATAAAAATCAATCTACTTAGGTTGTTTGATATTTCACCACTGTTATAGATTTCATTTATTTTTTTCTGTAATTGTCTTTATGCTGAAATCATCTAAGATTGTCAGCATCTCTATCATAATGCCATCTGGTCCATCTTCTTTAGTTTGGCTATTGCACTTCCACTTTGGATCGTAATATTTCTGGTCTGTCAGCATCTTTGTGTATTGTTGGTTGCTCTCTGTTGTTATGGAAGAGATATTTTATATATTCATCCTATCGCTGGAGTATTTCCCCTTTTTCTAATAAGAGCATTCCATCCTTGGATTTTATACATCCTGTTGAGGAGCATATTCTTTGTCCTGTTAGTTTCCTCATTTTTTATGCATTTTTCTTTTATTTTTCATGCTCAATCTCTCTATTTCTTAACATTTGTTGTTGATCCAATCCTCTTTAGCCTGCCTGCATTTGCTCCTTATTTCCTTGTGTAGTTTTCTGTATTCCGTTCCATGTCTTGGCATCATTTTTTGTCTCCTTTGCATCATGTCAAGAATCTTTTTCTCTTCAGTTAGTTCCTTTCAACTTTCAAAGCTGAATAGTTAAAGGGTGTTTGTTTTCTTCACATATATCCAGATTAGAGAGAGAGAGAGAGTGTGTGCGTGTGTGTGTGAATGAAGTAGAGGGAGTGTCACAGAGAGAGAGAGTGTGTGTGTGTGTGTGTGTGTGTGTGTGTGTGTGTGAGGAAAAGGAAGCTTGTTTTAAATAAAAACAAAAGAAGGCTGCAATTACATGGTTAGTTGAGTTTTCATTCTATTAGAATTATGTCTTTGTTCCAACAAAATTTTCTTCATATTTACAGACATCCAATAAAATCACTCCACCATAAAACAAATAATTTTCCTGTATTTTTCAAAATCTGAACTAAAGATTATTTCTTATATCACTTGTTAACTTTTATACTTAAATCTGTAAAAATCTTTTACTTACCTGCAGGCGTTCGTGGATAACTCATCTGAATTCTTACTTGCGCAAGAATATTTTGATAGCCACCAGTTGCCTGGTATAGACCTACAATGCAGTGATGACCAAAAATGGTTGTTATCCTGTGGTAAAGATGGACTTCTTCAACTTTGTTTAACTAATAATATGGTAAGTCTATTGTAGAAAGTATCATGAATTAATCTGAGTGTGCAAATTAATAGAGTTGGGTTAATATTAGTATAAGGTGGGTTTATATAGGCTTAAAATATACCTAAAAAAATAAAATAAATATTGCATCTGTACTTCACGGTCTTTGACATTTCGCAAGTGGTTTCAGAATCCATTAATTGTGAAAAGTAAGAGAACAGTATATATATATATATATATATATATAAAAAATAAAGCCTACAAAATCCACAAATAATAATCCCAACAACCATAACAAATGTAATCATATAATCCTACCTATTCTCTCTCTAACAACCACCATCAAAAATAACATATCTAACCTTAACATTCATCAATACCATCTTGAAAACAATAAGGTATAGTTACCAGCAAATGAGATAGCAGCAACAACAGGACAAGAGTATACTGGTAAAAAACCAGAAACCTAAAAACATCTATATGAAATCACAGAGAGTTGATGTATAACAACACATTAAACACACTTATACCTGTGACAATAGTTTTGACTTTATAAATGCTTGTCTGATTTGGAGAGAAAAGGATTCACAAAGAAGCAAATGCACTGAGAGTTTGCTAATCTCACAGTTTTCGACAATGAACCTAAGACCAGATTCATACATAATATTACTGTAAAAGCAATAATAGCACAATACAGTATATGAGTTGGGAGAGAAGATAAATGCAAAGGTCCACACAAAGTGGGCTGATTTAAAATCTAACAGACACCAATGTCTAATAGAACAAATAAACACTTTGTTTTCTGGTCATTGGATTTGATGGGTAATTTAATTTATTGCCTCTCTTATCCTCAAAAATCCCAACACATTTTCCTTACAGTTTTATTTTTCATTCTGATCCAAGAAGCCAAACCTGACACACATTGGTGAAACATCACTTATAAGCTTCTTTCCTTTGTATCATCATTTCCATATATATATATATATAATGATGCCAAGTCCATAAACAAAAAGGATATTCCAAAAAGATCTATTTAATATAAAATATTAAGAGATAGATCTGTACAGAGAGCACAATGGATACTATCCAGAGCAATATGATATACACAAAGGAAAACTGAACACATCCTCTAAAGTGGTTATGAATTATAATCCATTTCAATGAACTAAGTTCATCTCATCAGACTACGTTTTATTTGGTATAAAGATTTTCCCAGAATATCCGAAATTATTTTTTTTCATTTAAAGTGGTTATAAATTATAATTAATTTCAATGAATTAATAAGTCCATCTCATCAGACCACGTTTTATTTGGTATAAAGATTTTCCCAGAATATCCGAAATTATTTTTTTTCTGGGATATTCTGGGAAAATCTTTATACCAAATAAAACGTGGTCTGATGAGATGGACTTATTAATTCATTGAAATTAATTATAATTTATAACCACTTTAAATGATTTATTGAGTTTCCTTTGTGTGTGTGCATGTATCTATGTATATCTGTGTGTGTGTAATATATATTTTTTATTGGAAAACCTGTTTCAAGATGTGTTTCTTCATCAGCCAAATATTTTCAGTGACTTAATTTTTGTTTAAATGTCATCGTACAATAGAGACAATAATTCAAAATTTATGAAAATATAAATCAGTAATTCACTTCTAAGTGAAAAAAGGAGAAAATGAAAAAAAAAGGTGTGGTTAGCACATTTTGTTCCTGTTTTTCTCCTTAAAATAGTAAATTATTGAGTTATATTCTCTTTTTATGAATTTTGAATTATGCTTTGTTATTAGTCTTTATTATTATCCTGTGACATTTGAACTTAAAAATTAAATCAATGTAAATCTTTGGTTGATGAAGAGTATAGAAATTTCAAGAACAACATTCAATAAAATATATAATATGCAATACAGATTTTGTCAATCTTATAGTCCCGAAACATTAAATATTCTACTTAAGTGTATCAGTAATTAGTGTAGTTAATGTATTTTCCCAGTTATGACCACATAGTGTAATCAACTTCCTACAATCCCAAATATGTTTTGGCTTTAAATAAGCCACAAAAGTTTGGTAAGCTGTAAAAAAAAAAAATCAATCAAATCAATTTTCAAGTTAATGATTCTAATCTGTTTATTTCTGGAATTAAAAGTATTTCAGGATAATTTTTTTCCTTTTTTTAAATTTTTGTTTTTAAACTTTAGTTTACCCAACACAAGGCCCAAATGCCGTTCAAATGTGGTGGGGCAGTAAGTGAGATTGTTGTAAGAAGGAAGTGCATATTATGAAGTTATATAAGATAAATATTGGTTGATTCTGAACTCGAAGAGGTTAAGATTGTAATGTTCAAGGAAGCAAATTTTCAGGAGTCAGTTCCCTTAACTATCTATCTTAATTGTAAGTAAAATATATTTTTGCAATATTTTTATCTTATCTGTTGTTTTATTTTGGGGGGGGGTCATATTAGCTATTCTTTAGTAAACATATTTTTTTTTTTTTTTTTTTTTTTTTTTTCAGAATAAAACTCTGATTAAATATGCCAGTCATGACTTCTACCAAAGTTGTGTCAAGTCACTGATTCTGACCTCTGACTGTCTTCATGTGCTTCTCACAAGTGAAAACGGTTCCATTTCTTGTTATAAGATTAATTATAAGAGTCCAGAGGCTATTGCAAATCTCAAAGAGACCGAGGAATGGTTAATTAACAAGCAAGAGATGACAAAAACACTTCTACTTCTGGAGACCAGAGCCATTGCTAAAAAATGTACAGTGACACCCTTTGAAGTTAAGTCAATTGATATTTTTTCTTTTCTAGTCTTGTTTAGAAGTAATGTTTCTAACTTGAAATACATTTTTGTCTTAAAACTGTTTCCAATCATATTATTATTCTGTTTGTTCCTTAGCATATATATAATGTACTTTATAAATAATGAACTATTCCATTTTTATTGTGAGGAATATGAAAAAACATATCAGACATTGTTTGGTTTCAATAAGAGAAAAATAAAGTAATAAAACTCCTGTGTTTAACATGTGCTTTGGTGAAATAGAAAAACTTCAATTTCAAATCTTTTCATTTGTACCCTCTTACTACTTTAAATAATCACCTGCATTTATACTTATGATTGTTATCATATTTTGTTAAAGTTGTTCAAACAAAATATTTAACAATGCAACAGGTGAATTTTCATGGCTATGAATATGCATGGCATTGCAAAGAGCTTATTCACTCATTGACTTAGGAATTATGATTTGTTAGTGCGGTCTAAGAAAAACAAAGTGGTAAGTGCTGTGAGAGCTAATTTCATCATGCAAAGGGGACATAACACGGCCATTATATCAAAGAAACGAAAAAGCTTAATGGCTCATTCTGACTAATTAAAACCCAGAATTGAAGAGGAAGATGTAATAGAAGAAGACCTTGACAAAGAAGAAAGGATGAGTTCTTCAGATCAGGACAATACAATAGATGAGCCTATGGATGATAGCAGGAGTGACTCAGACACAGAAGATGTAATGAGATCAAGATCTTCATTAAAAGGAACAAGGCATCAGCCTGAAGGGGGAGAGAAGGTAAAAGGTTGTGGAAGTTAGAGAACAACGAAAAGCATTAAACCTCTTTGGTTCAGGGAGGTGTAGTGAATTGTTAAATAGGATTGCACCTATTTATTTGCATATATTAAGTCAAAGGGATACAAAGTGTATATCAAAATAATAGACATGCAAGAAGTTGACTACTGATCACATGTTGTAGAACAATATAACAATTAGAAAATTCAAATAGCAAAACCATGAAATTTTCATAGGTATGTCTAGTTAATTCAGTTACAATTATTATTCAATAAAAACTTCCAAAAGTTTCACATTAACTTATATATCAGGGAATCATCTTTCCCCATGCACAAAAAAATGATACCCTGTGATTAGGATAAAATTGCAGACCAAGAAAATTAAGTCAGTAAAGAAAACAATGTTCATATAAAAATCTAAAAGAAAAATGTACAAATGCTGATATTTTTTTTTATTTTAACATTGATCCATCTGTACATTAGTGACCTTTTCGGTTAGGTTGTATCAGATAGATTTTTCAAGTTGTACTCATTTGTACCAAATAGAAGTGCTGTCTGGAATAGTCATTCCATGAGTATTTTTCAACTTGTGAAATAAGTGTACATGTATAAATAAACATTACACTAGGAATTTTTAATAAGATCAATAAAAATGAAAGAAAATAACCATACCTTGGAGAGATGTATTTGAAAATTTATAAGAATACCAGACAAAATAATCACCATAACAAGAGGCAAAAACTAAAAGAATTTATCATGTCAAAACTTGTCTTTGGTATAAAAGTTACTTATATTTTTATGATAAATAAAATTTGTGAATTTCAGTTTAAAATAGTTATCTATTTTGTAATGTGAGGTTTTAATATGCAAACAGAGGGTCACTTATTTTTAAGTAAATATACAGTGAATAGGTAATTAAAAAGTTCAAGGTCTTATATTCCAACACAGGGTTTAAAAACTAGATCCAAAATTCAGGATAAAAATAATTCTATAGAATTTATTAACGGATATATCTATTTTTATAATATATAATAGATCTGTTAGTAACTTCATAGACATGCCATCTGTGAATACCTTCATAGATACACTGTCTGTTAATAACTCCGTAGACACGCCGCCTGTTAATAACTTCGTAGACACGCCGCCTGTTAATAAATACAATAGGTTTATCTTACCCCTAATATGTGGATTTATGTCTTCACTTACATTTGGCATAGACAAGTATATAACATAATTCAGCTTATTTACATTTAGACTAATGTCCTAATCTTTGTTGTTATCACAAGATTTTAGGCCCTGTGCACTTCAGCCTTCTTCAGGTGTCTGTCAATCTTAGTAACCTTCAGGAAAATTTGAACTGTATCTTTTATTTTTTGCATAGGAGTAGTGTTCTTGTTTCATTGTCCATGCCTAGGGATAACTCATCTTGTCATTTAGAAAGTTTCCACTGAGTCTAAATCTGTACTTCCCAGCTCTGGGATTGAACTCACAATTACTGTGTCACTAAATTCACAAACCAACACATTATTCCACTAGTCTATTGTCTACTCCTGTAGATTAACTGTAAGTCACTTGGATCAACAGATACCTTAAGAAGGCTGAAGAGCACAATGGCCAAAATGTTTTGATAACAACAAAGATGAAAACATTAGTATGAATACGGTCCTGGGCATGATGCTAAACTGCATCCAGCAGCAAGGCCTCTGACTGGGAGGTTGTTAGGAGCATGGAACCACCTCTTAATTGCGGTTGTTCCCAGGTTCACCCTGACCTGGAGTTGTAGCACCTGTTAGGGTCCCAGCTATGGGTAAATAGTTAACCCCCAAACTTGGGATCAAAACACTATGAAAGTATAAAAATACACTTTTATAGAAAAATATACATTTTTGAAGAAAAAATATTACCAACAATGCATTTTTGAAGAAAAAATTATTGCCATAACACATTTTTAAAGAAAAAAATATTCTCAGCAAAATATTTTTGAATACAAAACTAGAATACATTTTCAGTTTTCTAAAATAAAAACAAAAGATTTTCATTAAAATATAAATAAACCTTCTCACTATAACCAAACATTTAAAAAAAATGCCTTAAGACTCCACCTTTTTGGCATTAAATAAACCACAGAGAAGTAAAGAAAACTCAAACATGAATGTAAATTTTTTTTATTTTTTTTTATTGACCATCTTTTCTTTTCAGTAATTATTTCTAAATTCTTTTCTTGTTGTTTTTAACAATGGTGTCTTATTTCACCCAGGAAGAACAAGAACAAGAAGCAGAACGAGAAACCTCTCCAACAGATGAAAGTACTGGGTCTTCTCCGGATATGTCTACTCCTCCTCTAAAAGGTTCCTGGCTAGAAATTATGAAAGCTAAGGTTGGTTTCTCTACTCCACCAGAAGGATATAATCATCAATTGTTTTGTTTACTACATTTCATTTGAACACTGAATATTTTAATTTCTCTAAATTTAATAACCAATGCATATTGTTTTCTGTTTTTAGCATTTACACGAGAAGAATAAACAGTTTGCAGTTGCCAAAAAGCACATCAGAGACTCAATTAAACAAATGCGACAAGCTGTATGTATATCTGTTATATCAATAAGCATGTCATTTTTTACCTATCTTAATATGTCAAAATTACAAGCCTTTAAAATTTTGTCAAAAAAGTGTTCAATAAATAAGTAGTGACAATAGTTTATAAGTTTGTAAATGTTCAAAGATTAGATTTCATCTCATTTACCAACTTCTGAGTATTGAGTAGCAATGCTAAGATCATAGAGATTGCTTGGGCGCACTAACCCTGATGTGTATTGTTACATAAAACGATGATGTTAGTCAATTTGAACATAAGAAAAATCTTATGGACTTTAATATATATATATATACATACACACACACATATATATATATATATATATATATATATACACACATATAGTGCAATGGGTAAATTGTCATCTAAATTACACAAAAATGAACATAACACTGACATCTCATTTTAACAGATACTTTTTAGTAATTTTCATAAAAATATCTGGAAATACTTAGAATAAATTTAGTCAATAAAATTGTCATTGGCTTCAATCCTAGCTTCCAAAAGACTTTGAAATCTCCTGCCTCTCTACTGGTTGGTCTTATTGTTTAAGTTGGTGAATGCTGCCTTAATCCTTCAGTTCATCTTTGTCATTACAAAGTGGTTTGTTGGTATCTTGCTCAACTGCACCTCACATGATAATCGAGGAGGGTGCAGTCTGGAGAATTAGGTGACCAGATGTAAGGGGTCATATAGTTGCAGCAATTGTATGGTGCAAAGTCCTGTTGCCATATATAGGGTCTTCAAGCAGTCACTCTCTTGATGTACTTGATGTAGGCCTCTGTGTTGAGTCTAAGGCTCTCATTAACAGAGTTGGGTGTTCTTTTCTTATCAGAACAATCAGGGTGAGTTTTCTGAACTGGCGTACATTTGTAATCCCCATTAGACTCATCCAACTGTTTTCAAATCCTCTTTACAGTCCTCAGATTGACACCCAGACACTCTAGAATGTTTTTATTGGAGCTTCTGGTGCAAATGCTAAGCAGTACAGCATGCATGGACACTGGAAAGAGAAAAATGGGCAGCACCAGCCCAGATATGACTGCAGTGTTTCATTTTCAGCTTAATCTGGCTCTTGTAAAGATAAAGCATGGTAAGAGGAGTCAGATACTTACTGGAGCAGTACAAGGACCCAAATATTTTTCCAGCATCCTTAGAGATAGATCAGATGTATATGTTCCACTTCATGGCTGGAGTGGGTCCTGGGCATGACGGTAAACTGCATCTGGCAGCAAGGCCTCTGATTGGGAGGTTGTGAAGAGCATGGCTATGGGCAAATAGTTAACCCCCAAACTGGAGTCAAAACACAATGAAAGTATAAAAATGCACTTTTATAGAAATATATACATAAAAATAGTTTTATAGAAAAATATACATTTTTGAAGGAAAAATATTACCAGCAATGCATTTTTGAAGAAAAAATTATTGCCATAACACATAAATTATTCTCAGCAAAACATTTTTGAATACAAAACTAGAAGACATTTTCAGTTTTCTAAAATAAAAAAGAATAAAAACAAATATTTTCATCAAAATCTGACTAAATCAACCTTCTCACTATAATCAAACATTTAAAAAAAATACCATGTTTTTGGCATTAAATAACCTTTGATATGCCAGTAAACAAAAATCAAATTCATGTCTGGAGAGAGCTTAAGTTCCAATGGGCATTCAAGGCAAGGAACGTTACATGCTTCCAGGTTCTTGTCATATAGATTTTGAGAGATGGATCCATATACCATTGTCACCTCTGCATAGATAATTCACAAGTGATAAGAATATATTCTTACATAAATCATTAATATAAATCAGAAAGAGGGTTTGACCAAGAAGTGAACCTTGAAAGGTTGCCTGAATTGATCTCATGGATGTTAGAGAACTTTGATTTTTTTTTTATAATCATTTCAATCCAAATAAGACAGAACCACCACAAGTCAACCATTTGTTTGTGCATTGAGTATTGCTGCCATTTATGGTCAGGCACACCTGCCGTTCACCTCAGTGTTCTCGGCAGGCTCCACAGGAGAATCAGTAATGTGATAGGTACTGACTTGGCGGCTCGACTACAGCCACTTCCCCACCGACGAAATGTGGCCTCCCATTGTCTGTTCTATAAATACTTTCATGGCTTCTGCTTGACGAACTTAAGTCACTGGTGCCTCCTCAACAGGTGTTTACTCGTGCAACCAGATTGGCAACTGGGTCCCAGCCATCCACAGTTAGGTTAGCCAAATGCAGACGACAATTCTACTCGTGCAGCTTCCTCTCTCGCACTTCCCGCCTGTGGAACTCGCTCCCATATTCTTGCTTTCCTGACAGCTACAACCTCCAGGAATTTAAATGCAATGTCGATACTCATCTATTAACCACTTGACTCTAGTTCTTTCTCCACCCCGTATATCCTTTCCTTTCTCTCTACCTTTGAAACTGTCATCACACCTGCATTCTCATCTTTCTATTGCTCCTTTCTAACTGGTTTGTCTTCCTCTTCACTCTCATGTAATTAATCTTTTTACTCTTATGTAGCCCCCTGCATATCAGTGGCATTACCGCCTTGCTCGTGGTGAAACGATTAAAAAAACAATTAGTGAGCGGAGGTGTTACAATGAGGGGAAGAAAACCAGGTAGAGGGGCTGCCGAAGAATGAGTGAATCAAAGAGATAGAAGATGGGAAGAGAAGAATAGAAATCCAGGAAATAGAAGATGGAAATTGACATTGCATTTAAACTTTTGGAGATTGTAGCTATCAGGGAAGCAAGCTAATGTTTTGTATGTCGAACCTATTAGGACTGACTTTAGCAGAAATACTAGCCTCCACTGTGAAAATAACTTCACAACACTAAGTCATTTGCCTTCAAAATTGAACTGCTTGTGTTTAGCAGCCTTTGCAAAGATTGCCTCTGTTCTGAGTTACACATGATTAAAATTTCAGATATTGTAACTAGATTTGTAGAAATTGTCACATTTTTTGTTTTTCATGTTCAGATGTCATTAGAAGTTGAAGGCATTCCTCTTTCAAAGATGTTACTTCAGCACGTGTGTAATCATGGCTCCTCCACAACTTTTTTCTCTTGTTGCTCTATGCAACATTTGAAATTTTACCATCCCTTTTTGTTTTTGCTCTGCCATCAATTCTCCCAAACTCATTAGTTAGGTTACTGACTGTTTTTCTCTTCCCTGTCTGACTCCAGTATGTCATGTGGACATTTAATTTTCCAAGTTCTTTTTTTGTATATTGAATCTGTGTAAGTTTGTGCAGAATGTTGGTTTTTGCATTAAAAATGAATGAACACTGAGTGAACGCTATTTTATTTTTTTTTCTTAAACTCCTCCTTGTGCAACAGAATTCATAGCTCATTGTACACTGGAACACACAGAGAGAAAGAGAAACCTCTAATTCTTTGTAATAGGCAGTCACCCTGATTAGGTTTTCAATGGTTAAGAGTGAACCAGCCTGTCTGACTTTTTGGCAAAAAGATAGACTACTAACTTCAAAGCTCTCTTTTCCTGGCTTTATTTTTAGGTCAGTAAGTGTTCAAGGAATGCAGTGAGTGCAAGTAGGATTGTCCTTTCTTTTGATACAGGGTCTTTGACTTTTTTGTTAATCCAAGTATTTGGTTTGAGAAACAAAACAACTGATTGATCTATCTTAAGAATGTCAGTGTTGGTGCTAACGGGGTCTTAAGAAGATAAGTAGTTGATTTGTCTATATATAAGTAGTTGATACTTTTCAGGGGATTTAAGAAGTATTTTTAATTTATCTATTAAACTTTACCTACTACTATACATTCCAGAAATTTTAACTTTTTCCTCAGTTTAAGACTGAGGGCTTTGATGAAACCTTTTGGACTTTGATACTGAAAAATGTGTTCCTTATAATATATATCTTAAATGCTGTTTTATATTTTTGTTTTGTCTTTTGTATTGAACAACAAATATTAAAATTGAATTTTCTAATTCAATACTTTTGTTAATTTCAATTGTTATTGAAATGACTTCAAAACACTTTACCTCTCCCAAATTATAGGCAGAAGCACACAAATGCCTATTGGAATTTCTTCCTAGCCAATAAAATAGGTCAGTTCTCAGTTTTATCTTACACAGTCTGTCTTATCTTAAAGTCAGGATGTTACATTCACTTATCCAAATTTGCTCTAGTGTATCAACCCCAGTTCTTAGTTTGTAAACTTTTTGCCTTATTACTGTTAATTTGCCTTGCATATATGGTTTCCTTGCTTTATACATTTTTTTTTTTTTTTGCCCTGTTCTTTTCATTTATTTTTCTTGTTGTAGTTTATTGTAAACTTGGACAATTCTGTTTGTTGGGCAGCTTTATCATTTAATTAAATTTAACCATGATCACTTACTATACAATTTCCAAATGAAACATTTTTCTGGGCCCAACCAAAATCAAATTAAGTGTTTTGCAGTCATTCCAATCAAGATAAATATGCAGAATTAGAAAACAAAAGTGTTGATAAAACTGCAAATACAGTATACAGTAATGAAACATGTGCACGCAAAATGCATTGATTTACCTAATGTCATTTGGTCATTTGTAATTATGTTGCTTTTGCAACCCCTTGTATATTTAAGAGACTTTGTTTTTGACTAATCAAAATGAAATTTCTATAACCATTATTTCATTCATAAAAGGTAAAGAAAATGTTGATTCGTAATGCAAACCTTCCAGAAATTGAGCAGCTAGAACGCTATGAGTTTGATCTTGATGTAGAAGAGCAGACACGTCTCCAGCAAGAAGCCAAGGAAGCTGTCTTACGGGTTAGTATATACCAGCAATACTCAGTCTTCGTGTCATTGACAACCACTTATTTTTTTTCCCCCACATTTAGTAAACACATTATATATTTCCTTCTGCAGGTTTATGAAAAAATTGAACATGACAATCTTAGCAAACTTTATTTGAAAGATATCATCAAAAAACAATGCTTTGATGATATGAAAGTGAAAGGAAGAACTCTTAAGGTAAGCCTATCATGAACGACATTTGACAAGTATGTTTAGTTGTTGAATTTCTTTTTTGATTGCTGCAATATTTAATAATGAACGTTCTTTCTATCAAAAGTTATCTAAATCTAAACTTATTTATAAATGGAACTTTGTCTGTGTGTGTGTCTCTCTGTTACCTATAGACTACGAAACGGCTGAACTGATTTTCTTGAAAATTTACACAGTTGTACTATAAGCATCTGTGAGTGTTCTCAGCTAAGTGTTGTGTAAGTTTTTGTCTTTTTGCTATTTCTCCCAAAACCCGTTCTGTCATCCAACCACTCGAGCCTATCAAGTATGTCACACACAGCTTTTCTCTGTCTCTTTTTCCCTCTGTCCATCTTGTGAGCATCAGATTCTTCAACCCCTCCTTCCTCATTATGTGTCCCAACAATTTCAACTGCCTCTTGCTAATTTTTTTTTTTTTTTAATCATTTCACTCTGAGCAAGGTGGAAACGCCACTGATGTGCAGGGGGTTACATAAATGTAAAAAGATTAATTAGAAAAGAGTGAGGAGTACAAACTAGTTAGAAAGGAACAATAGAAAGCTGGGAAAGCAATGACAGATACATAGGTGGAGAGAAAGGGAAGGTTATACAGGGGTGGGGAGAGAGCTAGAGTCCAGTGGTTAGTAGATGAGTATTGACTTTGCATTTAAATTTCTGGAGGTTGTAGCCGTCAGAAAAGCAAGAATACGGGAGAGAGTTCCACAGGCGGGAAGTGCGAGAGAAGAAGCTGCAGGAGTAGAATTGTCGTCTGCATTTGGCTAACCTGACTGTGAATGGGTGGGACACAATTGCCAGTCTGGTTGCATGAGTAAGCACCTGTTGAGGAGGCATCAGTGACTTAAGCTCGTCCGAGCAGAAGCCATGAAAGTATTTATAGAACAGACAAAGGGAGGCCACATTTCGACGATGGGGAAGTGGCTGCAGTCGAGTCGCCAGATCGGTACCTATCACATTACAGACTCTCCTTTAGAGCTTGTCGAGAACACTGAGGAGAACGGCAGGGGCACCTGACCATAAATGGCAGCAGTACTCCATGCACAGACGGATGGTTGACTTGTATATATGCAGGATGGATTCAGGTGGAAAAAACATCCTGGATCAACATAGTGACCCAACCTTCTTAGCAGTAGATTTTGCTATGGATTCAATATAGTGGTTCCATTTGAGGTCTGAGGACAGAGTAAGTCCGAGGAGGCATAGTGTATTACTCTCAGGGAGAATCACTTGGTCCATGCTTATGGGAAGCAGGAGAGGTTGCCTGTAATGGTTGACAGACAACAGCTTGGTCTTAGATGAATTGAAGTTGACAAGCCACTTCTTGCCCCAGTTCACCACAGAGTGTAGATCCCGCTCAAGGTCAGCAGTGAGATTATGTCTGTCCACCATGACCGGTTTCTTACTGGAGCGGTAATATATTGTAGTGTCATCTGCACAGATGCCTACTTGGGACTTGATCTCATCTGGGAGGTCGTTGATGAAAATAAGGAAGAGCGTTGGGCCCAGGATAGAGCCCTGTGGGACACCAGCATTCGTGCTGTAGGACGAAGAGGCACGCCCAGTGAGAACAACCTTCATTTTGCGGTTATTTAAGAAAGATTGGATTAGGTCAAGCAGGCGACCGGTAATACCATAACCGCGTAGTTTGCATAGGAGGCCAGAGTGCCAAACCCTGTCAAAAGCCTTGGAGATGTCCAGAGCAACCGCACGAGCCTCATCAGACTCATCAAGGGCCTGTAGCATGTACTCCGTTACGGTTGTTAGCAGGTCGGCCGTGGACCTGGCAAAGCAGAATCCATATTGCCTGTCGGAGAACAGTTTGTGGGCAGTGAGATGATGAACTATTTCAGCATTGATTATAGCCTCGAATACTTTTCCGAATATCGGTAGAAGACTGATAGGGCGATAATTGGATGGGTCCGAGGGTTCACCACAATTCTTAAATACAGGAATGACTGAAGAGAATTTCCAGCATGCAGGAAAGCAGGAAGCAGAAAGGCAGTAGTTAAATAGTTTAGAGAGTACAGGGGAAAGTTCAGGAGCACACCTCTTAAGGACTATCACCGGGATTCCATCGTCTCCACATGCCTTATGGGGGTCAAGTTTTGAAATTACTCTGGATACTACTGTCGGGGTAATATATACGTCGTGCAGTTTGGCCTCAGTTCTAATAGGGAAGTCAGGTGGGTGTACTCCAGACGAATCGAATGTGGAGTTGGATGAGAATCTGTGGGCAAAGCACTCGGCTTTGTCCGCAGATGACGTGAGAACCTCAAATCCATGGATTAAAGGAGGTATTGAGGATTTCCTATTGTTGAGCACTCGTTTACAAATCCTCCAATAGTCCTTGGAGCTGAACTTGCAGTCAGCTATGTGCTGTCACATTCTCTCAGCAAACAACTGTTTGGCGTCATTTAGGGTTCTCTTGCACTCATTGTGAGCAGATGTGAACAGTCGCCTATTGTGATCAGTTGGCTGTCTCCGGAATAGATGGAAGTAATGGTTCCTGTGGGCAATGGCGGCTGAGCAGGCCGGAGAGAACCACGGAGAGGAATGAGGTTTTAAGCAATACTTCCTGGTGGGTATGAAGGCATCAATACCAGCTTTCACCCATGACGACACCTCAGAGGCACAGTCATCAACTGATAGGTCGAACACTTTTCCCCAAGGGACGTCGCAGAGGAAATCGCGAAAGGCATCCCAGTCAGCTTTTTGGTAGAGGTAGGAGGTCCTATAAGTAGGGGGCTCCTGTGGGGAGTGAGATTGGAAAGAGATGTTAAGTATAAGTTTCTTTTTTGTTTCGATTCATGTCCACATTTCCATTGCTTTAAGTTTCTTCATCTTTGAGAAGATTGTTCAGGTTTTGATGTCATATAGGAGAGAAAATATCATGTAACAGTTCAGTACTCACTTCTTTGTTTCCAACAAAATTTTCTTGTTTCTTAATGCTCTGCTTAGCTTTTGAAATGTGTCTTTGGCCATTCCAGAACAACTTCGGATCTCAGTGTCACACTTTCCATTCTTTGTTTCACTGTGATAGTAATTCTGAATAAAAACACTTATTATATTAATTCAGAAAATATCTGACTCTTCCTGCTATGTTTTATCTTTACAATACTTAGATTAAGCCAAACATGGTGTATTGCTGTTATATGTGAGCTGAAGCTATCCAATCTTCACTTTCTAGTCTTGATAGTTTAAAATTGTTTACTTGGTCTTGTTCTTGAGGAATTATTTCCACCCTGGAGCCTCTTTTCCTACAGAGGAAATGCTGCAAGCTTGTTGCTATCCCAACATGATTTCTATGTCAAATGTTCATATGAGCTCCATTCTTTAGTTCTACCAGTTTTGACCTTTACAACTACGACACACCATACGACTTCCAAAGAGTCAAATCACCCACTTTTTTCCCCTCTGTAAGAAGGAAGTTTCACTCACAGCTTTTTCCCAAATGACTGTTATTTTATGGAATTGATTCTTGCATGAGTGCTTCTCTGAACACTTCAATCTTCAAGATCAATTATTATCTTTCCTCCTTATCCTACCATCTTCTCTTTCATTCACCTAATCCAGTTTTACCATTTTGACTGTAACACACTCTCTTGCAAGTCTCTCAAGACTTGCATTGGGTGAAATTTAATACATATATAAAAAAAAATTAAAATTGATTCCACAATTGATACAAATAAACTGACTGCAAAAATTCTGTTTTAAAGGCGTATTAAATCCCAAGATAAGATCCCTGGCTTTTCATGAGCTTCTGCTCATTGTTTCAACATAGATATTTGGTCATGTGTAATTATGTTGCTTTTCTAATTTGTGATACAAATAAATACAGAAAAAGAGTTTTTCCATTTATCACTTGAAAACTTGCTTTAGAAAGTTTATTTAATTATTTTTCTGTTTTTCTTCAGGCCTTTCTTATTCCTCTTGAAGTGACAAATTTTCCTTTGATAGAAAGATCTTTGAAAGCACAAAAGAACTTGGAAATTTTTCAAAAAAGGCGGCATATAGAAATACAAGTTGACGCAGTAAGTTTCAATTTACTTATATTTCTTTGATTGTATAACCACATTTTTATTTATGCATCATGAAGGCAGTCATGGCTCTCCATAAGTTCCTATATTTTTTTCCCTAAGTAACTTTTGATCCTTTTTACCATCCCTTTTTGTTCTTGTTCTGTCGTCCGTTCACATCAGCTTGTTAAACTGCCAAAGGAAACCTTACCTCATATTGGTTGACAAAATTATGTCTGATGAGGACTCCAATACTGAAATATTTCAAACCTCCTCAAGAGTATGACAAAAAGAAAATGAGAGCCCCATTTGATTTAATCTTTTCCTAGACTAGGTCCTGCACATATATGAAAATATCATTTAACCTTATCTTTGGATTTAATACACTTTTAAAAAGGAATTTTTGCAATCAGTTTATTTGTATCAATTGTGGAATCAATTTTTATTTTTTTTGTATATGTACTAAATTTCATCTAATGCAAATCTTGAGAGCCACTTAAGGTAGTGTGTTAGTCAAAATGGTAAAATTGGATTAGGTGAATGAAAGAGAAGATAGTAGGATGAGAAAAGATAATAACTGACCTTGAAGTCAAGATTCTAAACAAATCTATGAATAGGTAACAACATTTACATTTTCCCTCCTGAGGCCAGCATATAGAAGATGGGGTGAGGAATATACCAACATCATAGGCATTCATAGTTGGGATAAAAATGTTCAAGAACAAAAGAAAAAAATTGGCATTCTACCAAGAGTTCCAAGAAATGAGTCTAGATAAACCTTTTTAAAACAGATACTATGATCTAGAATTGGGATGGAAGCAAGAATGGCAAATACCTGGAATCAATCATAAAAATTAGTAAATACTGTAAATATCACTGTTTAAGGATCAATTATAAACAGGTTTAGTATAAGAGATAAAGAAATTGAACATAGAATAAGTTGTGCTAGAGGTAGATTTGCACAACACCACAAATGGCTACAAAACCAAAATATTAATCTGGAAACTAGACATGTTTTTAAATAGCCTCATTAGATCAAGACTTATATTTGGATGTCATTCATTTCACCAAGCCCATCCAGAAATATCTAAACTAGGTCAGTCAGTTAAGTGCCATGCGCGATACATGCTTTAGGCGATCATGTCTCGAAAGAGACATGACTGACTGGGCAGAAGATTATCCCGCAGTAGGTTGCCATTGCTTTCTGCGGTAGACTGGTTGCCGACCAAGGCTATAGAACCCAATCTATCCTATTATTTAACCCATAACTGGAGGGAAAGAGGTGGATTAATACCTTTCCCAAGGGTATTTGCGCGTAAGTGAATGCAAGGAATTCAACTGGAATTCGAACTCAGTTCCCCGATTTCTCGTTCCGAGCCGATATCCACTGCGCCACAATGCACATCCTAAACTGGGTACCTGCACTAAATTGCTGAAAAAACTGCATAGTATGAGTAAAAAAGGCCCCAAACTTAATAAAAACAAACTTTTCCTATCAAAATGTTTATATTATTATCAAGAGAAAAGATCAAATTGTTTTTTAATTATTTTTTAAAATTTTTAATCTCATCTAACATAATTGAAAATTTGGTAAAAAATCTAGTTTTGATTTTAGTTGGCAGGTAATTAAATCATTATGAGTGTTTACAATGGAAAATGTAATATTGCACAACTCAGTTTTTTCCGGTGACAAACACATTAATTTGGAAATTCTTGCAATAATCAAATAATTGTTGAATTTTAATGAAACTCTTAAGACTTATGTAAAAATGAATTAAATTATTTTTTAAATTATTATTTTTAAAAAATCTTGGTAAAAATATATTTTTTTTTACCTGTTATCCCTTTCTATGTAAATTCATGAAATTTTAAAAAATCAATTTTTCAATGACTATAAATCATCTATTTTTTTGAAAAATTTTTCCTTTATTTCCGAAAATTTGCTCTTAATAATAAAATAAAAAATGCAATATAACTATGACATTATTTAATTTGATAAGCTTTTAATTGCTTGTATAAATAATATAAATTAAGGACATTATAGTCTGAAGAAATAACTTTTTGATTAATAATGAAATTTGGAAAGAATATTTTTCATTTTTTTTTTATTATAATAATTTATAAAATTTCAAAAATAATTTTAAAATACTTAAACAATTTTAAAAGTTTAATACAAATCGTTATGCCTTCTTATTTATAAAATAATTAAAAAATTTTTTTGTCTGTATTCGAATTTTTTTTTTTGTATGGTAATTTCTATGTCACTTGTGATCACCATACACTTATATCACATCTGTCAACACATATGGTGAAAAGGTCAGAAAGTTGAACTCTGTGTTTAAAAAATAGTTTTATTCTAAATTTCATGCTATAAGTAATACTTGCGTAAATCAGATTAATTTCACATTAACTTTAAAATTGCCAATTTTCCAAAAATCATGTGTCATAGATGTATATTTTATTTTTGCAAGATTTTTAAAACTGAGAATTAACTTTGTTTACAAATGTGTTGATTACTTAAAATTGGCTGAAAAATTGAAAGATTAAAAAAAATTTGAAACATTTTAGATTCCAATCAATATAATTTCTAGTTACACCAGAGTATTTTGCTTACTGGAAATAGTACTTTTAATCATTTAGCTTTCAATTAAAACTAAAATAAGTTTCAAAATCTTTTATTTTTAAAAATTCAATTTAAAATTTAGATATTAAAAATGAGTGGAGGTATCTAATCTAAACTGTAAGCTATGTACAACAACTTTCTCAAATCAATAGTTAAAAATGACTTTGAGTGAGTAAAACCTGTGGACCTTGGCAAGGATCATCCTTCTTCAAATCTTGAGAATTGGCAAATCATAAAGAATTATACCAAATAACAGAAACTAGACTACTTGAACTTTCAACTGCAGCAACAACTAAAATGGAGATCAAAAAGAGAAAATAATGACTTAATCGAGATATTAACATTCCACACTACTTCAAATAAAAGGTTAAGAAGGACATCCTATCAGTGCTTGAAAAAGTGCTAACAGCTACTAGACTTGAGAAATATATTTTACTGAAAAATTATTTTCATAGAAAGACTTAAATTTGGACCAAAAGTAGCCTTGCCTGCTTAGTCAATGATTGTCAAATATTTCCTTATAAGAAAATGGCTAATATTGCCATTACCATAGTGTAATGGTAAGCAAGCTAATCTTACAAAATAATCAATAGTTAATGTTGTGAGTTTGATTTTCTCTGGGCACGCAACAAATATGACTTTAGTCTGGTTTGGATAGTTACTCAAACACAAGTTTGTTTTTATCATATTCTTTTTTCTTAGATCCTTCTGTTTTAATGTTTGGCAAAAAAGTGTGTAGGAAAATGAAATAAAACCTATAAATAATAATAAAGAATTAAAAAATAAATTCATTTTTCCATGATGTAAGTTACAAAAAACTGGAAAAGATTTTTTGGTTACATGTGTGATTTTATGACCCCATTTCTAGAAAGGACAGAATCTTTCTCTTTTTACTTTCCAACAACATTGTTCATCAAACATGTTTTGGACAACCCTACTCATGAAGTATAGATTTGGCCATCCCAATTCAGCACAAGGCTGACTTGGACTCCACCATCTTTACTTGCTATTATCCTTACTTCCCATAGATGATTTTCAAACCAAAAAGGAAAACAAATACACCCAAGACATTTAACTTTGTTTCAATACAGTCAACATAAAAGAAATAAATCTTTGTAGCAGAAACTCAAGTTTGTTTGTATGTTTCTTCTATCTTCTTTGTTTATATATTGAACTCACATCTTCACCTAAAAAAATTAACACAAAACCCACAATCTTGGTAACAACTACAAGTGTCATTAATTTTATTAACTAAATTTTTTTTTTTTTTTGTAATTTTCAACATTAATTTTATTGAACAATATACTAGGTTGGACAAAATTATGTTTGGTTTGAGTAAAGCATTTATTCAATTGTGTTTTTCTAATTTTTGCCATTAACTTTATTGAATAACATATTGGGTTAGCTAGAAAATATTCTCAATTTATTAAGTCAAAATAAGACATTTTCTAAATTTTCAATATTAACTTCATTGAACAACCTATTTACTGTTTTACTTAAGCATATTTGCCACTTTTTAAGTAACTTTGTAATTCTTTTCTGTCAGAACATTTTATCTTTCTCAGTAAAGAACTGTACTAGCTCCCTTTTTGTAGTCTTTCAGGGAATTAAAATCTTTTTCATTGGACCAGAATATATCCAAAGGTTAAGTACCTGTTGAATGTGATAGATGAATGAAAAATTTTCAGTCATGTCATAATAAATTTTCTGATTACCAAACATGTGAGCTAGAATTATTCTTGATGGAATATTATGTTCATTTTCTTAACTAATTCCAGACAACTACTTTTTGTCAATTGCTGAGTTAAATTGGACTAATTAAAAACAGTACTACTTTGAATAAATGGTTTGTTTGTCCAGAAGAATATTATAGAAGATACATTTCTATATGGCATAACCACCTTTGATTCATTTTACTAGCCTTATAATATTTTACATTCCACATTGTTAAAGTACACACTTTTTACTACTCATTGCAACCTTTTAAAAAATTGGTACATTTTCATTATATTTTAGTCACAAATCATACACATAAATGTGGTTCAGGATTTTTTAGTTTTTTTTTTTTTTTATGCTCATGTCAAGGCAATACCTCAAAGTGACTAATATCACCCAACTGGTGTAAATGTAATGCTTGATTTGAATGAGTTGAATGAATGCCAATATCATCATTATTCACATGGCTGAGTGTGGTCATAAAGGTCACTGACCAGTTCAATCCACATATGTGAGTTAAAAGGCAGGGAGGTATTCATTCATGTCTAGTGTGTCTTTGACAAGTAGACCTGGGAGACCCTCTCTATCTCTCCAGGTCAAATCACAGGTGTTATTTTCTAACCTAAAAACTGGACATGGACATGTGGCTGTTGATTCAGTCTAGAATGCCCTTCAGTCAGTGATGTTGTGTCATCACCCCACCAATTACATACATAGATATGAACCCCAGTTTACCCCATTGTGCAAGATGGTTAATCTTCCCTTTGATAGGTTTCGTTTTTAATTTTGCTAGGTGTCAAGTCACCTTACTCACCAGAAAATCCTGGTGAGGAATCAGTTTAATTGCCAATGACATGACCATGCAGCAGGTAGTATTGGGTTACAGAATACCACTAGCATTCATCGAGTGACCTGACATTTTCTTTTAACATAAAACAAAGTAATGCCTTCATTCAAATCAAATGCTATCAAACTCAACTGATTTACTTAACAATTAATTATCATTCCACGAAAAATCTCTTGCTTAAAACTTGTAAATGACATTTGATATGTTCAGTTTTTCACAGTATCTTCTTGAAAAACAAAGTAAATTTATCATATTTGAATCACATACAGTGGTGGACCCATATTTAATGCCCTTGAAACTTGATTTGGGGTCTCTTTTGCAACCAGCAACAATAGAATTGAGTATCCAAATGATAAAACGCAGGCTGTGGATAGGTTCTGGTGAGCTCATTGAGCTTATGCAACTGAGGTTTGGGCACTGCAAGCCCTCAAGAAAATTTTAAAATTAGACCACTTATGTGCGAATTTTGAGGTCATATGAAATTGATTTTAGACTCCATTCTAAGGCTAATATTAACTACTTTTGGCTTATCATTCTATCACTAAAATAGCCTTATTCTTATAGCAAATACTTTACAAAAAAATATTGTTAAAAATTTGAAAATGTTGCTTCTGGGTCCCCTGAAGCTTAAGCTTCATTAGTTGCATAGTAGATGCACCACTGATCACACTCTTAGAATCTAATAAAATATAAAAAGCATATGAGGCTGAAAAAATGATGCAAATTTTCATCAATGTTAGAATGACTAAAAAAATACACTAGGTGGTAGCACCTGTTAGGGTCCCAGCTATGGACAAATAGTGAACACACAAACAAAGGTAAATCACTATGAAAGTATAAAAATGCCAGTAATACATTTTTCTGTAAAAATGATCAATAATACATATTTATAGTAAAATGACCAACAATACTTTTTATTTATATATATATATATATATATATATATTTTTAATCAAATCACCCCGAGCAAGGCGGTAACGCCACTGATGTGCAGGGGGCTATGTAAGAGTGAAAAGATTTGAAAAGAGAAAGCCGGAAACCACATCCTAAACAGGAAACAAGGGATAAGCCTTTTCACCCGTTCAATAGACGTGGGTGGAGTGTAAACCGGGCGATAGCTTAGTCTATCTACTCCAATTGAAGGAAGGAGAAAAAGAAAAAAAAAAACTGTTGGTGACCTAAGTTTTAACTTAGTTAAAGTCCACTTAAAGGAATTTCTGCTAAAAAACAAAACCAATCCTTCAATTAAAGATTTAAATTAAGCAACAATTAGGCAAAATATGAACTAAAATGGCTTACTTCATACAATATTCATGCCACTTGAATCCCTCCCCAAAAACATTTCTGCTGGTGAGTTGAAAAAAAAAAATAATAATTTTTAACTTTTAGTGAGAGAATTCTGGGACATGAGAGTTAATTAGATAGCCGGCAAGAAAAGAAAGAAGGAAGAGAGAAAGAGTGATTGAGACTAGGGTGGGGGGAATAAATAAATAAAATAAAGACAAAGAATCCAATACTTAAAAGGAATTTCTGCTAAAAAACAAAACCAATCCTTCAATTAAAGATTTGAATTTAATTCAAAATACTTAGATTTCAGCATTAAAATAGCCCATAGAGGTTGCTATGCCTCAAAACAAAACTAACCAATCAACCAAAAATGCACCAATTCTGATAATTTTTTTTTTAATCTACAATTTTTTTTACAGTATAAGTATTACTGGAAAAAAGAAAAAAAAGTATCTGAAATTAAACATACCAATAATATACCCATAGCCGGAGGCAAGAAGGATAGTAGAGCACTCACTGAGTGCATCAACATATGCAAATATAGCCAGAACATCAAAAAACACAATACAAGGACAAGAAACAACACAAGACAATCTATCAGAAGTGGTGAAAGAACTAAGATCTCTATTGGAGATACTAAAGAAAAATTTGATCAGTTCGACACCTAGATCCGATATGGAACCAGATCTAAAGGAAAAACCCCAAATCCAGATCAAGGAAACCGAAGGTGCTACAATTGAAAGAAAATTGCAATTCAAACAACAGAAAACACCAATCCTCCCCATCACCACTACCAAAGTTAATAACTCTTTGCCTCCAAAAACAAATCCTTCCCCCAAAAATCAACATCACAAACCGAAAACTGAAATTGTTCTAACGGAAAAGAAAACAAATATGAACTGATGGAAATAGAGAGGACAGAGCTCAAAAAGTCCAGACAAAACCAAACCAAGAATAATCAATTCATCTCAAACACGGGAATGGTCTGCTCCCAGACGAAGAACAACAAATGAACCAAAGGAAAAAACCAAAGGAACATCCCCTAATAAACAAGCAGAACCAAAAGAAATTCAAGGAACAAAACATAAGAATCAAAATGCAAATAAGAAAGAAAGCATAGAAGAGATGGACACCTCTACTACAAAATATTATATAGACAAGTAAACTCTCTTAAAAATTTCAGTATATAAGCATGGATCAAAAATCTTACAATGGAATTCTCGGGGTTTAAAACCAAACATAAATGAGCTACTTCTTCTTATAACGAATTATCATCCCACTATTATCTGTCTACAAGAAACCTTTTTAAAAGTTGAAGATAAAATAAAAATAAAAAATTATACACAATATAATTATATACATAACCTCAATCAGAAGGCATCGGGGGGGGGGGGGATCGATTCTAATTAGAAACGATATCCCCCAAAGTAAAATTCAATTAAAGTCTAATATACAAGCTGTTGCTGCAAAAGCCACTATACAATAGAACCATTAACATTTGCTCTATTTACATCCCTCCTCAAGATCCCATAAACGAATCTTAACTAAACAATCTAATGGAACAACTTCCAAGACCTTTTTTATTACTAGGTGACTTTAATTGCCACAATGTTATATGGGGATCTATATACTCAGATAAAAAAGGCAAAAATCTAGAGAAAATCATTAATATTCAATGACTTATGCCTACTAAATAACAAGTCCAACACCTATTTACATCCAGCATCAGGCACTTACTCAGTGCTGGACCTGTCCCTTTGTGATCCATCTACACTTATGGACTATGATTGGAAAGTTCTAGATGACTCATGGGGTAGTGACCATTTCTCTGTTGTTCTGACATGCTCAAAAGAAATTGAAAACCACCCGGCTCGATGGAAACTAAATAAAGCAAATTGAAAGGAATACAAAAAAAATGCTACCAAAAACTTTCAGTCAAAGAAGACAACGGTAAATCCATTGAATACGTCACTGAAACCTTAATAGCCATTGCAAAGGTATGCATACCAAAAAGCAATGAACCAAACAAACAACAAAGACCATGGTTCAATGACGGATGCAAAAAAGCTATCAGATTAAGAAAAGCAGCACTATGGAAATTTAATGCTCAACCCACAACTCATAATCTAGATCTTTTCAAGCAAAAAGAAAGCAGTAGCATGTAGAGTGATCAAGGAAGCCAAAAGGGAATCCTGGAAAGACTATGTAAACAAAATAAATTGTAACACAAAACCAAAAAAAGTTTAGAACATGATAAGGAAAATTGCCAGAAAGAATGTATCTCCTCCTCTAAATCACTTTCTTTTTTTTTTTTTAATCATGTCACCCCAAGCAAGGCATTCTACTGCCACTATAGTGCAGGGGGTTACACAGGGTGATAGACGAGTTAAGATGTACATAAGGGGAGAGTTGGAGAGAATGGGAGGGTTAGCGTGTTAGGAGGTGTCTATTGACCTTACATTTAAACTCCTGGAGGTTATAGCCATCGGGGAAGCAAGCATGCGGAAGGGAATTCCACAGGCGGGAAGTGCGAGACTCTAAATAACGAAAAAATAACAAAGACAAAAGATATATCAAACCTACTAATGGAAACATTTAAAAACAATTCCTTTAACAAAAACTACAGACAAACTTTCCAAAAAATTAAGGAGGACACAGAAAAAATGAAAAATAAACTAAATTTTACTTCTAATAACAAAGAAGATTACAATTGGCCTCTTACAATGAATGAACTTAGAAATGCCATAAATGAATCACACAATACTGCTACTGGCCCTGATGAAATTCAGTATGAATTCTTAAAACAACTCCCCCAGCATTGTGTAGAATATTTGTTAGATATCTTTAACAAAATATGGCTCAAGGGAAAACTGCCAAAGAGCTGGAAACAAGCCATTGTGATTCCATAGCAAAACCAGAAAAAGACAAATCAAACCCAAAAAACTTTTGACCCATAACACTCACAAGTTGCTTATGCAAAACATTCGAAAGAATAATAAATAAAACACTAAACTGGTACCTGGAAACCAATAACTTAATTTACAGAGTGGCTTTCGAAGTAAAAGAGGGACAATCGATAACATAATTCGATTAGAAACATTTATCAGAGAGGCTTTCATCAAAAAAGAACATGCAATAGCCATTTTCTTTGACTTAGAAAAGGCTTATGAGACCACATGGAGGCAAGGAATTATGAAAGATATATTCCATCTGGGTCTAAAAGTGTAGACTACCCTTGTTGATAAAAGATTTTTTATCCAACAGAAGTTTTAAAGTAAGAATTGGATCTACTCTCTCTGATTCAAAAATACGAGGAGGAGTTCCACAAGGATGCATCTTGTCAGTTACCCTTTTTAATATAAAAATCAACAACATTGTAAACTGCCTGAACAATGAAGTTAATGGCTCCTTATATGTGGATGATCTCCTGATTTGCCATAGACCCAAAAATATGTATACCTCAGAACGTCAACTGCAGATATGCATAAATAAATTAAACCAATGGACCATTGAAAATGGTTTCAAATTCTCATCAACCAAAACCAAGGGTGTGCATTTTTGTAACCAAAGAAAAATGCACAATGACCCAACACACAAATTAGAAGGAACAAAAATTTAAATAACAGACCAACACAAATTTCTGGGAATATTTTTGATAAAAAACTCACATTCATCCCCCATTTGAAATACTTAAAACAAAAATGTTTCAAAACACTACAACTTATGCGGGTTATAGCTAATACAGAATGGGGTGCAGATTGCATATCACTCCTAAAAATATACAGATCTCTAATAAGATCCAAACTGGATTACAGTTGTTTTATATATGGTATGGCTAGGAAATCCTACCTAAAAATTCTTGATCCCATCCACCATGCAGGTCTAAGACTTGCCCTTGGTGCATTTAGAACATCTTCCATAGAAAGCCTATATGTAGAAGCGCATGAGGCTCCATTAAAATTGAGACGTGAAAAATTAACGCTGCAATATTATCTAAAACTTAAGGCTAACCCATCAAATCCTGCCTATCAATGCACATTTAACCCAAACTATAAACACCTGTTTGACAAAAAAGAAAACATTATCAAACCTTTTGGCCTTCACATGGAAAAAATGAAACCAATTAATGACAGTTCGATAGATGAAAATAGTATACATGAATTCAATGTCCTCAAACATCCGCCTTGGCTTCTGAAACAATCCAAAGTCATTTTAGAACTGGCTGATCACATAAAAGCTGGGACACATCCCTTTCATTATATAGAAAAACTAAATTATATATTGAATCAATATCCAAACTGGACCCACATATATACTGATGACTCCAAAGTCAATAACAAAGTAGGATGTGCTGCTATCTGTAAAAGTACCATTCTACAAAAAAGATTACCTGACAATTCATCAATATTTAGTGCAAAAGTTATTGCCATTGACTTAGCCCTGGATCTCATCCCTAAACTTACCTCAAACAAAGTTATTATATTCTCGGATTCTTTAGCAGTGCTTGAAGCAATAAAGAACCAAAAATTAAACAATCCTTTGATCATCAAACTTTTATATAGATTACATGTGATTTCACAAAACAAAACTATCATTTTCTGTTGGATTCCCAGTCACTCTGGATTTCATGGAAATGATAAAGCCGATGTGGCTGAAAAAAACTCCCTAAAATGTGACACAAGTAACATAAAGGTTCCATACACTGACTATAAACCCCTAATCAAGAACTATATTTTAAAAAAGTGGCAAGAAACCTGGAACAACTGTCAAAACAACAAATTATTTAAAATCAAACCCATCCTAAAGAAACAACTATCAGAACCCAGTAAATCATGCAAAGAAGAAGTGATTATATTCCATATTTGAATAGGACATACACACATAACCCACTGTTATCTCTTAAAAAATGAAGAACCTCCTGAATGCATTGCATGTCAAGAACTCTATACAGTGAAACATGTTCTACTCGACTGCAGTGACTTTACATATATCCGGCAATCCCTCTATAATGTTAACAACCTGAAAGATCTTTTCGAAAAAATAAACTCTAATACTATTTTAACCTTCCTCAAAAAGATCAAACTATACAACAAAATATAATCTAAGTAAAGATCCGAAGATCAAAAATAGATCTGACCCTCACCGGGGGGGAGGGGAATTTAAAAAGTAATACAAATTGAAAGCAATGGAAAAGTTTAAAAAGAAAGACATCTTCCAAAATTCTGTAAAAATAATATAACCTTACCTAAAATCATTTGTTGTGACCTTAAATGATCTCATAAGGATTGGTAGGTTGTTAAATCTCAAAAGAAACAAACAAACATTTTACAGTAAAATCAAAAAGCAATCATTTTGAATGAAATACTCTTAATATCATCTAAGAACAAAAACCAAACAATGTTTTAGTCAGTGCAATAAATGCTCAGCTGAAATACTTTTGAAATCATTACCTTTATATAATTTATTACTTTTTAAATAATACAATGAATTTAAATGTATATTTTTTGCTTTTAAATGACAGATTAATAAAGAAATCATGGAATCTCTAACTCAGCCTGTTATCAGTCCAAGTGTGAGTATATCTTATACTTTTATTATTTAAAAAAGAAAACTAGTTAAGTTTCACAGGTGTATCTGCAAAAAAAAAAAAAATCAACAATGTATCAAAAAGACAGTTTTTCTCTTGACAATAATATTATTGTATAAGCCCTTGGCAATTTTTGTTTTAAAAATCTATTTTTAGAATTTTAATGAAATTCAGTCATATGAAACTAGATTTATGCATTCTCTTTTTTGTCAAGAATTCACAACAAAATAATTAAACACTATTTTATTAGATTGTTTATGTCTAAGAATAAATTTGTTTAGAAAAATATGTGAACCATTTTCAATGTCATTTTTATCATTTACCATATTAGACAGAAATAACTATGAAAAGTTTTTATTCATAGATTTATAAAAAATGTCTGAAAAAGAGAACAAGAAATTTTAAATAAATACATCCCAACAAATAACATTTTCTAAGCATTTCTTTCATTTGCTCTCAACACATAAATTCACTAAAATAGTTTGCAAATATTTTAAAAATAGATTTTTAGAACAATAATAATTGTTCACAGAATACATACTAATAGTGATGTCAAGAAAGAAAAAAAAACGTCCTTTTGACACACTGTTTTTTGTGGGTTAAACTTTTCCAAAACATGTTATCATTAATAGTGAAAAAAAGTTTGTGGAAATTTATCTTCAGGAAACGTCTTATTACATATTGCAATGAAAATAGTCAAAACAGTTATGAATACAAAATGTTTTTATGTATAACTAGAAAACCTGCTACCAATAGCAAAACTGTATTTATAGTATTGGATTGAATCTGAGTGCCAGAATCAAACTAAAAAGAAAATTTCTAAAAGGGAAATTATTATCTATATTTTTAATTTTATTTAAATAAAATAAGTCTTGTTTATGAGTTAAAAATATCAATGTTCACCTAAAACAAACTTTCCACCAACTTTTACCTCCATATAAATGCAATTAAATATATTTCTAAAATTTCACAAAAAGTTGCCAACAAAATGAGAGATTGAGTTAGAAGGTCCAAAACAAAAAAAAAATTGTCTATAAATATAAAAATACATGAACTAATTTATAATCCTCCCCATTTCCTGTTATAAAGATATTTAGTCATGTGGGTTAAATTCAATGTTAAAATACAGTTTTGTCCATCTTGTAACCAACTGAGTTAAAAAAGCGTAAAGATTTGTAAAGAAAGAAAACAGATATAAAGGGTGAATGACGAGAGTGCTCAGTGGGTTTAACGGCCAATCACTACTATGAATGGGTCAAGTGGTTAGATCATTAGCTTCCCAACCATAAGACAAATCTTACCATAGTCAATTTGTCAGAAAAATGACTTGATAATGCCAGCCTGGGAAGGTGATCACAGTGTGTGGCAACAGAATAAACTAATGTATTTCTTTTCTGGTGGGGTTTATGTTTTTTTTTGTTTTTTTTATTTTAAAAATGTGTTAATTCCCTGAAACAGTCAATAATAGTGATAATAATATGTGCTGACTATATTCGGGAATTAAAGTATTTCTATTTTTCTAAAAAAGAAACAAACTCTCCATATCAAGAAGAATCAAAACATCTTTAATAATGGCTAATAAATTAGCCAAAAGTGCTCATCAAAGATCATTTGGACCATTCTTACATTGATGACTCCATATCCTTTACACGCATACAACAAAAAAAATATTAAAAAGCTTAATTAAAGTGCTTTCTCACACATCTTCAATGAAACCAATAATATTTAAGCAACATTAAGAATAGACAAGATCTGTTTGTATAATTTTTCCAACTTTCAGATAAGAAGTTGATTATTATGTTAAGTTTTGAATAAAGTATGAAGTTGGAATAGTATAATAAAAATTAAACAGATCTTGTCAGTTACTTTTCATCAAACTTGCTTGGATGAATACTTGCTGCCAATATATATACATATGTGTGTGTATACATTATGTCCTTTATACTTTTCGGTATCTAGTTTTTATCTTATTTTTTTATTGTTTGTATTTAACAGCAGGATTCTCAGTTATCTGAAGAATTTTCAGAAGAGGTGATGTCACTTTCTGTCAGAATTGATTTATTTTCTTTCTTTTAGAAATTGCTTTCAATTTTATATTGAAACAACACTGGTCAACAAAACAAACTTTTTTTAATAGTATTTAGACATCATAATCTATTTTAGCTAATTTGAGGGTGCTGAATTTTAAAACAACCTTTTTCTTGGTTAGCTACCATTTTTGCTGTATAGAAATTCCTCCTTTTTTGGAAAAAAAAATCATTTTTTTCATTTGTATTCTGTATATATGATATTGACCAATGGCAATATTTCTCAAAGTAAACTCATAGAAACTTCTCAATTCTTATTGAAACCAACAAATATTGGTTTGAATATTGAGAAATACTATCTTTTTCAATAACAATCAAACTCCAAGTCTTTAAAAATAACATGATTGAATAGACTAAAACCAACAAATATTTTCATCAAATAATTTAATGAACTAACAGCAGAAATAAAACTTTTGTGAACATAAGAACTATGGTAAAAAAATTTATTTTTCTTGATTTTCTGTCATGTTTAATGTTATTTAAGTCCCTGTTGATACTCCAGCCCTAGTTAGCCATCGTTTGTTTGTCCCACCATCCCTGGTAGTGCTCTTGCATTGTTTTGATATCCTAATAGAATCATTCTCCTTGCTCATCGCTCACATTGCCACAATTAATCATTTGATTTCTGATATCATTAAATTATGATAAATAATGCACCTTGAAAAGCAAAACAAAAACAGTGATAATTGCTATCATGTCTGCGCATTTTATTAGTTTTACTTAAAAACTCTGCCAAATTTTCATATAATAAGAAAGCAATTTCTATTTTTTTGTTTTTGTTTTTTTATTGTTTGTTTGTATTTAAAGCCATGTTCATTATTATTATTTTGGGTGCTGAAGAGAGACTGGTGATAAAATGTGATCTATTCTAAATTTACAAGGATAATTATTTATTGCAGCTCATTCTAACCAGTTCTATTCTTTATATTAATCTAAATTATTCACGTTAGATATGTACCCACTAACCAAACACATTGACCATTGGAATTATTTTAAAAAAGCAATACTCTAGGCTAATGATACAAAGATAATTCTTCCTTTTCTTAAAAGCTTCATGGTTACGAATGGATGGTTGTCACTTCATCAGTCTTTCAATTCCCAATTACATTTGGTATTTTTATTTTCTTGACTTTTTATTTGTTGTAATTTTTTTTTTTAATAATTAAATATTTGATATGCTGCATTTGTCTTGATGTAAAAACAACTTATTTTCTTAATTTTTAGATCTGCCTTTCTATTATTGTTGTCGTTCACATATTGCTTCATAAAATTTTCAATCACTTTTTCAATGCTATTCTTTGTTTTCTGCAGTTTATGATTATTTGTATGAATTATGCATTTCTTTTAAATTTGTATACTTTTTAATCACATCTAATGATTTTCTTTCCAGAAAAAATGCTTTAAATGTTTTTAAAATATTTTTCTTAAATGGCATATTAGAAACTGACTTCAAATTCATTTGTTTATTTTCTACATGATTTTATATTTCCTGTTGTAAAAATGTAAAGTGAATATATTCCTCATTTATACCAAAAACTTAAATTTATCTAAATAAACAAACAGCCAATTTTGTCTGTTGGTCCAAAAGCTCCTCTAACTCTGGCTACACTTGTCTACATCAATATGTTACCTCTTTTTTGGAATCAAGATGATCCCAGGATTGAAAATCTACCCATCATCTAGTGCTTGAACATCCAACATTAGGATTTTTGTCTGGATGAGGAGGAAAGTTAAAAATTCAAATTTTAAAATAGACATTTAGTGGTTTTAATTTTTTTAATTCATATTAAGTTTAAAGTAACACAGAAACTTTTGAATTAAAAATTTTTTGCTTTTAATACAATCTAAAATTTTTATAAAACTTTGAATTGAGGAAATCAATTTTATTTCTTCAAAATTCCAAGGAATCAGAGTTAAAATGAGGTTCATAACATGAGATTTTAAAATTCTGCAGTGTTTTTAACTTCAAGAACTCAACAGTTGAACTGCCATGGATTTAAAGAACTCAATTTTTCAGCCTAAATTTGAGTTTTGACTAGAACTGGATTTATCAGAGTTATCAAGTTTTGAAGTTTCATGGAGTGAATTGAAGAATTCAAAGATAGTTCTTCAAAATTATCATTATTGTTTTCTAAAGTTGACCAGAGGTTTTTTAACTGTGGGCTGGAGGCCCAATTAGCCCTTCACAGAAGCTGTTAAAAGTCTACCTGAAGTACAGCTTTTAAGCTAGTGAAAAATAAAACTGGCTAAAGGACTCAGTAAAATTTTAAAATGGTTTAATTTGTAGTGAGTTAACATACATGCATACACTCACATGCTGGTCAGAACACACACAGCTCTAGGATTCAAGGCTCTGCTGAACTTTACATAGGTGGGATTTCTGGATTAGGCATTAATTCCAGGACCATCCAATTACAGCCTGTTCTTCTGCTGCTTCAGTTGAAGATATAGGGCTCTTGGTCACTTTTACACCCCCAAGAAGTGAATAGACAATGTGCATCCCTTTCTTTTTCTCCTCAGACTTTTGAAAGAGGATTTCATTGCTCTATATTTTAAAATTCAGTCACAAAGCTTTGTATGGCAAGATATTAATTTTTTGTTTTTATAATACAATAAATGTTATTGTCATGGAATGTGATTTTATTCATATTATCTCAGTCCAGCGGTAATTGTTAATTTCATGTATCATATCCCCCCCTCTTATTGCTAGGCATTTATATAGTCACTATGCCTTAGCTATACTAATGGAGCAGTCATTTACATATCACTACAGTTACATTTGGGCTATTCTTATTCTTTTCCTCAAATGAAACAAAGTTTTGAATTTTTGTCAAATGATTCTAACAAGGATTTTCAATTTTCAATGGGAAAAAAATGTCTAAAGAAAAACAGCTAAATTAAAAAATTTAAATTAATAGCATCACTCATTCATGCACATGTGTCATTGTACCAAAATAACAAATTTAGTCTGAAGTCCTAAAGGACAAAATGCATCACAAGAAAATTTTTTCTACTTTATCACACATGTGTAGATTTATTGTTGCTATTATTATAATTATTACTTGTTTTTTCTATGATATATTACGTGTCCATAACACATGTTTCAAGTCTAAAGTTGACTCTCTTCAGGTGAATAAACTTGTGACTTCATATGTTGAGATCTGTTTGCCTTTCTGATAGCCAAGATATATATATATATATATATATATATATATATATATATATATATATATTATTCTATGTTCTAAGCATGACTGAGTCGTACCTAAGATATAGGATAATATATATATATCTATTAGTTATACAGAATTGGGCTCTGTTCTATTCACACCTGATTAATATTTATATATTGATGTGTATTTATGCTTATACACATACATATATACTTATTTATCTCTTTACTCACACACACACACACATATATATATATATCATCCACATATATGCATGTTTTGCTGTATCACATCTCATCAGGGCAGCTAGATTAACCATTTACCTCATGCCAAGACTGAAACCCAATTGATTTGTCAGCAGCTATCAACGCACATCAGAGAAAGGCAGATTTCATAGCATGTAATGTTTTTACAGAATGTAAATATGCCAACAGTTGAGTGTTCAATCTCATAACCAAACTGAGAGCGTTCAACCCAGTAACCAGAAAATATATCATAAAGCCGTAAATAAGTGCTGTTAATGAAATTTTCCCTCTTTTTAGTGCTTAATCATCTATTGCAGATTGAGCACTGATAGTAATAAAATGGATTAATATATAATAGCAGAGCTAAAATTTATACAAATAATAAATTTACATTTTGTATTCTTCACTGGTAGCACAATTCACACATGATACAATTTCAGGTGCTGATTCAACTGCATCCTGTATAAAACTCAGATTTGTGCTGCCAATAGCAGGATAAAATATATATTTATTTATATATGTAAGTGTGTGTGTGTGTGTCTGTATATATATATATATATATATATATATTTATATACATATATATCTAAACATCATATTTTGGCTTTAACTTCAGGTGAAAATAAAGACAAAAATTCTCCAACAATTAGATAACTTTTTATCAAGTTGGTTCTAAGCTTTCGACTCACATAAGCCATCTTCAGAGAGGTTACAGGGATGTTAACATAAAAACATCCACCATTAAAAATAATTTTATCTTGTGTTGGCATAAAACTTTGCTAAGCAACAATAAGTTACCAAATAGCAAACGCAATTTGTAATGCGGTTCTATGACATCACACCACATGAGAGCTCAAAATGTAAACAGACGATATATTTGAATGCAATGATCAGAGTACAATTAAACATTTCTTAGAAAAACATAACCATGTAGGTAATATCAGAGAGATTTTAGTCAACACTACAATAATACTCACTCATACATAAAGTAAAAAGAAACGTCAGATATTGAGGCCATCTACATTAAATCAAAACAACCCACACTTAATAAAATCACGTTTAAATCTGGGCATAACGCATTACATTGCATTTAAATATATGGTTCTGTTAACATTTTGAGCTCTCACGCGATGTTACATCATAGAACCGCATTACAAATTTATGAACTGCGTTTGTTATTTGGTAACCATTATCATTGCTTAGCAAAGTTTTTATGCCAACACAAGATAAAATTATTTTTAATGGTGGATGTTTTTATGTTAACATCCCTGTAACCTCTCTGAAGATGGCTTATGTGAGCCAAAAACTTAGAACCAGCTTAATAAAAAAATTATTCAAATGTTGGAGAATTTTTGTCTTTATTTTCACCTGAAGTTAAAGCCAAAATATGATGTTTAAAACAGCTCATGATTAAACATAACAGACATTCATTGTCTCTTATATTTAACAGTATATGTTTAGAAAATGTGTGTGTGTGGAAACTGATGTCAGTATCGAGTAGCTGCAGTCTCTTATACCTGAACTCAATCTTTACTGGATAAATATGCAATATCTTAAAACTATATTTTATCATAATTACATTGGATATACTACTACATGTTTAACAAGAAGACTCATGTTACATCTCTTTGACTATAGCTCCATTAAGTCTCATTTAAATACACATGGAGACCTACCTAACATTATAACGCTTGTTGATAAAACAAATATAATAGCATCATCCACATTTAGAAAAAATAAAAAATAAACAAAAGGGTAAAAATAACTGAAACATTAATAAAAAGGGAAAGCTAACACTCAACAACATTAACTATGAACACAGCCACAATGTGCTGACCGTGTTTGGAATATAAAACATACCTATCACTCTACATACATACACAAAACAATCTATATATTCAGTTAAAAGTAAAATAAAATTCATCCTTGATAATGGCTAAAAGTATAGCTAAAATATTTGGATAAATAAAACATTCAATCAATTTTTATGTAATTTATGTTCTGAAAAGAAAAAAAATAAGATCACATGAAAAATTATATAAAAACTTGTCTGTCATTTTGAACATAACTTGCATATATATATATACACATACATATATGGCAATATATGATCAAAATATGCAATATTTATCTATATAATCTTGATTATTATAGTTTCATAGCAATTATTTATTTTGAAATGATTTATTTTGTCACAGACACTAGGTTTTTGTGTGCGTACTTTGTCATAGCTGTGAACTATTCTTAACAGCATATTTTTTCTTAAAACTGTGTACCATGTTTAATAATCACTGAGCAGTACTAAAAATAAAAATTAGAAGAGATATCTCTTGATATGACCATTGGAGAACAAGAACTGTTTACCCCATTAGATTAAACAGAGGGTTCAGTTCAGAATTCCCTGTGGGTTATGTAGATTTATATACACCAGAGAAAGGCTGGATGGTACAACACTGAGGTAACAACAAATATGAGGAAAATAGTCTGAATATACAGTGTAAATAAGTTTATATATATATATATATATATATATATATTTTTTTTTCTTTAATCATTTCACCCCGAGCAAGGCAGAAATGCCACTGATGTGCAGGGGGCTACATAACTGTACAAAGATTAATTAGAAAAGAGTGAGGAGTACAAACTGGTTAGAAAGGAGCAATAGAAAGCTGAGAAAGCAGGTGCAATGACAGATGCATAGGTGGAGAGAAAGGGAAGGTTATACAGGGGTGGGGAGAGAGCTAGAGTTCAATGGTTAGTAGATGACTATTGACTTTGCATTTAAATTTCTGGAGGTTGTAGCCGTCAGGAAAGCAAGAATACGGGAACGAGTTCCACAGGCGGGAAGTGCGAGAGAAGAAGCTGCAGGGGTAGAATTGTCTGCATTTGGCTAACCTGACTGTGAATGGGTGGGACCTAGTTGCCAGTCTGGTTGCACAAGTAAACACCTGTTGAGGAGGCACCAGTGACTTAAGTTCGTCCGAGCAGAAGCCATGAAAGTATTTATAGAACAGACAAAGGGAGGCCACATTTCGACGATGGGGAAGTGGCTGCAGTCGAGCCGCCAGATCAGTACCTATCACATTACAGACTCTCCTTTGGAGCTTGTCAAGAACACTGAGGAGGATGGCAGGGGTGCCTGACCATAAATGGCGGCAGTACTCCATGCACGGATGGATGGTTGACTTGTATATATGCAGGATGGATTCAGGCGGAAAGAACATCCTGGATCGACATAGTGACCCAACCTTCTTAGCAGTAGATTTTGCTATGAATTCAATATAGTGGTTCCATTTGAGGTCTGAGGACATGGTAAGTTCGAGGAGGCATAGTGTATTGCTCTCTGAGAGAATCGCTTGGTCCATGCTTATGGGAGGCAGGAGAGGTTGCCTGTAATGGTTGACAGACAACAGCTTGGTCTTGGATGAGTTGAAGTTGACAAGCCACTTCTTGCCCCAGTTCACCACAGAGTGAATATCCCATTCAAGGTCAGCAGCGAGATTATGTCTGTCCGCCACGACAGGTTTCTTACTGGTGTGGGAGTATATTGTAGTGTCATCTGCGTAGATGCATATATATATATATATATATATATATATATATATATAAACTCATTTCCATTTAGAATTTTTTTTTCTGTCTCCCCCTCTTATATTCTATTCTGTTCTTAAATAATTATTTATTCACCTCAATTTAGCTCTGTTGAGCAAGGTGTGAAACCGGTTAGGTAGCTCATTTTTCAGTTTTATTTTTTAATTTTTATCATCATGGGTGGTAATAATAATTATTTTTGTCTATTCATAGCAGTAATAAAGTTTTGTACCACAAATCATATTTTCAAGTCTTTCAAGACAAGGTACAAACCTGAATTGATCAGTAGATTAAATTCTATATTGAAAATAAAATGTAAGACCTGAACTACACTGGCTAACAGATCTTTCCTTCAAATTTGTTTGGCTAATAAAATTTATCCCCCTTTTATTACTTTTTTAGAATGAAAAGAGCAAATTTAAAGCTAGGACAAAAGATAAAGGAAGCTTTTATTTCTAATCTCATCTCCAAACTCTTTTACAGCCTGACCAATTGAAGAAGAAATATTGTCATTTATGGAGTGATTCTGTCAGTTTACTTTCTTATTTTGACAGGATTCATTTCTTACATTACACTGCATTGATTTACAAATGCAGTTGTTCTTGACTTGCGTTGAAACATCATAACTTGCAGCACCTAATTTATAAGAAATTTGGTTGTTCTGCTGATCCTAGTCTTTATCAGAATGTCTTGAATCTTTCCTCATCCCAGTTAACTATGACAGAGTTATCTATTCTCTCCCATTGGTCGGATTTTTATGAACCCTCCTAGCATATTAAACAAGAGGAGATTTATGCTTGCCAAAGTACCTTTTATCAGTAAAACTACTGAAAAGGTAATAATTAATAATAGATTTTGCCATTTTTAATCCTTGAATTGCCGAATGCACATCAAAGAGTCAGATGATTAGTAGCACTACATTCCAATACTATCGAAAATTTGAATATTTAAAGTCTTTTAAAATACAAAGATTTGATTGGAAATTTTTAAAAAGTGTCATCTATCCAATACTTTTGCATAGGGTAATTTTGAACTTTGATAAAAAAAAATGGATTCAACCATGAGTTTTTAATTTTTCTTCCACATACAACTAAAACAACTTTACAAGATATTACTTACTAAATATGAGGCAAAATGTCGAACATAAACTAGAGTTATAACAGAAAATAACATGTATCCAATACTTATGCATGTCACTATATATATATATATATATATATAGACCTGCTTAAAGTCTAGGAGTAGCTAAATACACTCACAATCAGATATCACTATATTTCAATACACAACATTAACACCCATCATATAATCAACTGGAGTTGCTACACTTCTACAACTTTAAAAGAGAAATCAATTTACTTTGATATAAAATCTACTTGTAAGACTTGGTTTTTAACAGCTTTTGAGGTATATCATTTTAATTACACTAACATCTAGTGATAGCCTAGGGTTACTGGCATCCTGAGAAAGCCGAACTTTGACATCCTTACAAGTATGATTATTTTAAATATTCACAAGGGAAAAAAACTGAAAATTTAGAATAACTAGTTTATTACAATGCACAGCTTCGTACAAACTAAAGAAAGCATTCATTATTTTACCTCAAACATTTTTTCTAGCCTTTAGATATGCAAATCTTTTCATGGAATTTTCTACACCAATCTTTTTTATAAGATCATCTTCTATTGACAAAATAGCCAAAGAATTTAATCTGTTTTGAACTTTGGACAACTGCAAATATATTTTGATAAGCTTTAATTTAGGAAGGTCTCAAACACGAGATGGCAGCTTGATGGCACTCCAGACAATTGCCCAAGTAGCCGGTACTTGAGCCAGCCCTGCTAACATTACATATTCAGATTTTTCAACATTTCAGGCAGGAATCCATGGATTTAACAAATGAAATCTCTTAAGGACTGATAAAGCTGAACTACTTTGGCCATCAGATAAACTTGTGTTATTTTTTATACATAATTGCTTGCTTCTTTTTCAGTATCTATTACATTTGTTCAATATCATCAGATTATAATAATTTTACCAAAATCAGAACAAAAATCAAAACTTTCTGCAGCAAATGGTATTATAAATTTGTATGTAGAATTCTATATGCCTTATTTTATAATAGACTTTCTTATTTTGTCTGTCTGTTTTACTGATTAGCAATCACCAGTGACAAATGAAAATGAACAGAATAGCAATACAGAAAGGGTATGTATAGAACAACTGATGGTAATAGTTAACAATTGCACAAGAATTGCATGTTTAGAGCTGGCATGTGTCTTCATAGTAGTTTACCTATACCATCAAAAAATGTCACTGCAGTATTTAAATAATTTTGCAAGTACTTTTTGCTTTTATTATTTATTTATTTTTTTTTTTTTGCATCAGTAATCTAGGATATTTTTTTGAATATAAGAAAGAAATGGGCTTTTTAAATCATTAGCAGCAAAAATAAACAAAAAAGCTAACACAACCTATACCATAAAATAATTGCATTGCTCATATTTTCTGTGTATGTCATTTATTATTCTTTTTGATACAAATAACTCAATTGTTGAAAATCAGAAAGAAATCTGCTTCTTAAACCCTTAGATGTACAAATATCCTAAGAAAGTTATTACTATTCTTACTGTCAAAAAATGACAACATATTTAAGTAATTTTGCAATTGCATAAGTTACTTTTGCTAAGCAAGTAATCTACAATTTTTATTTAAAGTTAACTCTATTATTGAATGTAAGAAAGAATTTTGCTTTTGAAAATTGCCAAAGTAAAATTTTCCAAAGAAAGCTAATACAAAATGGAAGAAAAAAGATTTAGTGTTTTAACAGCATGATTTCCCCTGCTTACTAATGAAATATGTTTACTTATTGATGTTGACTATTATTACTATCATCATCACAACAAATTCTCTTATGAAGAAGGGGAGATAAGGATGCACAACCAATAAACATATAAAAGTACATAGCATCTCATATTAGAGACTATATTAAGAAAAAAAGATGCAATAATTGAATCTAATACTATTGCTGTCTCATAATAGTTATATTTTCATAGATATTTTAGAAACTACATGTCAAAACAAATGTAGAAATAATTTATAGTATGAAAAATGGTGCATGTACTTTTCAGAATATATATATATATATATATATATATATATATATATATAATGCAAGTTTTGTTAAAAATGACAGACAAGGTGCTATAGTTATGCTTGCATAAAAGAATTTCTGCCTAAATATACAATTTTAAATTACCTGACTCAGCAACTTATACCAAAGAAATGTTCTACTTCCCAATAACAGAGATAAATCCATAAACATATCCAGTCATAAACTTACAGATGATTAGAAAGAATTCCTAAATCTAGGACCAAATTGCCATCTCCAGCCTAAATTTGACCTCCTCACAAAGAAGACTGAAATTGAAATCTTACACCAATCATTATGCCAAATGGAAAATGACAAATTATCAAAATTTTATCCAAACCTCAGAGATCTTCCTAAAGTATGTCTAAAAGACCATACTCCATGCAATTGCTATATATAATAATATTCTAACTACAAAACTCAGAACTCCTGCAAAAGAATTAAAAAAACAACCCTAATATTGTCATCAGAAGAGCTGATAAATCCAATACTTGGATAAGTTGGATTATTATAAAAATCTACAGCACTCCTTGATGATTGGTCTAAATTCATGAAATTAAAGAGAACACCACTGAAACTCTGACAAAATATGTTAAACCCATAATATAAAAAAGTGGTGATATAGGATAAAAAAAATTAACAAAATTACTGGGGATTAACCAGGATTATCTATATGTTAATGTTAAAATTATGTTTCATCATGAGCTGTTCTAAACATCATATTTTAGCTTTAATTTCTGGTGAAAATAAAAACAAAAGTTGATAAAGCATTGCTTTCTGATGAGAAAAATATTGTTCAAGCAAATTAATGGCTTCATAAGTGCTTCAGACTCTGCTTTGGCAGTAACAATGTTTAAGAGGTGATAGGCTGACTTTAAACATGGTCTTACAGATACAAACGATGCTGAATGCTCAGGTTGCCCAAATTTGGCAGTTGTTCCAGAAAACACCAAAAAAATCCACAAACTTGTTTTGGTCGATCGTAAATTGAAGTTGTGAGAGATAGCAGAGGAGTTGAACATATCAGAAGGCAATCTATTTACCATTTTGCATGGACATTTGTCAATGAGAAAGCTATGTTGAAAGTGGGTGCCACATTTGCTCACAATTGATAAAAAACAACAACACATTGACAACTCAGAGCATTGTTTGCAACTGTTTCAATTCAACAAGAATTTTTGCATAAATATGGGACAATGAATGAAACATGGATCCACCACTTCACTTCAAAGTCAAATCGGCAGTTAGCTGAATGAACAGAAGCTGGTGAAAAGGAAGAACCCTCAATAGTAAATATTATATAGCATTATTGGTGCAATTGAAGGAAAAAAATTGCCACAAATGTAAAAGAAAAAAGTGATCTTTCACCAAGACAACGCACCATGTCACAAGTCGATTGCAATGATGGCAAAACTACATGAATCGCATTTCAAATTGCTTCTGCATACACCCTATTCTCCATATCTGGCCCCCAGTGACTACTGGCTATTTGCAGACCTCAAAGGAAAGCTCAAGGGAAAGAGATTTGGCTCCATTGAAGAAGTGATATCAGAAACTGAGGTGTATTTTGAAGCCAAAGACAAATCATCCTGCAAAAAAGGCATTGAATTGTTAGAGAAGTGTTGGAATCAGTCTCCTTCTAGTGTGATACACTATGTTGATGAATAAAGTAAAATGTTGCCTAAGAGTTGTTGTTTTATTAGTTAGGCCTGGGATTTATTGAGGGATATGTTCTATTAAACATTTCTTAGAAAAACATAGCCATGTACAAAAATATTTTACAGATTTTAGTCAATAACACGATAATACTCACACATATACACAGTAAAAAGAAACTTCAGATATTGGAGGCCATCTACATTAAATCAAAGCAACCCAGCTCTATCAAATCACATTTCAAACTAATCACAATACATTACATCATAGAACCGCATTATTAATTTATGACTTCAGTCAGCTATTCTGTGACCTTTATTGTTGCATAGCAATGTTTTATGTCAACACAAGAGAATATCATCTTTGATGGAGAATATCTTTATGTTAATGTTCTTACAACATATATATATATATATCTCCACACAAGCCTTATCCACATGTAAAAAAGGCTAAAAATAATGGAAGCCTTATTAAGAAAAAGGGAACACTCAACAATAGCAACTATGAACATGGCCACAATGTGCTGACCATGTTTGGAAACTGAAACATTTCTATAACTCTAGATACATACATATAATAATTCAGATATTCAGTTAAAGGTAAAAGAAAAAAAATCTTTGATAATGGCTGAAAGAAAGCACTTAAACATACAAAATATTTGGACAATTTCTATATAAATTAGGTACAAAAAAAAGAATAAGAATACAAAAATAATTAAATAAAATAACTTAACCACAGTACCTTGTCAGTCACTTTTAATAAAACTTATATAAAAGAGAGATTGCTGCTAAAATACACTATATATATATATATATATATATATATACACACACACACACATTTCACAGCTTTTGAAATACAAAAGTAGTCATTTGTATTGCACTATAACTATTGATACAATTCACTTTGGAACTTGATTTAGTTTTCCTTGTTTCTTTTTTCAATATATTAAATTTTTTTTAATTATGCTTAAAAAATGAATAGAAAGAAGTTAAGGAAAAAAAAGAAACCTATGTTAATATATTTTCTGCACTTATATATCAGTAGTTTTCTTCTTCATTCTTAATTATGTTTTCTTTGTTCTAAGAAAGTTCCATGCAAAATATTTATTTAAAAACTTAATATTTTGAATATAATGGAATTTTAAATCTTGGACCAAAACATAAAACTGAGTATGACTATTTCAACCTCATTGGAAAAAGAAATTAAAAAAAATGTATTTCTCAAACATTTTAGAATTAATTCTTAACTTTTGTTCAATTGTTGTTTTTTAATATTCTGCAATTATTAAACAGTAAAAGATTTGATCAGATTTGTAAAAATTGATAAGACTATCTAGCGTGAATTGTAACACTTTTCTTATCAATATTAAAACTCTTGAAATAATACTTCATTAGAATCACTTTTTGTTATTCTCTGCATCAAATATATATATATATATATATATATATATATATATATATATATAGCCTTTGAGATTTGAAAAAGATATCACTCAACTGGCAGTCGAGAGCAAGGAAAAATTTACTCACCAAAATCATTTTATACTCGACCGACTCCATTTTCTTAATAGTTACCTTATGTAAACATAGCATGAATTGCTGATGGAAAACAAAAAATGAAATTTTAATGAAAATTTTGAACGTGTTAAAAAGGATTTTAAAATTTGTTAAAAATAATAACAAACAAATTTGATCTTTCCTCTTAATAATAGCATAAACATTTTTTATGATAAAACTTTGTTTGTATTAGGTTTGAGCCCTTTTAACATCATGATATACTGTTTTCTTTTTTTTTTTTTATTTGGCAATTGAGTGGAGGTACTCAAATTCGTAGTTTCTTTCTTCTGTTTGACTACACTCTCCATCTCATAGATGATAAAAAAATAACAAATCTGATTTTCTCTATGATTTTCTATAAAAAAATTACTTGTATAATTTGTTTATTGGTGCATGGTTGAAAGAAGCATGCATATTTTTTTTCTTTATTTCAAATATTTGTTTTTACTTTTCATAAGCAATCTGGGCAGACATTTTGGCTTCACTCTGGTAGTGTTAATCAAACAAATGTTTATACTGACTGGGACAATAAAAGCAAGACCAGATAGTCATTGTAGGTCATTCTAAGTAAAAATCTCAAAGGCTGTATATATATATATATATATATATAGTGCTATCTTTTTTTATCAGTTTTTATACAGAAATAGGAGGTCATACTAAACACAGGTAAAGTATGTACCTGTAATCTGAACAATTATGGATGTGCATTGTGGTGCAGTGGATATCACCTCGAAACAATAAATCGGCGAGCTGAGTTTGAATTCCAGTTGAATTCTTTGTATTCACTTACGCGCAAATACCCTTGGGAAAGGTATTAATCTGTCTATTCCTTCCAGTTATGGGTTAAATAACAGGACAGATTGGGTTCTATAGCCTTGGTCGGCAACCAGTCTACTGCAGAAAGCAATGGCAACCTACTACAGGATAATCTTCTGCCCAGTCAGTCATGTCTCTTTCGAGACATGATCGCCCAAGCGTGTATCACATATGGCACTTAACTGAATCTGAACAAAAATATTGTCCTTGGAAAGATAATACTTCAGAAATGTAAAAACTTATGAAACAAAGATGAATGCAAATTTGAGATAAGGAAAAATTTATTAATTCTTCATTTATAAAGGTTATTTGTTGATTTTAAGTGACATACATAATGGATGGCATTTTGTTCTTCATGTAGCAACAAAATGGAAAAAGTTTAGTCTTTGTAGGAGGCAGGCCCAGAGTAAAGGAACTGCCATAGTCATTCATGTTTAAAAACAAAAGTATGCCATCTAAATATTTGTATTAGATATTTTACAATAAGTTATTTTTTTACTACTGTTTTAGTGTAGCTTTGTACAAAAGAGAATGAAGACTGTTTATCTATAAAATATGTCCAAAATGATTCCCCAGTATTGCAATATTTGACTACAGTAATCCCGCTAGTATTCCTCAGAAGCTGGCATACAAGCTATAGAAAAAAATAAGATTTATTTTCACAAAAAATTTCAAGGGTTTCACTATACATGAAGTAGGCTTATACATAAGTATATTCAATGTTTTAACTTGATCTTGTTTTTATATAATTACATGAGATGCACAAATGTCATTAATTATCTTTAAGTAATCTTTGATTCATTTTTTTTGGTTTTTGGCTTTTATTAAACTCTTAATATTATTAAAGAAAACTTTAATAAAAATGAAATGTTAGATTGATAAACATTTCCTATTTGTTCTTTATCTTACCATTGAACTCTTAGGTATTGAAAATCAATATGATGTTCACTTTTATTTGAAGGGTAAAAAGTTTCTTTTATTTGCATCACTTTATTTTGAACTGCCAGAAATTTCTTTGAATTTTGTATGTTGTTTTATTGAAGGATCTAGAAGCAGAAGAATCTGGGAAAGAGTCAAAGGTTAGAATCAATGTTTTTTTTATAATGTTGTCCAGCATATGGCTTTACTCTGCTTCTAATGAAAGACGTAATCGTAGGATCTGCCAGCTGCTTTCTATTTATCTATTTCTCTTCATTTCCTTTATATTTTTCATCAACTTTGATCATTGATGCAGTCTATCAATATGATCAAATATGAAAATATACCAATATGAATATGATCCATATGATAATAGTAAATTCCCTACATACAATATGAGAATATATATCCTACTTTTATTCTCCTTATACAGCATTGTATGGGCACACGGTTAGAACATTTGCTTTCTGACCATGAAGCCTGGGTTTTAATCTCACCATGGTTGATTTGTCATGAAGGTAACTACTTGATGCTATCAGTCTGGAGGAGGTAATCCCAGTATGTGGCACCTTTGGAAAGTGTCTAAAAACTATGCCACAGGTTGACCCAAGCTTTGTGAGTGAAATTGGATAGATGAAATCCTTTGGGAGTCATCGATGGCTGTACCAGCACAAGGTCACAAGTCATTGTGACAGAGGGTTGAGTGTATTGGCCTTGTTCAGACTGTTGTTCCCACTAGACAATGCACTCTTTTCCTGAAACTGTAACTAAAGCCTGCTCAGTATAGTTTTAGTATAAACCACATGGATGTTAAACAAACACAAATGTGTCTGAGCAGCTGTCTGCGATGTGGATTAGCTGGCTGACCTAGTAGACAGGCATCCTTGGATACAAGTCTCCAGCCATAATGCATTGTAAAGTACAACTCTTCTTTAATCCAAGTTAAAACTTGTAATGTATTTTCTTTAAATCTCCTCTTTCTTTATAAGGCTTATCTGATAAGTACTTGTTACAATAAATCACAAACTTTACACTCTGTATTTTTTATGCTTTGTGAACATATTTAATTATCTACTTATTTGATCAGTTAAAATATAATCTGGAAAAAATTATTTGTCATTTGAAATGTGTAATAAAAAACAATAACTAATTAGTTCATCATAACAATAAAATAATCATTTAGCATAAAATCTAAAGATGCAGGTATTAATTTTTTAATCATTTTACCCAAAAGCAAGGCAATAAAGTTACTAAGATGCAAGAGATTACTGAGTGTTAGAGAATAAAAGAAAAATACTATTAAGTAGAGAGAACAATGAAAGAACAAAAATTAAGAAGACAGAAAATAACGATTGACATTGCATTTAAATTTTTGAAGATCAAAGTTGACTGGGAACCAAGAAGCCAGAATAAAGTTCCACAAGCAAGAAATATGAAAGAAGAAATTGCTAACATAGAACTTATGGTTGGTTAAATTTAGCTATTTCAACTGTAAAGTGATGAGACCCTGTTGCCAATCTAGTACTGCGCTTAAATTCATAAAGTCGGTGTAACATAGAGCAACGTTCATCAAGATAATTACCATGAAAGTATGAAAAAACACAGTAAAGCTACCATCACAGTGGTGCAAACGTGATTGAAGCTGAGATTCCTGACCATTACCAATAACATTGCTGATTTTTCTTAACTGCGGATAATGGAATTTCCTCTTTTTACACTAATGTAAGTTATACATTTATCTTGCAAAATTAACACAAAGTAAAGAAACTTCTAACCAACCTCGTGGTCATCAGACTTGTTATTAGGTGAGGGGTTGTGTTTTGAACAAAAACTAAGTGCTGAGAACATAGACCAGCAAAAGAGAGAAAACAAGATAGAAATGTTTAAGTTTGTTGAACTTAAACTGCTGGTGAATCAATGAGTGTGTGAGGTGATGTGTACTGCCTTATGCTATGTTGTGCCTCTTGCATAGAGCGCTAACTTTGGCACCAATGTCAGCCCAAAATAATAGATAACTAACCTCTCTCGTTCACAGCATGCATGTTTCCTATTTTTTTTACACATACCCACAAATCTGAAATGGGTTTGCTTACAATGATAGTTTTTCACCCATACATGTCAAACAAAAGGGTTTAACATCTTTTCTAACATCTCACTCTAAAGACTGTAATAAGAAATTGACTAATAATGTTTTGGATATGCAGCTTGTAATGGATGAATTGTCATCCAAATTACACAAAAATATTTTTAAATACTAAAGTAAATTTATTCAGTAAAATTGGCTTCAATCATGGCCTCCTAACGACTTTGGAATCTCCTTCATCTCTTCTGAATGATCTCTTTGTTTAAGTTTGTAAATGCTGCCATAATCCTTGCCTTCTGTTTATCTTTGGTGCTACAAAGAGTTTTGTTGGTCTCTCATTCAACTGCACCCCCATGCATAATAATCAAGGGGGTTGCAGTCTGAGGAGTTAGGTGGCTACATGTAAGGGTGATGTGGTTTCAGAAATTGTCTGACAGCCATTGCTGTGTATTTCCGGTTTCTGTGGCATCAGGCAGTCATGTTGCCAGATGTAGGGTCTTCCAGCACCCACCTTCTTGTGCCAGAGCCTCACTACCTATCAAGGAATTTGATGTAGGCCTCTACGTTAAGCCTGACGTCCTCACCAACAGGTGTCCTTTTCTTATCAGAATAATCACAGTGAGTTTTCCGAGCTTTCATGCCTTCCTAATGACTCATCCAACTCTTTCTAAACCCTCTGCTCTGTCCTCAGATTGACATCAAAATACTCTGAAATGTGCATATTGGAACTTTTTTTATGAATATCAAGAATCTCCAGGGCTTTATTTATTCTATATAACATTTTATTGATAATTTATCATATAATCCTTTATACTGGGCATTTGTTTGATTAAGTTGTTCAAGATGGAGAATTCTAATATAAATTATTTATCAACAAATTGTTTACATAGAATAAATAAAACCAATCTTTAAATTTATCTCTATATATCTACTAGCAGTATAGCCTGGCATTGCTCAGGTGTAATGAAAGCTTTAAAACTAATCTATGGTCCTGGAGCACAGACTCTTTGGACGTTGGCACGAAAGACTAAAATGCAATAGTTGTTTCCAGTTAAATCGAAACCGTAGACTGAAAGAAAAATGAATGGATGTAAGTCAAATTTTGATTTCCTGGTATCGATATCAAATAAGTTTTTTTCCTCGTAAACTGAATTTTGAAAGCTAAATAAGTCCTTGAGTAAATGGTATCATGGCTGAGACCAAGAACTACAATTATACCTACTTAGTCAAACCCGAAGCAAAAACTAAAATAAAAGGGCTGAAAAAATACATACAGGTAGATACAGACACGCACACAAACATCTTGCCTCTTATATACATATATTATCGATTTTCTGCACTATTGTAAGAACTGCAACCTTGAAACTTCTGAATATCATTTCTTGTCTTTGTCTATGAGTGTATCAAAATTGATTAAAATCGGACCACTCCTTCTATAACCCGATTTTTTCGATTATCAATTTTCGATATTTATCAGGGGTACCTTTACACAAAACCTAGCTAAGAACACTCACAGACGCTTATAGTACAACTGTGTAAATTTTCAAGAAAATCGGTTTAGCCGTTTCTGAATCTGTAGGTAATGGATGCCCACAGACACACACACAGACAAAGTTCCATTTATAAATAAGTTTAGATATTCAAAAATTTATTGATCAGTTTTTAGGCATATGTGAAACAAGGTGTTTGGAATTTCACAAACAATGGAGATTTTGTCAGTGACAAACACGGGTTCTATATATACAGGGGTAGAAAAAAATAAGAGGCATATGAATTATATTAAACCAAGACCTGAAGAAACAGTCTACATTCTGTCTCAGAAACCCATTAAAGCAGGCTCCAAGTTTCACTTGTTAAATACTGTTGTTTGATTGGTCGATAAATGAATGTGTTAAGTTCTTGCCTACATCTGCACAGTTGGATTGAAAACTAACATGACAAATTTCATCTTACCTTTCACATATATGTGAAAATATTTATCAGCAAATAAGAACCCTGGAAAACATACCCAGAGACAAAACCTGTGAAATCTAACACGCCTACATGAAATTTAATTTTGCTACAAAAATTGCTAATGAAAAAGAAGGGCTTACAGGCTGCCATGACTCAATGTGGGCTTAATCCACCAGTTGGCTGGTCAGCAACACTCCTGCCTTACCTTCTCATCTGCTGTCATGCCAAATCCTTACCCCACTTCCTCACACATTGTCAGCAAGGAAGGAAGAAAGAAAGAAAGAACCACCCTTCAACATCATGATTGCTACTACGGAAGGAAAGAGAGAACATCAGAGAGCTACTGATTCCTACTCTGCTCATTGAGCGGTATATATTTGTTCACTTTCCTCTTCTCTCAACCTTCCATCCCCTTCTCACTAAGGACAACTGCCTTGGAAAACCGCACATATCCTTGTGAACATTACATACAATTACAAACTGCCAGCCTAAATCAAATTCATACACATCTAGATGCCAACCAGCTAAGAATTAAGGACAACCAAATTCATAAACTACTCATTTGTATTTATTTAATAAACATGATAAATGTACATCTGCCTCAGTCATAATTCTTCTTGCAACCATGCGCTTGTTTATAACTACCTAAAGAAACATGTTCTGAGAAACTGTCAATTATCTGAAAGAATTTTTTTTGTTAAACTGAACTAAAAATCTTTCAATATATCTATCATAGTTGTATATGCACTTAGAGCACAAAGTACAGAAAAAGAATTGAAAAGTTCTACTGTACACTAGACAACATCAAGGCTCAATACAAATCAGAAGAAATTACAACCATTATGGGAGATGTGAATACCAAAGTAGGCAAAGAGAGAGTTGGTGAAATAGTCAGTATATTTGAACCAGGAGTTCATAATGAACACAGAAAAATGTGTCTAACGGTGTAAATGATCAGGTAGTAGTAAACACCTGGTATCAAGAAAATCCAAGATGTATACAGACATGGAGAAGTCCAAATTGACTATATAACTCTCAATAAGAGATTCTGAAATGCAGTTTTACACAGCAAAACATACCAAAGTATGAACTGCAGGGGCGACTACCATCTAGTAATATGTAAAGTTAGAGAGAAACTATAGAAATTTAAAAGAATCAAAGCAGCATCAAATTGCAATATGACATACCCCTGAATGACCAGAATGTGAATGAGAAATATATGGACTGTGTTAAAAGCAGATACAGTGAACAAAATGAGAATGGAAACTCAAAGTGAGACATATTAAGAGACACTTAGTAACATCAGCAATTAAGATCATCCCAAAGAAAGACAAAAAAGGAAATAAAGAATGGATAATAAATGAAATTCCCAACATGATAAAAAGAGACAAAAAACAATGCCAAGGTATGGCAAAGAATATAGGATTTCAACAATAAACTATAATGTTTAACACTTTTATCTCAGAACTCATTTATCCATAATTTCCAAATAATTCTCATGCAAAATAAGTGATTTTTCTCAGTGAAACTAAATACTTCTAATGCCATCTTACAGCAAACAAAACAATATTTTGTCAACCCAATAGATTTGGCTTCAAGAATGAACTCTAATATTTAACACTCTGATCTCAGAATTCCTGCATCCATAATTTCCAAATAATAAAAAAGAGATTAATAACTTATGAGGTTTTATGCATTTATTTGAACATTCTTTGCACTTGTTGCCATGATTTTATTTCTATAGGATGATGAAGTTCTCAAGGATGATGCAAGTAAAACCCCAGCATTTGTAGGTGCCGTTGAAATTACTCATAATATCCACCTCAGCACAAACTTGCCACGTCCTCCCAACAATTCTGTTTTTCAATATTTTCATTATTGCAAATCAAACATTCTTTCTTAAGCTTTCTATTTTTTTTTTTACCATTGTTGTTCACACATTTTAGTACACTTAGGTCCCACTCTGTTCACACATTATTTTCACTTAGCATGTTACTGCATTGTGCATGTGTGTCATATTTAATTTAAGGCTATTTTGCAAGTTTTTAGTTGTCATTCAGTTATCACTTTATGTAAAAACGCTTCTTGCTAATCTTTCTCTCTCTCTCTCTCTCTCTCTATATATATATATATATATATATATAAAAACCTAAGTATGATTGTTTGCATTTCTGTTGCCACTGAATCATGGGTGTGTTCCTCCCACTCCTACAAAATCAATATATCACTTGCACTTATACTCATTTCTACACTTGTTTCAAACTGATGGTATGGTTAGAATAAAAGGGGTGGCTAGAAAGTTTCCAAGTTCTAAAAAAAATAGGAGTGGGTAGAATAATAAAATACTGGTAAATGTTCGTTTTAATTCCCTTCACTTTTCCCCTTCAAATTTATCCAAAATAGCATTATCTCTGTGCAAATGTATATGCTGAACTCAAATCAAGTGTTAGTTATTGAAGAAAACTTACCTTTTTTGATCTAAATGTCCATAAAAAAAACAAACTATATCTTGCACTTTTTCTCTCCCGTAACTTTCACGAAGTCATGTAAACAAATTTTCGCAGAATTTTTGGTGATTTTTCTTCATTTACTGATACTTCCGACGATGTATTTCCGGGAATGAAAGCAATGCATTATTGTATTTCTACGCTTATTACTTTCATTAGCGGAAGAACATCACTGGAAGTTTTAGTAAAGGAAGAAAATTGACCAAAATTCTAAACAAAATTTCTGCCTACGTAGAACATCATTCTGCAGTTAATTACATAACTTCATGAGAGTTACAGGAAAGAAAAAGTGTGAGATATAGTTTGTTTTTTTTATGGACTTTCAAAGCAAAAAAGGTAAATTTCTTCAATAACTAATTGTTGATTTGAGTTCAGCATATACATTTGCACAGAAATAATGCTATTTTGGATAAATTTGAAGGTGGGGAAAAGCGAAGGGAATTAAAACAAACATTTACCAAAATACTTTGTTTTAGAATAGTTGCAGCCCGAATTAAATAGTGAGAAGAAATTTCCTGAATATTGAATAAAAAGAGGTGATTGAAATAGGTATACCCCACCTCTTTCAAACTAAAAGGTACTTTTGTCAAATAAAGGATGAAATAAATTCCATAATAGCATGTGACTTTCATGTAGCCCTGAAATTTACGTTCACATATAAAGAAGAATGTAACATTACTTTCTTGTGTTACAAGGCTGCCAATCTGTGAGAATTACAGAACTCTGAAAGTGGGGGGCACTTGAGGGACAAGATTTTTCTGAGGAGGAGGGTGTAATCTCAATCAGTGTCTTTGTTTTCATACTACACTACTATCATATACACAACTTAGGAATGAGTTTAAGTATGTTACTTCACTAAATTATATAGAATAACTTTTCATTCATAGTAATGGAATTCTAATCTATTCTTGCCCTCTTTTCCACTATCAAGCTGTTTGAAGCTTATAAAAGTTGTGGGGTGACTAACCAAGATGCCAGCCAAAATGGAGGGGCTTTTCTCCCCACCCCCAAATCATATAATCGCCACTGCTGCCAATATTCTGAATATATCTTTTTTGTAGATTACAGCCACATTATGTTGAAACACCAATTCCTCTACGATCACTGAAGTTAAGCAATGTTGAGCCAGGCCAGTACCTAGACAGGTGACTGCTTAGTAATAACGGTGATGTAAGCTTGGATATGTTGATGTTAAATAGATTATATTTTGGAATTGTTAATCAGAGAGTAGAGTTCCTATTTCCATTATATTCATTTACTTGGGAAAGTTATGAATTAACTTCTTCCCCCAGCTATGGGTTAATTAGTAAAACTTGTATTATTAAAATTATCATCTTCACAAAAAATAATTTTAAAATCTAAAATAATTTCTGGCTTTAAATAACCTGCAAAGCATAGAAAAAAACAGCTTGATTCTTCTTTGAAAATGTCAGTAAATGATCATTGACTGAATATGCACTTGTGAGTTACCACCACTTGGCTTTACGAAGATACTCTGGAGGGCTCTTTTAAGTAGCTATCAGAACAAGACACTTCCCATCTTTCTTTTTTTCTCTACCAGCATCCTATAGTGATAACACTACCAGGATCTTGTCCTGGGTATGGAAATATCTTTCCTCTTAGTGACTGAACATTAACACACCCACAATTCCTAAATTTTAATGTCTTCTTTTTCTTACATGCATACTTGTGCATTTTTTTCTCCTTTGTTAGTAAGTTTTCATGTGTTTTTTATATAACACATGAAAATATCACCTCATTGAAATTTATTCCACTTCCTTTCACCCAGGCAAGTAATGATGACATGTGATTTACATGTGTAATTTGTTTGCCAGTTTTTAACCTAACTGGGAGTAATGTCACAACACACCTGCAGGTAAGTAATTCATTATAATCTGAAGAATTTAATTTGGAAACTTTTTTTTTTTTAATATTCTAACACGCAGATAGAAACATAGCTGGTTTCGCAATCATAAAATATGAAATCTTTTATATATCTATCTACATAAATGGTAAATTCTATGTCTGTCTGAAATCCTTTAATTCTTTTCTGCAGTCTGACATGATTATTTCTATGAACTATGCACTTTCTTTTAAACTTGTTTATTTTTTAATCACATCTAAGGATTTTCTTTCCAGAAAAAAATGCTTTAAATGTTTTTAAAATATTTTTCTTAAATGGCATATTACAAACTGACTTCAAATTCATTTGTTTATTTTCTACATGATTTTATATTTCCTGTTGTAAAATTGTAAAGTGAATATATTCCTCATTTATACCAAAAACTTGAATTTATCTAAATAAATTCATCTGCTCTGATGAACTTAGATCACTGGTGCCCCCTAAATACGAATTTGAACGAGATACTAGATTAGCAACTAGATCCCACCCTTTTACAGTGAAACCGATAAAATGCAACTGTAACTTCTACTCCAACAGTTTCTTTCCTTGCACTTCCCGACTGTGGAATTCTCTCCCACACACTTGCTTCCCCGATGGCTACAATCTCCAGGGGTTTAAATGTAAGGTCAATAGACGCCTCCTAACACGCTAACCTGCTCCCATTCTATCAAACACTCTTCCCATCTGCCCAACCCTCATCCTCGCTATCCTTACTCATCTGTCACCTTCCTCCTGACATTCCCTATGTCTAACCACTCCTTCTCTTTACCTTCCCCTATATAGTCCCATGCGCAATAGTGGCAGTGGAATGCCTTGCTTGGGGTGAGATGATTAAAAAATAAATAAATAAACAGCAAATTCTGTCTGTCTAAAACCATCTCTGACTCTGGCCACACTTGCTCTACATCGATATATTACACCTTTTTTGGAATCAAGATGATCCCAAGATTGAAAATGTGCTCTTCGTCTAGTGCTGAACATCTAACATTGGGATTTTTGTCTGGATGAGGAGGAAAGTTAAAAATTCAAATTCAAAAATAACTGAAAAAAGAAATAGTGATTTTAAAAGATTTTAATTTATACTGAGTTTAAAGTAACAAAATCTTTGTGAATTTAAAAACAATACCTAATGCAAGTGTTCTAATCTGATAAAGGCTTTGTTGGAAGCCTGCTACTGTTTTTATAACAGTGAAATTTCAATATAGGATTATTAACGAGATAAAATGATGATAATTAAAGGTCTAAACTAGAAACACAGCATTGTTTTTTCACTTTTTTATTATTTTTATTTATGAAGAAAATATTGCTTACACCAAGAAAGTTCATTGTGGCTGAGTTGTTAAAAGCATGAGCATTTCAGTCATAAGACTTGGTTTCAAATCTCACTATAGTTGATTAGAGAAACTGGTGATTTCTTGCTAATATTGGACTAGAGAAACAATACCAGCTTGCAGCACCCTTGAGAAGTACTTGAAAACCATATAATGGCCTGACCCAAGCCTTGTGAGTTAAATGATGTAGACAAGACTATTCACAAGCTGTCAATAGTTTTCAACCAGTGGACAGATAGCCTTGGCTGTCAATCTGTCTAGAGATGGTGCTTCGATAAAAACACTCATCCCCTAAAAGCATGGCCACTTTTACCTAAAAAAAATTGTTTATGTAGTATAGTGGGTAAAAACTTATTCTTTGCTCTAGAGCATCTTTTCCATAGACACAACATTACAAGCTGATCACTACTTTATCCCTATTTTCATGGAAAATGTTTGGATAAACTCCATTTAGTTCCAACAGCTCAGACTTTTACAACGAAGACATGTCATGTTTATTCCATGTCGTTGAATGACCCTTATTTCCTCGGTATTTCAAATGAAAGGGGAAAGTTCCATTCAGACTGCTTTTTTCCAAGAACTGCTACTTTAGTATTTGTTTATATTTCTGAGATGAGGTAGTATTTACATTATTGAACTCACAACTCTTTGGGTTAAGTCACAGGAACTAACCAAGGGCACATGGCCCAATGGATATAGACATTAGTTAGGCTATACCAGGCTACAGCATCGGTGAACAAGTTACAGGGTTAGAGAGAGATAAGTCATGACTACCAAAAGAGGCTCTACACAAGGAATGAAGATCATATACCCCAGTAATTGTAATAAAGGGTTTAGTTTGAAATTCCTAGCACTTGAAGAAGGCCAGAGCATACAACAGCTGAAACGTTGTACAAATGGCAACAAAGATGAAGACAATAGTCGAAATAATATAAATAGTGTAGACTGCTACTTTGTGGAACAGACTTCCATGTGGATGTTTCCCTAACAATTACAATCTTAAATTCTTCAAGTCAAGACTCAATCATTGTCTATCCTCTACTTCCTCAGAATTTTCACTTTTCTTCCACCTCCTCTTTTATTCATATACCTCATTCATTATAATCATTTTTACAGTAACTCTCTACCTTGAGGGGCTTTCAAGCTTTACATGAGATGAACTTTAACATAAAAAAAACTGTCATGTGAATTTGTGATATTGCAAAATGATACGCTTTCATCTTTTTATACAGATTTATGAAGTATTTTTATTTTCTAAAGGAAGAAATATTTTAAATGTCAGAATTCTAGAAATTGTTGTAATATAAGAGATTTGTTTTATTTTTTTCCATCCCAGGCAAGACAAAACTACCATTATAACATGGGGGTGATGGAGTGCAAGAGAATAAAAAGGACTGAAAATGGGGAGGACAATAAAGGAACAGATTCTCAAAGACAGAAACTGTGACTGATGTTGCATTTATATTTTTGAAGATTGCAGTTATCAGGGAAGTAAAAAAAATGGGGAGGAGTTCCACAGGTGGAAGTGCAAGAAAAGTAACTGTTGGAGTTGGAATGGTGGTTGCATTTAGCTATTTCAACAGAAAAAGGGTGGGAACTAAATACCAATCTGGAGTAGATAAACTATCGCCCGGTTCACACTCCACCCACGTCTATTGAACAGGTGAAGAGGCTCATCCCTTGTTTCCTGTTTAGGATGTGGTTTCCGGTTTTCTCTTTTCCAATCTTCTCACTTTTTTCTTTTTCCAATTGGAGTAGATAGACTAAACTATCGCCCGGTTCACACTCCACCCACGTCTATTGAACAGGTGAAGAGGCTCATCCCTTGTTTCCTGTTTAGGATGCGATTTCCGGTTTTCTCTTTTCCAATCTTTTCACTCCTATGTAGCCCCCTGCACATCAGTGGCATTACCGCCTTGCTCGGGGTGATATGATAAAAAAAAAAGTGGCATTCATGTAGTCAAAGCACCAGAGTAAAAAAGCCCATCAGCAAAGTTGTCATGAAAATATTTAGAAATGCAAATATATTTTGTAAAAGATGAAAATGTAATCAAATTCATTGCAATATGAATTTGAAAAGGATGTTTTGTAATTAACAAAAAGTACATTGTTTTGACCATTTTCCACTGATTAGTTATTAAATAATAAATACAATTGTATATCAAATATTTTGTTAAATGTAATGATGTAAGAAACTAAATGTAATTTTTGTCAGTTGAAAATAATATGCATAGTATTGATGACTTATTTGTGTCTTTTGTGGTAATTGTTACAACTCTAACAAAAGAAATATATAAATATATACATTGGTAATAATTATACATCATGTTTCATTTAAAATTAAGATATTTCTATTCATATGATCAATTTCAGTCGAACTACAAAATACTTCTTTTCATTTATAGCACTAATATATATATGACAAGGAAAACATTTTGTTCTCTGAGGGAATTTATCAAGGAAGGATTTTATTTTGTGACAGGTATTTATGCGCAAGAGCAGAAATCCATATACCAAAAATTTTGAAAAACCAATATTTTTGCTCTTGTCTATAAATACTTGTCACAAAATAAAATCCTTACATTTGCCTTGATAAAGTATCCCAGAGGATGAAACGTGTCAGCTAAGATAAGTTTTCCTTTTGTCTTTATTCAGATTGTCCTTTTACAGATATACTCTATCTGAAATCTTTCACACACACACACACACACACATATATATATATATATATATATATATATATATATATATATATATATATATCTGTTTTTTGCAAACATTGATCTGTTTAGGAAAAAACTATTCCAACAGTTGAAGAGAAACCAAAGGTTCGATTAAAAGTTATTCCTTATTCTGCATTGTCAAGAAGCACATATTTTTGTTTTATAAGTCACTTGATGTTTCACCAATTTTATTTTTGAGCACTCAGTTATGCATATAGATATGCGTTGCTTCAGCAGACTGCTCACCAGACTTTACACTCTCAGTCTCATATACACACCAATGCCAACTGTTCAGTCCAAGTAAAAAAATATAGTAGTTGTACTGTAGTTCATGCCAATATCTTATACCTGATTGAACACCTCAATATAAGCTAAGAAATTACAAAGATTTAAGAGAGCATTGTCTAAGATATAGCTAGCGGACCAATATGTTTCCTATTTTAGTTAAATACTGATATTGCTAATTTGATTCCACTATACCTAACTTTGTGGATATGTGTTGTGGTGCTATGGATATCAGCTCAGAATGAGAAATCAGAGAGCTGAGTTGGAATTCCAGTTGAATTCATTGCATTCACTTATGCACAAATACTCTTGGGAAAGGTATAAATCCATCTCTTTTCCCTTCAGCTATGGGTTGAATAGCAGAACAGATTGGGTTCTATAGCCTTAGTTAGCAACCAGTCTACTGCAGAAAGAAATAGCAATCTACTGTGGGGAATATCTTCTACCTAGTCAGTCATGACTCAAAAGACATGATCACCCAAGTGTGTATCGCGTATGGCACTTAACTGACTGATACCTAACTTTTACTCACTTTATGAACAACAAAGACAAAATATGTTAAGGTGCTCCAATTTGCATTGAAAATACAGAATATCAATATCAAGTCAGTCAGGCAATTAAGTATCATATATGATACACACTTGAGCAATCATGTCTCGAAAGAGACAAGACTGATTGGGAAGAGGTGGCTGTTCCTAAAATTTGGTATTTCTGCACTATAAAAAAAAAGTTTGCCTAAACATTGCTTAACCCAAAACTATCTGATCAGTTTAGAACAGCTGACAGATGCTCTTCACTTGCACTTGAAACAATATGAGAAACAAACATTTTAATAGGTCAGCACATGTGAACATTTCTTATAGGAATTCATGAACTTTAATGAGATAGGTATTTGCCACAAACATAAAATAGCCATAATTGCTAAGGAACAACAACAATATTTAGTAAATATTGCTGCAAAACTGGAAAATCATCAACTGGGGGATAATCAACTCAAAAGAACAGGAGGAAGGTACACAATCTTCCAGAAATGGAAAGCCAAAAGTAGTGGCAAACAGGGTCTAAAAATATAGGTGCCAGGAGACAAAGGGGCCCACCCACAACTATAATGTTATCATTTGATTTTCATGACAAAATATTTTGATAGATACACATGGAGAAAAGGGTAAAATAAAAATTTGTTGTGAAAAAATGTGCATTCCTAAGTAGTTAGTTTGTACTTGTACTGTACATGTTACTGGCAGTAAATACCAAATGTAATTACTGAACATTATAATTTAATTCTTTTTTTTAATTTAAGTAATTGATTGATATTTTAAAATTTACTGCACAATTTATAGATTAGCAGACAATTCAAAAGCACAATAGAGCATTGCATGCAGTCGACCATATTAAGAGCAATTGTTTGTGTTCATTCAATGATTGTTCAAATCTGCCAATAGTTGCTTCTGCATCCAATTCATCTAACAAGTTCTTTTCAAATAATAGCAATATTTATGATTCCAAATCGTTCCCAGACAGAATTTCTTAACCTTGTCTTTATGAACTTTAGCTCTGAAAATGTCCGCTCACATTGGACTTGAGTAACTGGTATATGTAAATGACTTTATAAAGTTCTTATTCATTTTTATTACTAAAACAGTTGTCTGTGTGATTTTTTTTTGTTGTTGTTTATTGCATTTTTATTTGATATAGGGAGCCCACTACTTGCCATCAAGCAAGCTGACACCCTGGCCAGAGTCCACCACTGACCAGAAAAACAAAGAATGAAAGTGGGTGTAGGATATACTATCAATAACACCTTGGTGTCAAAATGACAATTACTATGTAGGACTAATGAAAGACTCCTGATATTAAAAGTAAAATTAAAAGAAAGATTACTTTGCTGCTCTGGTTAGTAATTATGCACCTACACTTGATAGTAGGGAAGATATAGAAATTGTTTTTTATGGTTGAGTAAAATCAAGCAGGCACAAAAATTTAAATACCTGGGAAGTGTTCTAACAGAAGACGGAAAGTGCAACACTGAGATCCGAAGTCGAATTGGCATGGCGAAGGAAGCATTGCAGAAGTTGAGTAAAGTATTAAGAAACAGGACAATTTTGCTAGAAAGAAAGAGGAGAGTACTGGATTGCTATGTGATGTTGGTTCTTCAATATAGCAGTGAATGCTGGACAATATCTTTGAAGATGAAGGAAAAACTTGAAACAGCTGAAACGTGGTTCTACAGAAGGATGTTGCAGATATCATAGACCAAGCATGTGAGCAATGACAAGGTTTTGGAAAGGATGGAAATGAAAAAGAAATTAATACTGAGCATCAAGAAGAGACAACTAAAGTTCCTGGGATATGCAATGAGGAAGGAGGGCTTGGAGAACCTGATACTAACAGGCCAGATAGAGGAGGAAAAGAGACAGGGGAAAGCAGCAGATACCATATTTGAAGGACCTGATCAGGTGGATGATGGAACAAGAGTTGCATTGTGTAACAGGAGAAAGTGTGCTAAGAACTACCAGGGATTGGGAGATGTGGAAAGCCATGATCACCTACATTCTGAAGGGACAGGGCACATAAAAGATGATGATTAGAACTTTTGCTTTTTGATCATGAGACCCAGGTTTGAATCTCACCAAAGTTGATTTGTCAGGAAGGTGATTTCTTGATGTTTTAAGCCTGGGGAAAATGCCTGAAAAATCATACCATAAGTTGAATAAATCCTTGTGAGTGAAATTTGGTAAATGGAACTATTTGGGAGCCGTCAATGGTTATACTATCATAAAGTCAGAAGTCTTCATGACTGAAGGTTTGACCTTATTGGCCTTGTTCAATTTGTTGATCATGTCAGATAATGCATTCTCTCCCAGAAAATGTAAGGAGTGTCTGCTCAGCATAGTTGCAGTATAAATAACAGGTTGGCTCTGTGGGTGTTGAACAAACACAAATCTGCCTGATCAGGACTCTGCTACAGAGATTGGCTAGCCATTTTAGTAGACAGGCATACAGTGGTATAAATGGCCAGTTCTTAAAAGGGAAATTATTCTCTAAGAAATTTATTGCTGGAGAGGAGTCTATTTATCTTTTAATCTTTATTGAGAAATGTTTACATTTAATATTGCTGAAAACAACTAAATTGATTTGTTTTCTATGGCTTATTGACATTTCGCAGGTCATTTAAAGCCAGAAAATATTTTGAGATTGTAAGAAATTTTGTCTTTTTTTTTTAAATAATAGTCTAGTGATATGTCTGACTAATTAACCCATAGCTGGAGGGAGAAAAGGTGGATTCTTACCTTTCCCAAGGATATTTGTGCTTGACTGAATATAATAAACCCAACTGGAATTGAACTCAGCTCTTTAATCAACAATTCCAAGCCATTATTCATTACACAACTCTCACATCCAAGCTTACACCACCTTGTATTCCCAAGCAGTTACACATCTATGTACTGACCAGGCTCAGCATTGCTTAACTTCATTGTTCATATAGGAACTGGTGTTTCAATGCGATATGGCCAAAAGGAGGCTGCAAAAGACTATGATCGCCTACATCCTGAAGGAAAATAGCACAAAGAGATATTTTGTAAAATCTCATTTTTAGTTTTATTGTTGTGGTGCAGTGGGCATCAGCTCAGAAAGAGAAATTGGACAGCCAAGTTCAAATTCCAGTTAAATTTGTTGCACTCACCTATGTGCAAATACCCATAGAAAAAGTAGTAATCCATCACTTCTCCCTCCAGCTATGGGTTAAATAATAGGACAGATTGGATTCTGTCACCAGTCTACCACAGTCAGTAATGACAACCTACTGCAGAAAAATCTTCTACCCAATCAGTCTTGTCTTTCGAGACATGATCGCCCAATTGTGTATTATATATGGCACTTAATTGCCTGACCGACTTAATATTGGTATTAATTTTCTGTTTTTTTTACTGCCAAGTCCAAGAGATTGTTTTTCCAAAAAATGAAACTGCTTTAAGAAATGATGTAATTAAAAAAACCTTTCTAATTTCTCTTGAGTTTTTAAATGTGCTCTGTCACTGTTTTAAGTGATATATTTTAAGTGATATATTTTAAGTGATATATAATATATTTATATTCACGAAAAGTATACATGATGATAAGAAATAACTGAATGAATATAAAATGCTTTAATTCTGATCTGCAAAAATATTTGAAACTTCTTTTCTTGTGCTTGTTTAATAATCTGTCTACTCATTACTAATGTCTTTGCTTTTACTATCACTTTTCAATTGTTGAGTCTTCCGAACTTCTTCATGTATCTGTCAAACCAAATAATGCTCAGAAAATTTTGAATTAAACCCTTTATTTTATTTAATCTACTGGGAATAAATTATTCTTACTCAATTGTCCTTGTCATTTGTTTTTTGTTTTTTTTTGTTTTTTTTTAGCAGTGTTTTTTTTCATTATTTATATCCTGATAGATTAAATGGAGGGTTCAGTTTTAAATTCTCTGAAGATTACTTAGATTGACAGACTTGAAGAAGTCTAGATGGCACCTTGTTGTGGCATAATGGTTAGCAAGCTTGTCTTGCTAGATCAATTACATCCGAGTAATGAGTTTGATCCTCACTGAGTACCCCATACTTTCAGCCTTGTCACATGTAAGCTATGCTTGGAAAATCACCACTGGCCAAAACGGAACCTTGAAATTTTAGTAACAGCAATAGTAGTTGGCATGTTTATTAAATCAGCATAATTTTCAACTTAATGAAACCCAAGAAAGATCAATACAACTAACACAAATGAGCTTCATATTGCTAACTCAAATAGATACTAATATTATTATTTACCTTCAGGAAAAATGTGCTCTGCACAAATGTCAAAAACCTGATGTGTAGGACAATTCTGAGTACAGATTTGGAATCAGTGTACTTGATTTAATTGAATATATTATTCTTAATCTGGGCAACAAATTTTAGGTCAAGGTCTCCTTAATTATATGTATGTCAATAACACAAAATTATGATGTTTTATAACAAGTATGCATACAGGCTTAGAATCAGTCTATGTAAGTTATTCTAAGTTGTTCTATGTAAGTTATTCTAAGTTATTCTAAGTTGTTCTATGTAAGTTATTCTAAGTTGTTCTATGTAAGTTATTCTAAGTTGTTCTATGTAAGTTATTCTAAGTTGTTCTATGTAAGTTATTCTAAGTTGTTCTATGTAAGTTATTCTAAGTTGTTCTATGTGTTATTCTAAGTTGGTTTCATGTGTTGGTTCTAAGTTGTTCTATGTAAGTTATTCTAAGTTGTTCTATGTGTTATTCTAAGTTGTTCATGTAAGTTATTCTAAGTTGTTCTGTCAGTTATTCTAAGTTGTTCTATGTGTTATTCTAAGTTGTTCTTATGTAAGTTATTCTAAGTTGTTCTATGTGTTATTCTAAGTTGTTCTATGTAAGTTATTCTAAGTTGTTCTATGTAAGTTATTCTAAGTTGTTCTATGTGTTATTCTAAGTTGTTCTATGTAAGTTATTCTGGGTTGTTCTATGTAAGTTATTCTAAGTTGTTCTATGTAAGTTATTCTAAGTTGTTCTATGTAAGTTATTCTAAGTTGTTCTATGTAAGTTATTCTAAGTTGTTCTATGTAAGTTATTCTAAGTTGTTCTATGTGTTATTCTAAGTTGTTCTATGTGTTATTCTAAGTTGTTCTATGTGTTATTCTAAGTTGTTCTATGTAAGTTATTCTAAGTTGTTCTATGTAAGTTATTCTAAGTTGTTCTATGTGTTATTCTAAGTTGTTCTATGTAAGTTATTCTAAGTTGTTCTATGTAAGTTATTCTAAGTTGTTCTATGTAAGTTATTCTAAGTTGTCTTACATGTGTTATTCTAAGTTGTTCTATGTAAGTTATTCTAAGTTGTTCTATGTAAGTTATTCTAAGTTGTTCTATGTAAGTTATTCTAAGTTGTTCTATGTAAGTTATTCTAAGTTGTTCTATGTAAGTTATTCTAAGTTATTCTATGTAAGTTGTTCTGTTGTTCTATGTAAGTTGTTCTAAGTTGTTCTACAAGTTGTTCTAAGTTGTTCTATGTAAGTTGTTCTAAGTTGTTCTATGTGTTGTTCTATGTAAGTTGTCTCTTAAGAATTTATGTGTCAGTTCTAAGTTGTTCTATGTAAGTTGTTCTAAGTTGTTCTATGTAAGTTGTTCCAAGTTGTTCTATGTGTTGTTCTAAGTTGTTCTATGTAAGTTGTTCTAAGTTGTTCCCATGTAAGTTGTTCTAAGTTGTTCTATGTAAGTTGTTCTAAGTTGTTCTATGTAAGTTGTTCTAAGTTGTTCTATGTAAGTTGTTCTAAGTTGTTCTATGTAAGTTATTCTAAGTTGTTCTATGTAAGTTGTTCTATGTAAGTTGTTCTAAGTTGTTCTATGTAAGTTGTTCTATGTAAGTTGTTCTAAGTTGTTCTATGGGTTGTTCTAAGTTGTTCTATGTAAGTTGTTCTAAGTTGTTCTATGTAAGTTGTTCTAAGTTGTTCTATGTAAGTTGTTCTAAGTTGTTCTATGTAAGTTGTTCTAAGTTGTTCTATGTAAGTTATTCTAAGTTGTTCTATGTAAGTTGTTCTATCTAAGTTGTTCTATGTAAGTTGTTCTAAGTTGTTCTATGTAAGTTGTTCTAAGTTGTTCTATGTAAGTTGTTCTATGTAAGTTGTTCTAAGTTGTTCTATGTAAGTTGTTCTAAGTTGTTCTATGTAAGTTGTTCTAAGTTGTTCTATGTAAGTTGTTCTAAGTTGTTCTATGTAAGTTGTTCTATGTAAGTTGTTCTAAGTTGTTCTATGTAAGTTGTTCTAAGTTGTTCTATGTAAGTTATTCTAAGTTGTTCTATGTAAGTTATTCTAAGTTGTTCTATGTAAGTTGTTCTATGTAAGTTGTTCTATGTAAGTTGTTCTATGTAAGTTGTTCTAAGTTGTTCTATGTAAGTTGTTCTAAGTTGTTCTATGTAAGTTGTTCTAAGTTGTTCTATGTAAGTTGTTCTAAGTTGTTCTATGTAAGTTGTTCTAAGTTGTTCTATGTAAGTTGTTCTAAGTTGTTCTATGTAAGTTATTCTAAGTTGTTCTATGTAAGTTGTTCTATGTAAGTTGTTCTAAGTTGTTCTATGTAAGTTGTTCTAAGTTGTTCTATGTAAGTTGTTCTATGTAAGTTGTTCTAAAACACATGCTTTTGCTCCAATTTCAAAATATTTGTCACTGAATATTATCAGCTTTCAAGCTTTTGTAATTTTCTTTTTTAGTTTTATATCTTTTTTCTATTGCTAATGTCAGATTTTTTTGTATACTACTTTCTTTCCTTTTATTATTATTATTATTATTATTATTTGTCTGTTATTCAATCTCTGATGATAAATTATATTTTATCATTGAATGGTTCTAAGTTTACATCTAATGATGTTAAATGTTATTAAAGTATTTGTATCTTGTACTTTATATGAAATGATCCTTAATCACATGAAAATTTGATTAATACCTCAATGTTTCTATAAATAACCTTTTTATCAAGTCTCATGTTTCTCTAATCTTGTAAATAACAAGAAACTATATTTCTTTTGTGCTTTTGTATGCATGTTTTTAATATATCCTCATCTTAATGCAATCAGTTCCATAACAGAAGGTAAGTTAAACTGTAAGCCTAAAATCAAAATTGTTTTATATTCAAAAACTAATATTTTTAGATTTTTCAAAAATATTACAAGCATTTTATATTTTGCATTTTCTTTGTTTTCTGCAATCTGAAATTGATGAATTCAAAAAAGAGAATTTCATGGAAGTTGTCTAAAAATTGGAAAATCAGTTTTGTAGCAATTGACTATTCTATCGTCTATCTGTATTTATAAATTTTGTTTGAATTGTTTTTATATATATATATATATATACACACACACACACTATAATCTCTTTAAATATTGTTTTTAGTGGATACTCATGGTAAAAAATTTTCTGCTCTCTAGCAGGAAGAATTTATTCTTTATTAAGATTTTTAGAACATTCAGGCTAGTAGACAAAAATAAATATACTGTTTAATAAATAAACAAAGACTTACTCAAATAAAAGTATTGGCTAAAGATAACATATAAAGTGATGGATGAATAATTTTTTTTTAATCCATTCTATTATATATAATCATAAATTATATATCATCAGATCATATGAGATAAAAAAAAAATCATTTATAAATGCAAATATGAAAACAAATTCATTCTGCACCACCTACAAACACATCAAAACCAAAATGACTAAATTCAAAACGCAACCAGCATAGATAAGTAATCTCGAGAAATAAACATTAAATAAACCTCAACATTAACTCTAAACAAAACACAAAATCTGAGAATGGCTGATTTCCTCTCCTCACTACTTCTCTGATCCACGTTGTAATTTAGAGCAGCAGCCCCCTAAAAGAGTGGCACTGGGTCTGAAGATTTCATGAAAGCATGAAATATATAAGTAGACATTGAAATCAACACCACTGTTTCATGGTTGAGCTCAATTTTTAGGCTCTGGTTTTGAGCACTTTTTGCTTATAGATATCGAATAACACATATAATGTTATGCAATATATATATATATATATATATATATATATATTTTTAATCATATCACCCCAAGCAAGGCGATAATGCCACTGATGCGCAGGGGGCTATGTAAGGGTAAAAAGAATGGAAAAGAGAAAGCCAGAAAACACATCCTAAACAGGAAACAAGGGATGAGCCTCTTCACCTGTTCAATAGACGTGGGTGGAGTGTGAACCCGGCGATAGTTTAGTCTATCTACTCCGATTGAAAAAAAATAAAGAGAGAAAAGAGTGAAAAGATTGGAAAAGAGAAAACCGGAAACTGCATCCTAAACAGGAAACAAGAGATGAGCCTCTTCACCTGTTCAATAGATTTGGGTGGAGTGTGAACCGATATATGTGTGTATTTCCCTTCTCTGATTCCATATGCCGATGGCTTGGGGGGTAGTGACTTTGACTGATACCAAATCAGTTGAGTTTCGATCCCGGCCAGAAGCAAGTGGATATGTCTAGCTACACTGATGAGCTGTGAAACAGTGAAACAGGCTTGTATGTGGATGACTAATATATATATATATATATATATATATATATATATAGCTATCACACTCCACCCATGTCTATTGAACAGGTTAAGAGGCTCATCCCTTGTTCCCTGTTTAGGATATGGTTTCCGGTTTTCTCTTTTCCGATCTTTTCACTATTACTATTACTATTACATAGCCCCCCGCACATCAGTGGCGTTACTGCCTTGCTCGGGGTGATACGATTAAAAAAAAAAAATTAATAGCTTTATTTTTTAATCTGACATTTTTATTACATGGAAAGTTTTATGACATAGTTTTTAATGACCACGTATTGATTACATAGTGCATGAGGCTCAGAGTTGTGATATAAGTGAAGAGAGAAAAAAAATGTATATTTATCAATAATATAAATTATATCTCTGTTATTATACATCAAGCACTATCTTATTAGCACTAGCCTTCAATGTTTGAGAGATATGTTTTCTATGTGTCATGTCTCTTCAGGACATAGGTGATCATGGCCTTCCACATCTCCCTATCACTGGTGGCTCTTCTTAGCATGTTTTCTCCTGTTACCCCACCCAAACCCTGCTTTGCTATCCACTTGGTCAGGCCCGTCAAGTAAGTTACCCACTGCATTCCCCTGTCTCTCTTTCCCCCTATCTGACCTGTGGGTATCAGATTTTCTAAGTCTTCCTTCCTTATTACATGTCCCAGGAACTTTAGTTGTCTTTTCCTGATGCTCAGTATTAATTTCCTTTTCATTTCCATCCTTTCCAAATCCTCATCATTGCTCTCCATGATATCCACAGCATCTTTCTGTAGAACCACATTTCAGTTGCTTCAAGTTTTTCCTTTTTCTTTGATAATATTGTCCAGTATTCACTGCCATATTGAAGAACTGACATTACATAGCAATCCAATACTCTCTTCTTTGATTCTAGTGAAATTTTCCTGTCCTTAATACTCTACTCAGCTTTTGGAATGTGTCCTTTGCATGTGTATTAAATTGTGATGATGCTTTGTGTCAAGACTGCTGTTTTTTCAGTGACTTGCTAATAGGCATTTTTAGCAAGTAGGTTTTTGTTTTAAAATGCTCAAGATTGAGCAATGATAGAATTAATGTGGAGATGTGTGTCATTTAACTGAACAGATTTATGCAGACCTTGAAATTTCGTGAAGACATTGTGATGTTTTCACTCTTCAGAACATGTTTTTCCAGTTTTATATATATATATATATATATATATATATATAAAATAGTGTGCAGAAAAGTCAATCAGTATTAATGAATGTATTCCTGACTGCAGCCAATGTTAGTTGAATAAGATTTTAGACTTTTCAAATAATGCTAATATTTTTACTTTCAGAAAGACAATGTTGCTTTATTATTTGTTTTATCAGTGACATGTGCTACTAAAAATATTCAAAACGGTCTTATAAATACATTTTGTTGAATGCTGACTTTTTTTTTCCAGCAAGAAGAGGAGGCTCCTGCTGTGGTACAAGATTTGCCATCAACAGATGGAAGTCTTGGTGAGTAGAAATGTAAAATTACTTGTTTTATAAATCAAAAGCAACATTGTTCAATTATTAAATCTATTGGCCTAAATAAATGAAATACAAAGGTCACGTTGGATAAACTGAAGATTTCCAAAATAATTTTAAAATATTTCCTTCTCAATTTTTTTTTCTCATGAATAGAAAAATATTACAGAAACCCGAAACAATATATTAGCTACAGGAAAACAGAAACTTTATTGTTCAATCACCATTACTGTATGTTTAAAAGCAAAACAGAATTCATTGCAACATCCTCTGAGCAAATTGAATTCAAATTTCTCAAAGGTTCATCAACCAAGGTGGTTAAAGACTTTAAATATCTTGCATCATATATAGTAGTTTCAGGAAAAGGTTTTTGCATACGAAATGCTCTTGCTTGGGATGCACGCAATAATCTTCCATGTTCCTTAAAAGTTCGAATTTTTTTTAAGTATTGATTGAGCTGGTCTTCTATGGTTCAGAGACTTGGACTTTGTCTGCTAATTTGGAGAAACGACTTGATGGAACTAATACCAACATGCTGAGAAAGATCCAAAACATCAGCTGGAGATCACGCCCAACAATGTTTTACATTTACAGAGATGCCACACGATGAAATGACTGGAAAAAAAATGACTGCAATTTGCTGGCAACTGTTATTGAGGGCAGAATGAGGTGTTCTCTTCTTTGCTCCTTTGGCATCCGCTTGGAAGTGTTGTATCAAGGAGACATATCCATACACAATTGCCTAAGACTCAGGGTTGGATAGAAAAGATGTGAATACAGCAATGCTTGATCATGTTGCATTTGGTGGGATTGTCAATGAATTTTCAACCAACCATTGGTTGGTCAAAGAATGATGATGTTGAATTATATGTTTTGTATATAAACATACAGTGATGGGAAATGTTTACTATATAAACATAGTAATGGGAACTGTTTGCTATAAAATATATACTAATAGAAATTGTTTACTACAGAAAATGGTAGGAAATGTTTACTATAAAGCATACTAATATAGAACCATGTGCTATAAAAAAAATATTTACTAATGTTTACTGTTTGTTGTACAAAAAAAAAACAATGGTGAAATTTTGGTTCTTTATGAAAAATGAATTCCTTAGCTAGGTAAAACACCTGATGAAGAATAGTGAATTGCCCTTAAAATATTCTCAGGTATAGCATGTAAAACTTGTAAATTATATATATTTTTTATCATTTCTCTACAACTGATGCAATAAAGTCACTAAGATTTAAGGGGTTATTCATTGTGAAAGAATATCAGAAAAAGTAAAATTTAAGGAGAGAGAACAATAAAAGAACAGGAATTAAAAAGACAGAAGGTAATGAGTGATCAGTCAGTTAAGTGCCATATGTGATACATGCTTGGGCGATTGTGTCTCGAAAGAGACATGACTGACTGGGCAGAAGATTATCCCGCAATAGGTTGCAATTGCTTTCTGTGGTAGACTGGTTGCCAACCAAAGCTATAGAACCCAATCCGTCCAATTATTTAACCCATAACTGGAGGGAAGAGATGGATTAATACCTTTCCCAAGGCTATTTGTGCATAAGTGAATGCAAGGAATTCAACCGGAATTCAAACTCAGCTCTTCGATTTCTCGTTCCGAGCCAACATCCACTGCGCCACGACATTGAATTTAAATTTTTTTTCATTGATATTTCATTTAAATTTTTTATTAAAGTTAACTGGAAAGCAAGAAGCCAGAACAGAGTTCAACAAGTGATAAATATGAGAAAAGAAACTGTTTGCATAGAACTTATGGTAATATCTAGCCCTTTCAACTGTAAACTGCTGCCATTATAGTGATGTGCTTATAAAGTCAAGGTGCCATAGGAGAAAGAGCATTAGAACAATTACCCTGAAAGTATTTATAGAAAATGTACAGTGAGGCTGAGATACCAGATCAGAATCAATAACATTGCAGATTCTTTTTTTGTATTTTATCAAAAATCTCTAAATGCCAAACAGTAGCACCAGATTAGATGTGGCAGCAATATTCAATGTATACTATGTCATTTATTCATCAATTGTTTTGTCAGCATGACTTTGATTTTCTTTTTTACAGGAGCTTTGTATGGTGGTGGTTCTGAATATTTATATAACCAATTTGATTTACATTCACGATATCAGAAAATAGCTCAGGTTATTTTGTTACAGGTCAGTAATATGTGCTTTTTCATAGAATGAAACTATACAAGTATTTCTTTACTTTTGTTTTTTTGTTTTTTTTTTTTTACCATAAGGCTCACTCTGTACAAAACCCAGGGCCACTCAAGGTAGAGGGTTACATTAAAGTATAGTTTATATGTATAGGAGGGGGAAGTCTAACTTTAAACTTGAACTGGTTAACGTTGTACTGACTGGGGAAACATCCTCTTGGGAGTCTGTTCCACAGAGCAGGGGTTCATGGGAAGAAGCTGTTTGAGTAGAACTTAGTTCTCGCTGATGAAATATGGAGAGAATGTGGGTGGTTTGCTACTTAATAAGTTGCATGGTGGGTCCCAGCTGTGAAGGTTAGACCTGGTGGAACCAAGAATTTACTATAGAACTTTACACTTATACTAGTTTACTCATGCTGTTATGATGGTATTCTGTATATATTTGAGATTGGTACAAGTTCTTATGGTCAGTTTTTTATGCAAAAAAAATGTAGGAGGTGGGCACTATACATAGGTAATATTTTGAAGGTTAAAATCATGCATCATTGGTGACCAATTGTACTATACACAGGAATTTTTTTTTTTTGGAGGATTTAAAATCCATGCAAAATTTTCAAGGATTGCACTGTATATAAATCAACTTCTACATGAGTATATATGGTATTTTGTTAAATCTTTTATTTTTTGTTTTGATGTGATTTTTTAAAAATATATCCTTTTTTTATTTTATATATATATATATATATATATATATATAGTAATATTTTGTTGAGGGGGTTAGGGAATCATATTATTATTTATTAGCAACATAAAAAAATAATCATCTCCCTTTGGATCAGTAGAAATCTAATCAGTCAGTCAATTAAGTGCATACGTAATACGCACTTGGGCGGTCACATCTTGAAAAAGACATAACTGACTGGGCAGAAGATTTTCCCGCAGTAGGTTGCCATTACTTTCTGTGGTAGACTGGTTGCCAACCAAAGCTACAGAATCCAATCTGTCCCATTATTTGACTCATAGCTGGAGGGAAGAAACAGACTAATACCTTTCCCAAGGGTATTTGTGCATGAGTGCAACAAATTTAACTGAAATTTGAATTCCGTTCTCTGATTTTTCATTCCATGCCCATATCCACTGCACCACAACACACATCTGCTGGACACATTCTTATAATTCAGCTTAATAATAATTATATAAATAGTTTTCATTTTCTGTAAGCTTGGATGTGCAGGTGGGCATAATAGAATTGGAAATTGGAGAGCCAATTTCAGCCATGTTTATGTTATGTGCAAATACTCTTGGGAAAGATATCAACCCACTTCTTCTCTCTTTAGCAACAGATTAATCAGTAAGACTAGTCTCATTAAATCATTATTATTGACAAAAATATTTCTTACAATCTAAAACTATTTCTGGCTTTAAATAACCTGCAAAAGGTTGTAAAAAAACAAATCAATTTCATGTCTTGAAGTCAGAACACCTACAGTCACTTTACTGTATCCTCGTATTCTTACTTTGTGAATTTTTTGCCTTATTACTGTTGCTTTGCCAAATTTTGACTTGTGCATATATATTGTTTGCTTAGTATTGCCCTGTTCTTATTCTCCCTTTTCTTTTTGTTTTTTGAAAACTTTATCAATTCCATTGTTGAACATTTTTGCCAATTACTTAACCATGGTTACTCCAATCCACAGAAAACCGTTTTGAAATTACATGGACAATTTGTCCATTTATTGATGCCGAGACTGAAAGAATTTATGGAAGCTACTGGTGTTTGATGAGATGAATGCTTTAAAAAAAAATGAATCTGATTCATTATTTTTCTGCCAAAGATGTAAATTTCATGGAAAGACACACACTCAACCAGCTTGCTAATGGTGAACAAATTTAATGAGAGAACGACAATCAATCTGAAGAGTTAGAAAGGAAAATACATTCTGCATATATGATTGAGGCATTTAGTAGGCTTAGTGCTTCAGTGTTCATTAACTGAAAGGCCACAAAAGAAGTGGCAGAAAATCTTCTACAGTACTTGATTGGTGCTGATTAGGGAGTCACAGAAGGAATTCTCTTCAATAATGGAGGAAAAGATCAATAATGATGAAATGGCAGCGCTACTGAATGGGAAGATCTTATCAACTCCAGGTGAAAGTCAATAGAATAATGGCTTATGTGATAAAAATAATCAGATTATTCAAAGAATACACAAATTTTCAGAAGAAAATCTCTCCAATAATGGAAAACACTTGTAGAGAATATTGAAGTCAAATAATATTATTATTATTCATATTTCTTTGTGCATTGTAGTAGTTATAGCACAGCTCATTGTGTCCTTTGTGACAACAGGATTTTCTCTTTCTTACCTCTCTAGTTATTCTCTATACTCACCTATTAATTTGCATACGATACTACACCTCCCTGAATCAGAGAGGTCGTACACCCTATTTTTTTCTTTTACTACTCCTGATTATTTTGTATTGTCATTCCTCTTGTCTATCTTGTTTTCTCTTTAATGGTGATCTTGGTCTCTCTTCATTTTCTTCTTTATATTTGTCTGTATTTTCATTCTCACTTTCTTCCATTTCCTGCTCTATTCCACTTTTGTAATTTTCTGCCTCATCTTGTTACTGGCCTTCCATTTCCTCATCATCCAGCTCATTTCTGCTTCTGAACTGATCTGCATGTGCCAGTATATGTTGTTCCTTTTTCTCAAGTGTAGCTGTGTTGTGTCCTTTTTGCAATAAAGCAGCAACAATCACCTTTTCACTTGCATCATTGGTTAACATTATTTCTTTTTGTGGATTAAAAACTTTTATCAGTTTGCTCCTTAGAATATTCTTTAGCATTTCAAAAGTGATAGTTTGCTTTTGTGTCCAGTCAAATTCATTTTTTGGGGGGTGGGGTTCATGTAATTTTGCAAATGGCTCTATTATGTCGCTGTATCTTGGTATGTATTTACAATAAAAATTTATCAGCCCCAAAAAGGATTCTAATTCTTTTTTATTTGTTGGTTACATTTATCTTTGTTTATGGTCAAGTCTACCTTTATTAATCTCACTAAAATTTGTTCTGTTTTATAATTTAATTCTTCTTTAGTTCCTGCCCCTACATCTATATTGTCCTGGTATATTATCATATTTTTTATTTTTCCTAATAAAACTCTTTCAATTGCTTTAATTCTGTGCTACTTTTATTTTAATTTATTTATTTTTTTTAAAATTTAGGTTGTCCAAATTTTGTCTAGAAATCTTTTGGTATTAACAGAACTTCATTGCCTGTATCAACTTGCATGTTAAATAATTAGCCATTTATCTTTATTTTTTCTTTACCTCTTTTTTTTTTTTTGTGTATTCATTGTAAATACTTTAGCTTCTTCGGAGGGGGTTTGAACAATTTTTACTTTTTCTATTTACTTCTTTTATTTGCTTTTTGTATTTGCATATGTTCTGAAACTGATCTAATTTTTGCAATTTGAGCATATTTTCCCTAAAGCTTGACATTTGTACTTGTCTCTCTTGTGATTTTTTTTTCTACAATATCTAGATTTAAATTAGATTTTGTTGTACTCATCCAATATGTCTCAAATTCTTTGATCCTGGGTATGACAGTAAACTGTATTCAGCAGCAAGGCCTCTGATTGGAAGATTGTGAGGAGCATGGAACCACTTCCTAATTGCTGTTGCTTTCAGGTCCACCCTAACTCTTGAGTAGTAGCACCTGTTAGGGTTCCAGCTAACTGGGGTTGAAACACTATGAAAGTATAAAAATAGACTTTTATAGAAATATATACATTTTTGAAGGAAAAATATTAACAGCAATACATTTTTTGAATACAAAACTAGAAGACATCTTCAGTTTTCTAAAATAATAAAAAAGATATTTTTTTCATCAAAATTTGACAAAATCAACTTTCTCACTATAACAGAACATTAAAAAATACTTTAAAATCCCACCTACTTGCCATTAAATAACTCACAGGGGTTGATGTGCCATTAAACAAAACTCAAATTCTTCTTTTGGTTAATTAAATTCACTAATCAACTCTAATTGTTGCAAAAATTCTATGCTAGCTTCCAGACTTATTCTGCTATTCTGTAGACATTCTATTATTGTTTGCTTGAGGTTTAGGTCTTGCAAGCCTTCACTTAACCTAAGAAGAATCAATTCATCTATCATCATTTCATATGCTCCCAATTTTTCAAATTCACAATACTTGTTCTTTCAATTGATGTAAGTATTGTATAATGGACTCACTTGGTGCTTGCATTGTTTCTAAATACTTGGTTCTTCTAGCAATTACCAATCTTTTTTTTTTCATCTTATGTTGTTCTTATAATTTTCAGAATTTCTTCAAATGTTTTTTTTAATTCACTTGTATGACACATTGTCAAAATTTTCTTCACAGCTTTGCACCCAACTGTAGCAAGAAATGAATTAGTTATCTCATTTTCTTCTCCTTCAATCTTTGTGTCTTTCAACCTTTTTATTCTTATAAATGCAGCAAAAGTCCTTATCCATGTTTCTAGTTGTTCTGGGTCATCCACTGAATTTAAGGATCCTATCAGTAATGCCATTGTTGTATTTTTCATTTCTTTGTGCATAGTGGTAGTCATAGCACAGCTCTCCATATCCTTTGTGATGACAGGGTTTTCTCTTTCTTACCTCTCCAGTTATTCTCTATTTATACTTGCCTATTAATTTGCATATGATACTACAATAATGAATAATAAAAGAAAAAGAAATACATTATCTCATGATGCCAGTTGTAAAAGAACCAGAAATATCATTACCCCAGTTGGCTTTGTCAAACACCATTAAGTGGTGCTGGTTATGCCTATAAACAGACAAACATTTTCCTGCCTCATCCACTTTCTCTCATTTGCTCCAAGATGTAGCACCATGTGTTAACTATGTTTTTTGCTTGGGGACATTGGTTTCCTCCAGTCTGCTGATGATTGACCTCTTTTCACTTTCCAACACATGGCATTCACACGTGTCTTCTAAAATCCCCATATATGAATTAAATTAACCTTTTCTTTGTTCCTTCCAACTTGGTGCAAAAATGACTTGAGCTCTAGAATTATAACCATGCCACGCTCCACCGATGAAATAAAACAAGGTTTTCTTTGGTTGTTTCAACTCAGCGTAAGGTTGACTTGGGCTTGGCCATTGATGCCTATACTTTCTCACCATAACTTCCGGACCAGAAAGAAAATGAACATACCCAAAAGACATAGAGAACTTTGTTTCACTACAGTTTACAAACAAAAATTTGAATAAACAGTCCATAGTAGAAGCCCAAGTTTTTGTTGCTTTTACATTAGTTGTTTACATATCAACACACACCCAACTATAATATACACCAATTCTACCTTTTAAATTTCATATACTCCTTGTTTGAGTAGATTTTGCAAAGAATTTATTACAGATGTGGAATGATGTTGGGTCTTCTATATGCCTTTCCCTTTCAGGATGTTGGCAATCATGGCTCTCTACAATTTCCTGTCCTTCACAGCTCTTAGTAAATTTTGTCCTTTTGTTATCTCCCCTAATGTTATATAATTGGTAACATAATCAATAAATAAAAGACTTCTGATTTGGGATGCTTTGGTAAATATCTTGTCTTTTCTAGAAGAACTTGGGTGATTCTAAAAGTAACTTGGAATGGAAGCAGAAGTGTTCCTCTACACAAAAGACATGATATAAAAGGAAATGTTTTGGGATAAAAGGTAGGGGAGAAGAAACAGTTACGAGTAATAACTGGGCACATTTCTTACTCTCTCACTTTCTCGTTTATCTCCTCATGCAATGAAAGAAGAAACATTTACACACAGCCACAAATTGTCTGCTTGGGCCTTCAAAAATTAGATGATATGCATTAACTTTGTCACTCTCTCTTTCACTCTTCTCCTCCTCCTCCTCCTCTCTGGCAACCAAAAAAAAATGAAGAGAGGAACAAAGAATCAAGATACAAATATTTACTACTATCATGCATACATAAAAAACATCTAGAATTTTCTTCAGAGAACATTTCCTCTTGAATTCCTCACAAAGGAACTTTTCACACTTTAATATAATTATGATAATAACAAAAATTTAAGTTTTATTTTAATCAATAAATCTCATTTCTATTTTTATAAAAAACAGATCTTTCTTACCCTTTGATGTTTTATCTTTTAATGTGGGGAGTTGATGTTTGGCATAAGGTGAAGTTAGCAAATTTTACTCCAGCAGCTTCTTTTCTTGCAATTCCCACCTGTGGAATTCCCTTCCATTTACTTGTTTTCCCAACAGCTATAATCTCCAAGAATTTAGATGTAAAGTCAATAGTCATCTCCTATCTCACTAACCTGCATCCTCTCTCCCATGCTCCTTTCTCCATCCACTCCACTCTCATCAGTATTCTCATCCTTCTCTTATCCACTTCCTGACACCCTCTATAACCTGCCACTCTTTCTCATAACTTTCCTTCTATGTAACCCCCTGCAAAATAGTGGCAGTAAAATGCCTTGCTTGGGGTGATATGATTATAAAAAAAACATATATATATATGCTCCCTACAAGAACAATGAGTGGCATTGTTGCACTAAATGCTGTTTTATGCAAATGAGAGGTAAGTTATACACTGTTTCCCTCTTGTCCCTTTTGCCTTCAATATGTCCTGTGAATGTCAAATTTCTTAAGCCCTCTTTCCTCATTAGGTACCCTAGAATTTTCATGTGTCTTTTCCTGATGTTAAATAATTCAAATTTATGCAAATATACTAATCCCCCTACCTCCCTAATATATTGTGTTATGTTTATGCCAGATTAAAAAACCCATGATTTAGTATGAAATTATGAGGCTGTCCAAGTCTTTTTAGACCAAAAACTTTGATTTCATTTTAAAATATTTGATGTCGTCTAAAACATTAGACAGCAAAACATTATATTTAACTTAGCAGCATTTTGAGTATTTTCTTGTACAGTGAGACTATTTTGAGGACCCTAGATGTTATGCCAAGATTTGTCATCGGAGGCCACAGTTTGAACAACCTAAGGTACACTGATGATACAGTGCTGATAACAGACATGGAAAGGAAACTACAAGAACTTCTACAGAAGATAGCTGAAGAGAGTTACAAGAAAGGACTACAAATAAACTGCAAGAAAACCAAATGCATGGTCATCAGCAAAAAAAGCGACCCAAAATGCCCAATACATGTGGGGATACTAAAATCAAGTAGGTACAAAAAATTAAATATCTGGGCAGTGTTCTAACAGAATACGGAAAGTGCGACACAGAGATCTGAAGGCGAATTGCCATGGCAAAGAATGTGTTCCAGAAGTTGAGTAGAGTATTAAGAGACAGGAAAATTTTGCTAGAAACAAAGAAAAGTGTACTGGATTGCTATGTGATGTCAGTTCTTCAATATGGCAGTGAATGCTGGACAATATCATCAAAGATGAAGGAAAAACTTGAAGCAATTGAAATGTGGTTCTATAGAAGGATGTGGTGTATATCATGGATTGAGTATGTGAGCAATGATGAGGTTTTGGAAAGGATGAAAATGAAAAGGAAATTAATACTGAGCATCAGAAAGAGACGGCTAAATTTCCTGGGACATTCAATGAGGAAGGAGGGCTTGGAGAACCTGATACTAACAGGCCAGATAGAGGGGAAAAAGAGATGAGGGAAAGCAGTGGATAACATATTTAAAGGGCCTGATCAGGTGGATGACGGAACGAGGGTTGTGTGGTGTTACAGGAGAAAGCGTGCTAAGCGCCACCAGGAATAGAGAGACATGGAAAGTCATAATCGCCTACGTCCTGAAAGGACAGGGCACATAGAAGAACATTCATTTATATCAGTTTTTAATATTTATTGAGGTAGTGCAAGGAAATATTTGACAACTCGAGTTGTAATGCCATCTACTATTTTTTTAAACCCCACTGGGTATGCCTTGACCTAGTAAGATTTCTTCCCAATGTCAGTTGATTAAAAATTCATTAGATTGAGTGATTCATTTTCTACAGTTTATCAACCCTTTCCAGATTATTTAAAATAAGAAAATATTTTTAGATTGTAAGAATTATCATTTTATTTATTTATTTATTTTTTGATAATAATGGTTTAGTGATACAAGTCTTACTAATTAACTGAGAGGAGGGACTATGGATTCATATCTTCCCCAAGGGCATTTGCGCATAAGTGAATATAACGAACTCCACAGGAATTGAATCTCAGTTCTGCAATTAACATTTTTGAGCTATTATCCATTACAGCACCTGATATTCCTTAACATTCACCCATATAATTACTAACCAGACTCAATGTTGCTTCACTTCAGTGATCATAATAGAACCAATGTTTCAAAGTGATATGGCATATCATATTCAAGATTACAGCACCTGGCATTCTCAAGTGGTCACTTATCTAGGTACTGACCAGGCTCGGCATTGCTTAACTTTTGTGATTGTATGAGAACAGGGATTTTAATATGATATGCTTGTAAGTCATACCACTTGCACATTCAAACCTACAGCACCTGGTATTCTCAAGTGGTCACCTGTCTAGGTATTGACCAAGCTCGACATTGCTTAACTTTTGTGATTGTACAGGAACAGGGGTTTTAACGTGATGTAGCTATAAGCCCCAAATTTCATCCAGATAGTAAAATTATATGTAAAATACTAATAATTCTACTGATTACTGCTATTTGTTTGCTTTTTTTTTTTCCAGGATATTATATATCGGATAAAAGAAACATTCAATAAAGAATTTGATGAACTTTACCAAAGAAAAGAATTGGAAATTTCACGAATTAAGGAGAAGAACAAAAGGATCACGCAGATCATTCAAGATCTGGAAATAGATGAAAAAGTTTATGTTCCTGACATGAGTGTTCATGAGAAACCAGAACTGCTCCTTGTTGTTGAAGATTCTGAGGTATGAACTTGTAGTGTTTGTAAAGAAAAAAAACTTTAAAAATCTATAGAAATTAAAATTCAGTAAAATGAACAAATTAGATTCAAATTATAGTGAACACATTGTTAGAATATACTGTATCACTTAATCAATTTTGAACAAAATAAAATCCTCTTTATAGAAAATTATTAAGCTATGATGTTCTATCTTTACAAAAGTCAAATCAGGTCAAGGATAGAGTAATGCTGCCATATCTGAGTTAGTGCTGCTCAGTCCTCACTGTCCAGATTTAAAAAGGGTTTAGGCAGCCTTGTGGGTGATTGATTATTTCCCACCCCCTGTAAACCTTATCCCACAGATTGAACATTGGTTGCCTCTCACTACTCTAGCAATATTACTATGGCAAATGTTCTTACAAATTACACCCCTTAGACCCACAAGCTCAAACCTTCTTCACAATGGTAAATCGTTCTTGTTCTGTCTGTTTTCTTTTGATAAGAAGTAAGTTTTACTGTCAGTTTCTGCTGTTACTTTGTAGAATGAACTCCTGAGAAAATGATTCCCTGATCACCATGGGCGTATCTGACTACCGGGCACACTGGGCACGGGTCCAGGCCGATCCGTGCGATCATGGTGAAAATCTGGGCAAGGAAAAATGTCTTTGTCAGAAATCAAACTAAACAATTCACAAAGAAAGCAAGAAAGAAAGAAAGAAAAATGAAGAAAACATCCGAATGAACCCAGTAAAAATCTGTTTGTTTATTTATTAATTTTGGGAGAAAAGACTGGTTATACTCAGAAAGTCCAAACCCGATTTCCTGCTTTCATTCACGTTCTGTACCTAATTTCCATTGGAATAGTTGAAAAAATCTGCAAAAATCATAGTTTCTGGAAACGGATGACACTGATGACGTCATCACATTGTCAACTAATAAATCCGGGCAATTTTCTCTGTGCCCGGTGTTTTTTTAGCATCAGCTACGGCCCTGATTCCCTATATATATTTAATCGTACATACAGCCTTGCTGATCACTACAATCTTAACCTCTTCAATTTCAGGGTCAGCTGATATCTATCCTACTTATCCTTATAATATACACCTTCTTTTTTCCTCCTTATCGCTCACTTACAATCTCACTCAGTAACTCTCTATCTTAAATGGATCTTGGGCCTTGTATTAGGTGAACTAAAATATTAAAAGTAAAAAAGAACTGTCTCCACTGAGCAGATACCAATTTAAAACCTAATTATAATTTACATAAAGTTTACGCAGTATTTGAAACATATATCAAATAACTAATCTACCAATTTTAAATTTTTGGCATTTATAGCTATCGAGTTTTTTTTTAGTTTTTTTTTTCTTGTTGTTTTTACAGTAAGCTTCACTTTGTACAAGGCCCAGGTACCACTCAAGGTAGAGGGTTATGTTAAGGGGTATTTTATATGGATAAGACAAAAAAATGATTGACCCTAGACTTGGACACATTAAGATTGGAGGGATCACAGAACAGTTGTTCACAGGAAGAAGTTGTTTGAGTGGAACTTATTTCTCAATGATAGAATGTGGATGGTTTGCTACAATGTAGTTTGTCCAATTACTTTCCATGGAAGTAGTGATAGAGCAGTGAGAAACTCACCACATCTTACCCATGAGAGAGAGAGATTGGAGGGTGGAAATTAATTCTTCTTCAACAAGTGCTCAGAGATGCTTTTGAACTCTATCAAGGCTGGAAAGTTTAGGACCAGGCACCTCCCACCAAAATATGACAATAGTACACCATTTTTGGCCCAATCTAGCATTTATAAAGGTAGAGGCAAGCAGAAGTAGTCGGGTACTTACAGGGAGATGATCATTTTACCTGCATCTTTAACCATGGATCATATGTAAGAGTTCCACTTAAGATCAGTTGTAAGTTTGAGGCCTGATATTCTTTCAAGGCACAGTGCCTCTTTAAGTGATTAGAAATTTTTATACTCTTCAATTAACAGACTTCCAAATAGAATATAATATATTTCTGTTAGATATTGAGATGTGCGCTGTGGTGCAGTGGATATTGGCTCAGAACAACAAATCTGGATGCCAAGTTTGAATTCCACTTGAATTCCTTGCATCACTTATGCACAAATACCCTTGGGAAAGGTATTAATCTGTCTTTTCCCTCCAGTTATGGGTTAAATAGTAGGACAGATTGGGTTTGGCTGGCAACCAGTCTACTGCAGAAAGTAATGGCCACCTACTACGGAATAATCTCCTGCTCAGTCAATCATGTCTCTTTTGAAACATGATCGCCCAAAGCATGGCACTTGACTGACTGACTGACTGACTAATTGGTGCAAAACCTGGTATCTGCTATTCAAGGTGAAATCATATAACAGATTGTGCTAGAGACAGTTTCACTCAACATTGCAAATTTCTACAAAGTAAAAATATTAACATCAAAACTTAAATCTATTCTCTCTCTGTCTTAGCCCATCACCCCCACCAAAGCATACGTCATCAATGACCTCTCATCATCACACTCTGTTCTGGGTTGATTCGTTTTTTTATCAATGCTTCTGTAAATTGTCTTTTTTATAGGCAGGGGTGTTAACCCTATGCAAACCCCTTTATCCTCTGGGTGAGGTAGTCACCTGTAGGCTGGTTTTGTATTCAGTTTTTCTTTTCCCTAGACCAGTTGCCACCCAAGGTTATAGAACTCAGTCTTTTCTGCTATTTACCCATAGTTGGGGGGCGGGGAGAAGAAATATTCATACTTTTACAAAAGTATTAGCATGTAATTGAATGTAATGAATTCGACTGGAATTTGAACTCGGCTCTCCAATTCTTCAATCCAAGTTACTATCCATTACTCCACTGTGCTACATGTTCTTACATGGCATCATCAAATTGAAACTTTCATATTAATGTCATGCATGATACCAAACTCATTCAGAAATATCTAAACTGTCAGCGATAGAAAACCACTTTTTCAGAACAGTAATTACAAATGACTTTAAGCAAATAAAGCCTGTAGGTTTCAGCAAGAACCATTCTTCTTCAAATCTTGTGAACTGGCCCTACTGAATCACAAACAAAAAAACTGTACAAAAATAACAGAAACTCGCGTCACTTGAGGACTTTCAACAACTAAAATGTATAGCACATAGAACTCAAAGAGAAAATAATGACATAATCCAAATGTTGATGTTCCACACTATATCAAACAAAAGGTTATGAAGGAAACCCCCATTAATGCTGGAAAGAACAATAACAATTGCTACACTTGAGAAAACTATTTTTCTGAAAAATTGTTACTAACAGAAAGATTTTACAAATTCCTACTAAAAGTAGTACTGTCTGGTCAGTCTATGAATGCCAAATGTTTCCACATAAGGAAACAACTAACATTACCAATACAATATTCAGCTGTCAGTCTCATGAAAAGTTGTATAAAAACAAATCTTCCATTATCTAATCAAGTTTTTTTTCTTGAGACAATGCTTTCATTTAACCAGAAGTAGACTAAACAATGGAATATTGTTTTTTGACTCTACTGAAACCTTTACTTGAACTGATTACTTGATACAATGTCTCCAATTTATATTAAATGCACAGACCAAGTAGTAGACACAAAGATCTGCATGAATATTTAACAAAAATATGTTAGATTCTATTTGAAAGTGTGCTAATTGAAAAGTATAAAATTTCAAATAACTTAATGGCTATAAAAGCATAAACCTGAAATTTTGTGGATTAATAATTTCACATATGCTTTAAATGTGTGTAAGTTTGATCTTTCTCCATAAGTTAGCTTTCAATATCTTGTTATTATTTTGAACTATTGTTCTCATCTTTGTTGATATAGATGTTAATATAGACACAACATTTTGACCAAATGTGCGTTGTGGTACAGTGGATATCGGCTCAGAACGAGAAGCTGCGAAGCGGAGTTCAAATTCCAGTTGAATCCATTGTATTCACTTACGCGCAAATACCCTTGGGAAAGGTATTAATCCGTCTATTCCTTCCAGTTATGGGTTAAATAGCAGGACAGATTGGGTTCTATAGCCTTGGTCGGCAATCAGTCTACCGCAGAAAGCAATGGCAACCTACTGCGGGATAATCTTCTGCCCAGTCAGTCATGTCTCTTTCAAGACATGATCGCCCAAGCGTGTATCACGTATGGCGCTTAACTGACTGACTGACCTTCTGGGCATCATCAGGTGTCCCTTGATTGGCTGATATGGATTATTTGTTGATTATTGTGATATTATAGTGGGTTATCCATTCTAGTGAAACATAGTTGTATGTTGAAACAGATTAACTGAATTTGGCCTGGTTAGGAGATAGCCCACTATAAGTTATAATAGGGGTTCTAAAACAAGAAAATCAAACTGAGTATAGAAACAACATTTTATATCTACACATATATCAATTACGGGTTTTTACAAATAAAAATAATGTCTTTAGGATGGGTTCAAAAGGGCTATAAATATTCATAGCAATAAATGCTGAAAAGAGAGTTTTCGCATAAGTATGTGTGAGCATTTGTCAGTAAGGAATGTCTTTGATGTATCCATCCTTTGGTTGGTAAGTAGCTCAGGAACAGCAAAGAAGAAGATGAGAGGGAAAGGAGGCAAGCATAGTGGATTGCTTGATGAGGTCAAGGGATATGCTAATTATGCTGGTACTTTTTCAAATCTGATGCTTTTCTGTGTCGGCTTTTTATTTTGTCTTTGTGGGTCCCAGCAGGTCATTTGGGAATTCACACCCGTATTTAACTTGGCTTCCCATTGAATGATAAATAATTGATACTTATTAATTTTTGGTTTTCTGCTGGAACATATGCTTGGATACGTAAAGACCAGTTTTGGTCATTTGCTTTCTGGTCCTGAGAGTGCAAACATCCAGTTCCTCGCTTTGCTTGGTATCACCGCAATATATCTGGTGATATCAGTTATTGTTCATTGGATTGGTGCATCTCTACCAGATCCAAGGATTGAACTCCTGACCATGAGATGGTAGTAATACATGTATAACCAACTGATATATCTACTATGCCACCATCCCAAAAAATATTAGTGGTATATTTTTGGAGACTTTCATATTCAGATATATTTAATAAGATATTAAAATTGTGATATTTAATTAAATATTAAAATTATGAAAAAGTGGTACAAACCCACTAACATAACCAGTTGTCAAAACCGTCTGACACTGAATATAAAAGGCTCCAAAAATACCCGACTAAAGTCCTATGGGATGGTGGCTTAGAGAATATAATAGTTGGTTATACATGTGTTAGTATCATCTATTAGTGATGAGTTCGATCTTTGAACTTTTTAGTGACAAACCAAATTATAACACCTATTATAAAATCTATATCATCCAAGATAAGAAACAAGGTTCGAAATAATTCCTAGATTATTGAAAATTACTCATCTCAGAAATAAATACAAATTATGACAAGTGGCATGAACTCACTAGCATAACTAGTTATGAAAACAATCTGACACTGAATATAAAAGGCTCCAGAAGTTATTTGATCAAAATGTTGCATCAATAACATTTATATCAACCTAGAGGCAAATAATAGTTTGAAATAATACTAAGATAGTGAAAACTTTCTCATCTCAGAAATACATACTAAAATAATTAAATTTCATTTGAAGTTGGTTTAAGAATATCATCATTTTTTAAATAATTTCCAATAAAAAGTTTTTTATTTTGTTTGAAATTGATTAATAGAATGTTCTAATAATGTGTTTAGGATTGGGTTTTCGGTTCTTTCTAAAATCTTTTCCTTCCCTTCCTAGTAACTCCCCACTTGCATTTTAGTGATGGGCATAATCACTGTACTTGAAGCAAATTGATAAAATTTGTGATACTATGAACACGCACATAAAAAAAGGAAGACATGGTTTTATCTTGATCCTCGGTGTTTCTGTTTCATTGCCAGTAAATGCTTCTTATCAAAGCCTGGTAGTCTAAACAACATCCACTTTAACCAAAAGAAAACAGGAATGTAAAGAAGGGAATGAAGATTTTTTTTTTAGACCAAGTGACAACAAACCAAACTTTTGATTATTTCTGGATGCTGGTCTATATTAGATCATGCTTAAGACTGGAAAGTCAAAACTGATCCAACGTTGGCAGGATATGGACTTGTTCATCACTTGATTCTGATGTCACCCATTTGTGTTACCAGCCACTCATCAGATGGACAAGGGGTTGGTAGGGGAAGTGCTGATCTATGAAGAGTTGTCCCAAATTTCACCTTCCTGACCCCCAAATGAAACTCTGAAGAAAATAATCTAACTATAATATTGGAAATAAGGTCCTAATTTTTTGACATAGCATATGTTTTTTATCTTTATCTTATGCATATACAGCAGGCCCTTTCCCAAGTTTTAAGTGCATGCCAACATGATAAGAACAAAAACACAATGTGAGGTAACCATTGATCAGTTGATGGAGAACAAGAGTTGCATTTTATGTTTACATCATTTGAATCTGCATAATTTGTTCATTTTACTGAATTTTAATGGCAAACTTGGACCTTCATGCCCACAAAAATACAAATGTCAAAAAGTATGTTTATTTTTCCTTGACACCACTATTATTTTAACTATCTTCACTCCTCAGCAATGTTTATTTTAAAAAGTGATGATTAGAATTATAATGTAACTTAAACATTTAAAAGTGAATTTATACATTTGTTCTTGAGAATTGACAACAAATATTAAACACTATTAGTGTTTATTTGTCTACAGCTATATCATGTTGAATACACCGGTTCCCATCCAATCACCAAAGTTAAGCAACATCGAGCCTGTTCAGTACTTAAATGAGTGACCATTTGGGAATACCAGGTGCTGTAAACATAAGAACCAAGAATGGTCCACCAGTCCTCCAGGTTTGGAGGCTAGGTGCAGGGCTAATAACCCTGCCCCGTAAAAAACAGTTTGTTACAGAAACAGCAACAAAAAGTTGCTGCCCTATGCACCATCTGGGTGTGATGGATAAATGATGATGATGAGTGTTTATTTGCAAGAATAATTTTATATTTACAACATTCTAAAAACTAATGCAATTAATGGCGAAGCAATTTTTATCATTTTCTAATTTATAAAAAATATTTATGAAAACAATTTTTTATTCATAAATTTGTTTTATAAATTATTTTAAATATATGAACCAACTCTATGCAAATTATAATTATTTACCTTTTTATATAGCTCAAATGAATTGGTAATGAACCAATTTTTAGCTAAACATTCCAACAAGCAATATAATAAATAGTTGTACTAACAAATAAGCACACCCCATCTCCCCTCTCATTTGTAACTGTCTAATTTAATAATACTAATAATAACTTTTTTAACACTAAAACTGACTTATCTAATAAAGCTCCAGAAGCTTCTATTTGTTATTACAATAGTGTAAATAAATAATGTTATTTTGGCTATCAATTCACAAGAACAAAGCAAATGTATAAATTCAGATCCTTATGGGAAATATAGTGGAGTTATTATTTCAGAAAGAGACAGTTGAATTGTTGGGGGACACATAAAAAAAAAAGAGGGCTTGGAGAATTTGAGACTCACAGGATATATGGTAAGACAGGTGGAAACAACCTACCTAATGAGCTTGTATGAATGAATGACAAAATAAGGACTGAGAATAATAGTAAAAGGATAAACATTTCTTAAAGAATCAAAGGATAGGAAGTTATGAAGAGCCATGATGGCCCAAGTTCTGAAGGCTTATAAAAAAAGTAGAGTTATTATGTTTTTGCATGGTTTTCATTTAATTCTAAGTTGTCCTTTTAGATAGACTGGTTGCCCTACTGAGGCTGAAAAGCTCATTTTTACGATCACTGTGGGAAGAGCTGGATTCACGTCTTTCACAAGAGCTTTCCTGCAAAGTGAATGTAACAGCCCCAATTAGAATTTGAACTCAGTCTGCTGATTCTGTTTTTTGAAGTTATAACCATTATGCCATCTAAAGTCAAATCACAACAGTCAGTTAATTACTATACGGGATATATGCTTGGGCGATCATGTCTTGTTTGAGACATGAATGCAGTGGGTTGCCATTATTTTCTGCAGTAGACCGGTTGCCAACCAAGGCTATAAAACCCAATCTGTCCTTCTATTCAACCTATAGGTTTTTACTATTATTCTCAGTCCTTATTTTGTCATTCATTCATACAAGCTCATTAGGTAGGTTGTTTCCTCCTGCCTTACCATATATCCTGTGAGTTTCAAATTCTCCAAGCCCTCTTTTTTTTATGTGTCCCCCAACAATTTCAACTGTCTCTTTCTGAAATAATCACTCCACTATATTTCCCAAGAGCAGTTATAGTGATTTAGATATTAAAGAAAAGGAAGATGTGGTGAGACATGACTACCTACATCCTGAAAAGTTAGATTATTTTTTTTTGTTTTTTCTAAATTGTTTCACTGTATATTGAGGCTTATCATACATGACAGTTTGACTGGGAATGTCCTGATTTTAGAAATCTGTTCCAGTGATGTAAGTTAAGAGTATTTGGGAGATATTTTTGTGTGTGTGTGTGTGTGTGTGTGTGTCAGCCCTGAAACACTTTAGAGCACAAGAAACTTAAACTGATAATAAAGAATAAAAAAACTTCGGGTTTGAGTTAAGCTGATACAAATCAGACATTAAAAGTATTTTCTCAATGAACAAAGACAAACGAAAAAAAAAAACAATTTCTGGCTTGTTTTGACCACTGTCAGAATTTGCTCTGTTGTATATTAACTCTATAGACACTGTTTTGGAACTTAGAGCCACAGACTCTCACCACACAAGGTGTTGCTGCTGTCGTTTCCACAGCAAGTAGGTTTTTATAGGATGGAATTGCTAGACTTACACTTAACTGGTTTTGAATTCAGAGTTGTCCTTCTCCTAGACTGGTTGCCAACCAAAGCTACAGAGCTCAGTTTGCCTTGTTATTTAACACTTCCACCCGAGAGGAGAAGACACAAATTCATGCCAAGTGTATATCTATGAAAGTGCATGCAACCACCTCAGCTGGAATTTGAACTCTACACATTAGTCATACTTTCTGTACTAATAACTGCTACACCACATTCAAATCTGCATAATTTACTAGAAATGGATAAATTTTGTTTTTAATTCTGAATAAGGGAGGATGTTGAGAACAGTCATGAAAATAAAGGCTATAGAAATTTGATTTGCCTCTTAACAACTCGGTGTAGTTAGTTAATTCATTAAAACATTCTTTCCTGTGGTTACCTCCCTTTGTAAGAAAAAACATCAACTTATCATTCACAATGAAAGCTAAGTTTGTTTTTATTGTTTTTTTTAATTAAATTTCCTGAAACTGTTACATACTAATTCATAAACATTGCTTTTACTTATCACAGCTGGTTTTGTCTTCTCTTCAGGTTAAAACTGAAAAGTATCTGACCCCAGAACAAAAGAAAGCCCTTGAAGAAAAAATGGCTGAAGAAGAACGCAAGAAAAAAGATAAATCAGATAATGTACGAGAGAGAGCATTGAATCACATGATGAATGGTGTGCTGGAAATAAAGAAAGAAGATGAACTGAAAAAAGTATACCTCCCCTTTTAAATTTGTATCATCATCATCATTATTGTTATATAATTACCCTTGTCTCTTCCTTCATTAGTTCACACGCCCTGCCAGGATCTCATCATAGACTATTCTATTTTGATCACATGGAAAGAGGGAAAAGGCACCACTTGATGAATGAAAGAGAGAAGAGTTTAACGTTCTCTGTCAATACTTCATAAATAATGAAAGACTCTATTTTGATCACATAGAAAGAGGAGAAAAGTTACTATTTGGTTTAAGTGAGAAAATAAAAGAAAAAGAAGGGAAAAGAAAAATTGTCAATTTCAAATCTACCTCCCATTAGCATGGAACAGGCTTGCCTCCCAGAGAGTAAAAGACTACGCCTGCTTGGCCTCACACTCTCAGCGGACCTCAAGTGGAATGACTACGTCGAATCCATTGCTAAATCCACTGCTATAAAAGTCGGTTCTCTGTGCAGGGCCTGGAAGTTTTTTTTCCATCTGAATCTATCCTGCACATATATAAATCTACCATCCACCCATGTATTGAATACTGCTGCCACATCTGGTCGGGTGCCCCTGCTATTATCCTCGGGGTTCTTGACAAAATACAACGGAGAATCTGTAATGTGATCGGTACCGACTTGGCTGCCCAGCTGCAGTCACTCTCTCACCGGCATGACGTGGCTTCCCTGTGCCACTTTTATAAATACTTTCATGGCTTCTGCTCCGATGACTTAGATCACTGGTTCCCCCTAGGTACTAATTTGCATGAGATACTAGATTAGCAACTAGGTCCCACCCTTTTACAGTGAAACCAATAAAATGTAGCTGCAATTTCTACCCCAACAGCTTCTTTTCTCACACTTCCCACCTTTGGAATGCCCTTCCGCATGCTTGCTTCCCCGACAGCTACAATCTCCATGAGTTTAAATGTAAAGTCAACAGACACCTCCTAACACACTAACTCGTACACATTCTCTCAAACACTCTTCCTATGTACCTCCTTACTCGTCTATCACCCTCCTTCTGACATTTCCTATATCTAATCGCTCTCTCAGCACCTTCCCTTTTGTAACCCCCTGCGCTATAGTGGCAGTCGAATGCCTTGCTTGGGGTGAAATGATTAAAAGAAAAATCTTTTCATTTGTACATCCTTACTTCTTAAAATAACAAGCAGCATTCATACTTATGATTGTTATTGCAATATTTTGTTAAAGTTGTTAATCTCAAATATTATAAGGGAATTTCTATGGATATTCTATTGTCATAGAACTCACCATGAGCATATTCAATCATTAATTGAAAAATTAATATTCATCAGAATATTAAAATAGGAACACCTTTTCACAGTTTAAAACTAGTTATTATTATTATAATTTTGTCACTTAATTACCAAATATTTATATATTTTTCTAACTTTATTAAGATTTCTGGAAGTAAGAAAGTTCTACATGCAGTAAAATCTTGTGATAATGATTTACATTATTTATATATGGACTATTGTCATCATCTTTGTTGTTATCTACCTTTCGTCCATGCATTGAATATTGTTGCCACATCTGATCAGGTACTCCTGCTATTCATTTCGAGATTCTTAACAGAATCTAAAGAAGGATCTGCTGTGTAATTGATCCCAATATGGCAGTTCAACTTCATTTTCACTAATGCAATGTGGCTTTCCTCTGTCTTTTCTACAAATATTATCATGGCTTCTGCTCTGACAAGCTTTTTTTCCCTGGTGTCCCAACCACACGACTTTATCTGTGCTACTAGATCAAAAACTAGGTCCCACTTCTTTTACTATCAAAATAATCAAATGTAACTGTCACTTTTACTCTATCAGCTTCTTCTCTCACACTTCCCACCTGTGGAACTCCCTTCCATATATTTGCTTCCCTGATAATCTCTAAAAGTTTAAATGCAATGTCAATTGATATCTTCTATCTTCTTGATTCTTATTCTTATCTAGTTCTTTCTTCAAAATCCCCGGTAACTTGTTCCCTGTTTTTTTTTTTTTGTTTTCTTACACTGTAACCCCCTGCTCACCAGTGGTAGTAGAACTGCCTTACTTTGGATAGAACAAAAAAATTCACAACATTTCAGCCATTGTGCTTTTCATCCTTTATCCTGGTGCATACCAGTCCAGTTAGCCTTCAGTTATTGCTCCCCCACCCATTTCTACTGAAACTGAGCTGAACTAAATGAGAACTAGATGAGATGACCTTAGACATGGTCAGTGAAACTAGAACAATCTACCTCCTGTAGATTTAATAAAGGATTCAGTTCAAAATTTTCTGAAGGTTACCCAAATTGACAAGCACCTGATGAAGGTCAGAGGACAGAACCATCAAAATATTGTGATACCAACAACAAAGATGAAGACAATAATTTGTGTGTAAATGATAATTACTTTTGCCAGAAATTCAGACAGAAACTTGTAATAACAAGCAAATATACTGGATATTTCATTATCATTAACCAGTATGTACTTTCATCTTAATTTGTTTTACCACAACTTTATTCAGGTTGTCAATTTATGGCAATTAGTAACCAGTATAGGATCATGAACAAAAGATAGACCCTTAGCAAGACTTCAACTGATGTCCCTTTTGATTCAGAGAGATCTAGTGAACACCAAACTGTCGTAAGCATTAACCTATGTTATACTGAAGCATTGACGAAGGTTTAGGAAATAATTGTATCAACAAAAAATACAAGAAGTGGTAAATTGGTATGAATGTCTCTCATTGAAAGAAAGAGGTAAGTAGTCATAAAATTATCCATGGAGGCATACGGTGGGAGGGGGAGTTGGGACTTACTGTGGTGACAGCCTTTAGCGGATGCTTTTGGAGATGGGAAGTCCCTCAAGGCGAGCATTGTGAATCATGTCTGGTCTGCCAACCAACTTCTGAAGAAGTCCCTTTGATTAGTTTTATATCCTTTTCTTAGGCTCAGATTGACTTCAATTTTTCTTTGTTTCTTTAGGCAGGAGTGTGTTCTATTGGTGAAAATTCTGGATTTTATTTTTCTTTGAGTATGTAAGTGAAACAAAGCCATGTGCAGAGCCTATGCACAGTTAACAAAGTTTTTAGTTCAGCCATGGGTTTTGGAGTGTTCACATCCAGCCAGTGGTGGAAATTTGTGTAAGATGAATGAGAAGATCTGATTTTAGGAAGATTATAACAGCTAGGATGTGCATTGTGGTGCATTGGATATTGGCTTGAAATGAGAAATCGGGGAGCCGAGTTCGAATTCCAGCCGAGTTCAAATTCCAGCCGAATACATTGCATTCACTTATGCACAAATACCCTTGGGAAAGGTATTAATCCATCTATTCCTTCCAGTTATGGGTTAAATAACAGGACAGATTGGGTTCTATAGCCTTGGTCGGCAACCTAGTCTACCACAGAAAGCAATGGCAACCTATTGCGGGATAATCTTCTGCCCAGTCAGTCATGTCTCTTTCGAGACATGATCGCCCAAGCGTGTATCACGTATGGCACTTAACTGACAGACTGATAACAGCTACAAGGAGAGTGTCTTAGTTGAAGACCAAATTTAACTAATAAACTCTTGATTCCACATTCTTCTTCAATGCCATTGTTTTTTAATTTTTACACTACTAGTATGAGTAATAGTATTTTAGGTTTTGTTTTATTTCATTAAATAAAGAATCATTGTCAACAATTATCATTCATTTTGAATTATAAGCACTTTCATTTTAACTCATTAACATCCATTCTAAAAATCCAGTATTAATTATTTTAAAATTCCAGTATTAATTATTTAAAAAAACAATCCAGTATTAATTACTTTTTTAGAATCCGGTATTAATTTTTTTTTTTAAATTCGGTATTATTTTTTAAAAAATCCAGTATTAATTCTTTTTAAAAACTGGGCTATTAATTATTTAAAAAAAAACAATCCATTATGAATTTTTTTTAAAAATCTGGTATTAGCAAAAGATTTTTGCAAGTGAAGGATACAAAAGCTGATTATCTCCCATTGTTGAAGATTGTCAAGTGAAGCACATGACAACTGCTTAGTGATGTCACTTGATAGCACAAGGAAAGTGGCTAGTCAATGTCAGTCAATTTCCAGGTGTAAAATCAAATAGTTGCCTTGCTTGGGTTTCTGCCCATAGTAACTAGCTGCCACATGGTGCAACTTACACGCCCTTAGTACCATTTTCCTATGGAAATATATCTTCACCAGCTCATAGTCCTCCATTTGAAAAAAACCCCATGATTCACTGTTTCTTTGTTTGAAAAAAGAAAAATTAAATTAGACATTAAGTTCTCATAAATAAGAATATAAATTTCAAAGACATCATTGAATTTGGTAAAAGTGTCTTTTTTTGAAAATAAAGAAAAATATTTTCTTTGCTCAACTGAAAAATTTGCAAATCCACATTTCAAAATGCCTTTTCATTTTTAGTGTCTTTTTAACAAATGCAATAATTTCGTTTCAGGACATTCCATTGCCTAATATCACAACAAAAGAGGAAGACTGGACTGAAGAAGAAATCAAGATTATGAAGGAATATGAAAGAAAAGTGAAAGAATTGAATGAAGAACGTGAAAAATACAGAAAAGTAAATTGAATTTCTTAATACTTTCACTACTGCATTGTTACAGTTGTTTCCTGGCTATGCTGGCCCAGTTTGAGTAAAATGGAAAATTAACATATCTTGCAAATAAATGAGAAAAACAATGAATGCAATTTTTCTCATGCATGGATATTAATCCATAAAGAAAACAAAATAGTAAATTCACTAAGTGCACAAGACAGGAAGACTCACTTGGTGTGAAATTGAACAGAATTTGTTTCCAGTCTCAAATTTAAGTTTTTGCAAAACATATACTAGCCGAGTTTGAATTCCAGTTGAATCCATTGTATTCACTTACGCACAAATACCCTTGGGAAAGGTATGAATCTGTCTCTTCTTTCCAGTTATGGGTTAAATAGCAGGACAGATTGGGTTCTATAGCTTTGGTCGGCAACTAGTCTACCACAGAAAGTAATGGCAACCTACTGCGGGATAATCTTCTGCCCAGTCAGTCATGTTTCTTTCGAGACATGATCGCCCAAGCGTGTATCACGTATGGCACTTAACTGACTGATACTAGTCCAGTCATTATTTTTTTATTTTTATGAGATCAATTCTTTTTTATTCTGGCTAGATATATTAATTTAAAGTTTTAGTAAATTTCTGGCAATTCAATCTACAAGCTCCAGAATTTAGACTGTACAAAATGCTGACCTATATGAGGTATAAAATCTTTTGCCAAGCATAGTCAGCTGGAAAGATTTAATTTAACAAAAATTTCCAATATTTCCAGATAAATGATATCAGAATTTCCTGCTCGTTTAGTATTTATTACCAACCATAGGGAGATTCAGGAGACCATCATTTTGTTTCTCATAGAAGCTTTTCTTTTAGGTCTTTTATTAGATATTTTGTTGGATGCACGTGAATTAACATCTTCATTAAGTAAATTCTTGTAATTGTTAACATCATCCGAATCTTCCTGTATTTCTTCAGAAGCCTGAGAATGAAAAGAGTTAAATTCTGAGGAGGATATTTATGTTTTTCCTTAATAAGAGTTCTCGTTTTTTTATTGAGTAATGTATCCTCTTGAGGGTTTTATGGTACAAAGCTTCTAATGGTAAGGGAGATAATTCTTTAGACAGCAAAATAGAAATATTTGGGGAATTATATTTCCATTCAATCTCACTCTGAGTAAGAGTCCTTTTATTGTGCACCTAATAACCCAAGTAATTTTTTTTTTTTGTATATGAAATAAAATACATGGGTGCTGCCATATGGGTTTCTTTTCTGTTAAAGTTTTTATGGTAATTTGTCTAATGAACTTTCCTTCTTGGTACCTAGACCGCATGAATTTAAGCATTTGTGATGCAGTGGATATCGGCTTGGAAAGAAAAATTTGGAAAGCTAAGTTTGAATTCTGGTTGAATTCAATGTATTCATTTACATGCAAATACCCTTAGGAAAGGTATTAATCCATTACTTCTCCCTCCAGCTATGGTTAAATAGCAGGACAGGTTGGGTTGGTAACCAGTCTACCGCAGAAAGTAATGGCAACCTACTGTGGGAAAATCTTCTGTCTAGTCAGTCATGTCTCTTTCGCTACATGATTGGCTAAGCGTGTATCATTTATGGCACTTAATTGACTAGAATTGACTAGATTAGCAATTAGGTCTGGTCATTTAACTGTTAAAATACCTAAATGTCACCATCAGTTCTGTTCTAGTAGCTTATTTTTTCAAACTTCTTGCTTGTGGAAATCTCTTTCAATTTGTTGCTTCCTTGCCATCAATGATCTTCAAAAATTGAATGCAATATCAATCGCCATCTTCTGTCTTACTGGACCTTGTTGTTTTATTGTCCTTTCTCCTCACTAAATGCTTCTCATTCTTTTTCACCAATGTTTAACCTTTGTGCCCACTATTACTGTGTACACTTTTGACTCCCTTAGCAATGTTTATTATTTTAAAAAAGCAATGATTTGAATTTTAATAAAATTTAAACATATGAAAGTGGATTTCTACATTTTCTTTATTCTTGAGAATTGATGACAAAGATGTTAAGCACTGTTTGTTTATTAGACTGAATAAAACACTAGCAAACGAGTGTGAACTCCATGGAACCATCAGTTAAATGAGCCATATAACGAAACTGATCGTCCGAAACCTGATGAATAGATCGAGAAGCAGATTCAGGCCAGAGATAAGACAAGAACAGTGCACTTTCATCAAAGACACTGGAACAAGGAATGCCATATTTATGATTAGGATGCTCTCTGAAAGGGCAATACAAATGAAGAACTTATATCTGTGCTTTATTGATTATGCAAAGGCGTTTGATAAAATACGCCACAAAGAATTGAAGATGCTCAGCAGCCTTGACATATTTGGGAAAGACTTAAGAGTAATCAGGAATCTTTACTGGCAGCAAACCACTTTTATACAGATAGATAATGAATTCAGCAGATATACTAAGATAGAAAGGGGCGAAAGACAAGGATGTGTCTTTTCATTGGATCTGTTCAACTTGTACAGCAAGAATATTTTGAGGACCCTAGAAGTTATGCCTGGATTTGTCATCGGAGGCCACAATTTAAACAACCTAAGGTACACAGATGACACAGTGCTGATAGCAGATACAGAAAGGAAACTACAAGACCTCCTACAGAAGGTAGCTGAAGAGAGTAATAAGAAAGGACTACAAATAAACTGCAAGAAAACCGAATGCATGGTCATCAGTAAAAAGGACAGCTCAGTATGCCAAATACAGGTCGGAGATACTGGAATCAAGCAGGTGCAAAAATTTAAATACCTGGGAAGTGTTATAACAGAAGACAGAAAGTGTGACACAGAGATCTGAAGGCGAATTGGCATGGCAAAGGAAGCATTCCAGAAGTTGAGTAAAGTATTAAGAAACAGGACAATTTTGCTCGAAACAAGGAAGAGAGTACTTGATTGCTATGTGTTGTCAGTTCTTCAATATGGCAGTAAATGCTGGATAATATCATCAAAGATGAAGGAAAAACTGAAAGCAACTGAAATGTAGTTCTACAGAAGGATGCTGTGAATATCATGTATCGAGCATGTGAGCAATGATGAGGTCTTGGAAATGATGAAAACAAACAAGAAACTAATACTGAGCATGAGGAAGGAAAGCTTGGAGGACCTGATGATAACAGGCCAAATACAGGGAAGGAGAGACAGAGGAAAGCAATAGATAACATATTTGAAGGACCTAATCAGATGGATGATGGAACGAGGGTTGCATGGTGTAACAGGAGAAGGTGTGCTAAGAGCCACCAGGGATAAGAACACGTGGAAAGCCATGACTGCCTACATCCTGAAGGGGCAGGGCACATAGAAGAAAAAGAAGTTGGTTTACATATTTGATAATTTTGTAATTTCTTGTCAAATTTATTTCTTTATGAAATGTTTACAAGTAATTTTTTATGAAAGGTAAATAATATTGTATTTTACTTGATTTACATATTTTTATAATCTTGTAAACAAACATTGCCGAGGGGGTCAAAAGTTTATAATAAGGAATAACTGTCCTTCAGAAACATTGTTTTTTGGTGGTGCGGGGAGGGGTTTAGGCACAAAGTTTAAATATTGCTGTCTTTCATCCTCCATAACTCCTGGCATCTTAGTAGCATTATCACCTTTGTTGGGGTGAAATAATTAAAATAAAGAAATAATCTGCAATATAGATGAGGTAAACAATACCCTTAACATCCAATATAATAGAAATATATCACGAAACAAGTCATATTATACACTAATATGCACATATACTGATTTGGAAATAGCACTAAGCACTAGTTAGTTTATAATACAAACACTAGGGACTAACATCCCCCTGTGACTTGAAAATGTATTTATACAAAATGCAAAGAAGGGTCTGTGATGATATCAGTCCTGACCTGGCATCTTCAGTCACTTCCCCAGTTATGTAATCTGACTTCCCTCTAACTTTTCTACAAATATTTTCATGGTAATTGTTCTGATATGTTTTCTTCTCTGGTATTTTGACTACATGAATTTAAGTGTGCTACTAGATTGGCAAATACGTTTCACCATTTTACTGCTGAACTAGCTAAATGTAACCGCTACTTCTACTCTTTTTCACACTTGTCACCCGTGGAACTTCCGTCTGATTTCTCACTTCCCTGATAATCACAATCTTCTTGAGCTCTCTTCCTTCATTGTCCTTTCCTCAATCCTCCCCACTAAAATCTTCTCATTCTCCTCCCCTCCCTGTAACACTTGTTCCATTGGCCTTTTTGCCTTGCTTGGGGTGAAACCAAAAAAAAACCTTGAAAGCAAGCAACACTTTTTGTAAAGATGTATAAATATCCCCACAGCACAAATTGTACTTATTTTATGCTAATTAACTAATTAACCATCATTTGCTTTCTTTGCATTTCTTCAAATATTTTTAATGGTAATATAAAGAAAAGTAATTAATGTTTTCTTCTATCAGTAAATAACAAAGAATAGAATTGATTAGGACAGTAATCTGTCCATGTTAAAATCTTATGTAAAGGCTATAAGCTTATAACTATATAAATATGAGTTTATCTAATTTTTATATATTTTTCAGTGATTTAATTAACTTATTCATTGACTATTGCAGGTGTGGCCAAACTTGCTTAATGTAAGAGCCATATATGATAAAAGTTCAGATGTTTGAGAACTGCAAGACCTGAACATAATTCATAAATATGCTTTTGTTACATACACATTAACATTAAACTTATGTCTTAATCCAATGGAGTCTTTTTTTTTATAATTGTATCACCCCAAGCAAGGCATTTTACTGCCACTGTTGAACAGGGGGTTACATAGGAGGTAAGTTATGAGAAAGAGTGACGGGTTACAGGGGGTGTCAGGAAGAGGGTAAGGAGAAGGACGAGAATACTGATGAGAGTGGAGTGGACGAAGAAAGGATCATGAGAGAGAGGATGTAAGTTAATGAGATAGGAGATGACTATTGACTTTACATTTGAATTCTTGAAGATTGTAGCTGTCGGGAAAGCAAGTAAATGGAAGGGAATTCCACAGGTGGGAAGTGTGAGAGAAGAAGCTGCTAGAGTAGAATTTTCATTTACAATTTATTGGTTTCACAGTAAAAGGGTAGGACCTAGTTGCTAATCTTGTGGCTCGAGTAAATTAATGTATAGTGGGTACCAGTGAGTTATGTTTATCTGAGCAGTAGCCATGAAAGTATTTGTAGAAGAGACACAGGGAAGCCACATTGCGCTGGTGAGAAAGTGATTGTATCCGAGCTGCCAAGTCAGAATCGATCACATTCCAGATTCTTCATTGGATTTTGTCAAGAACCCGTAGGTGGATAGCAGGAGCACCTGGCCAGATATGACAGCAGTATTCAATGCACAGGCGGATGATAGATTTGTATATGTGCAGGATTGTTTCAGACAAGAAAAACTTCCTGATCTTAATTCATACTCAGTAAATAATTATAAATCTTGAATTTTTTCTTATTTACCTTTTATATTATTGACTTATATTATTAGTGACTGCAGTTCATGTGGTTGCCCCTATGACTCATTAGAGTCATGGGATATCTGGATCTGGTATAAGAAAATTTTAATTCAGACAGCTTCTTAAAAATAGTGGGATGTTTTCTGAATCACTGCTTTGAGTCTAGAGTTAACTGTTATCTTGGGGTGGGATAAAAGTGTAGTATTTGTTCTTCACTTCTCTACTGTGTTTTTACCTTCAGCCAGAAAAGCTTTGAGAGTTGTCTGATCACTGAGATTCCAACCCTGAAGCAGCACCTCCCTCATTGCACTAAAGAGGGAAGGCTGTAGATACTAATGCCAGTATAACAATAGTGGAAGGAACTAGCAATTTTTTGTTCTTGGCCCATATATACACATATGGGAACACTGCATTAAAGCCGGTCTTGTGTCACATCATACCTGGAGGTGGGGAATATCTTCATTCAGAGATTTTTTTGTTTTTAGTATTTTGATCTTATTGCCATTTTTTATTATCAAAAAATTTCAAGCTTTATTATCAAGCAATCTTTTCTGTTTTCATTTGATATAAATTTTTCAATGAAAACTTTTTTGTTCAAATGTTTTTTTTGTTTTTATTCCAAAGAATCTGGAGATGGAGTTGAAGAAAATGCAAGGTTCAATTGTAGAGTCAATGTCGGCTTTTGATGACCTTCTGAACAATTTGTTCCTCAAACACATCCATGTTGTGAAAACAATTCATCAAGTAAGAAAGATAATTTCTTGTTCCATATTGTCAAAATGAAATTTGTTGATTTTAAGCCTTTTACTGCAGAAAAGCAGACATATCTGCCCAAAATGTCATTACCATTGACTGCAGAAAGCAAATTTACTCAATGGCTTTGAAATAAACCACCTCATGCGATGAGAAATTTTTTTTAATTTTTGGGTGGATAATTATCATCATTGCAGAATGACCATGAAACTTAATTATGCAGTGAAAATGTTAAAAACTACTTCAAATGTTATTTCCCTTTTTCTTTTGGTTAAGAAATGCAACAAATTAAACAGCATTTATTTTGATTAACCATGTCAACTGCCAAATAAAGCCTGTTAGACACCTGAAAGAATCAGCACATATGCTAGGATATGAGGACCTCTTTAGTAGGCCTAGCATAGAAATAAGTACAATATAAGAGCTGTTAATAAAGAAAAATAAATGATAGCAAGTCTTCAACTTCAGTTTCAGCAGAAATCAAAACTCCAGCAAATTGTCCTACAGGACAATGACTGAGTGAATAAAAGCATTGTTTTGTGAATTTGGTGACATAGTGGTTTTGAGTTTAATAGGGAAGTGTGTACTTGTACTCAGTGGAAATGGTCAAGCAATAACTAAATAATAGAAGACACGAACAGTAGAATGGGAACAGTCTGCCTTTGTTGATTAGATAAAGAGTTCGGTTCAGAATTCCCTGTAGATTACACAAATCAATATACAGCTAAAACGTTGTGTTAAAAAAATAAAGAGGAGAACAATAATCTGAATATGAATAGTATATAACTCAAAGTATTTGTTACATACAACTGAATTCATAATGCTTCATCTTAGAAAGAATGTGACTTCATCACTATTAGTTTTATTTATACTATTTACAGTGAGACTAATGTCCTCATTTTTGTTGCAACATTTTCATCATAATGCCTTCCAGCCTTCTTTAGATGTCTGTCAAATTTTCAGGGAATTTTTAAACTAAACCCTTTATTTAATCTACAAGGATAGACTGCTCTTGTTCTAGTATTCAAAGAACAAAATGAGATCTTCCTAAACATGGACAGCAGAACAAGATTAAATAAAGAGTTCATTTTTAAATTCTTTGATGGTTATCTGATTTGATAGACTCCTGAAGAAGGGTAGAATGCACAACAAGTGAAATGTTGTGATAGTAGCAACAAAGATAGGGATGTTAGTCCATCTGCAATGGTACCTCCTCATTTCAGAAATTTAGACAGAAACTATTAGTTTTATATACATTTGCATATAAAATTCTGATTTTAAATTTTACTTAGGGTTTTTAAAAAATTGCCTGATTTTTTATTACCTAGAGCTCATTGATAAAATCCAAAAAAGAATCAGCAGTATTATTGATGAGCTCTACTATGGTACCTAAACATTTTTAATTTAAATGCAATACTAGACTGGTGCTGACATCTCATTTACAGTTGGTTAGTTGTGACCATAAGTTGTCTGATAACAGTTTCTTTTCTCATACTTTTTGCTCATGGAACTTTCTTCTGGCTCTGTGCTTTTCAGCCAATTTTAATCTGCAAAAATTAAAATGTAATGTCAATCATTATCTACTGTCCTCCTGATTTCCCTTTTCCACTTATTATTTGCATGGTGTGGTACCAATAAATATATATATATATATATATATATATATATATATATATATAATCTGTCTTTATTTACTTATCTTTTATTAGGAAGAACTGAAGATAAACAGAATTAAATTAAATCTGATGGTCCAAAATGTTCTTGATTGCCAAGAAAAAGAATTAATACACCAGATGCAAGAGAAGAATGAAGCACAGGTAAGAAAACATATAAAATATAAGTGAGTTTTGTCTGCTAATATTGGTGGATATCCTAGAAATATTGATATCAATATGTGTGGGATTATCCATCTTTGTTTACCATTAAGACTTGTTTATAATGCCTGCTAGATGGCATTGTATATAGCTGTATAAAAAGAAAGGGCATAATATTTTTCTTTTTTTTTTTTTTTTTGCTCTATTTTAGCCAAATTATGCCATAGTGACAAGACATGATTCATTTTCTTGCCAGGAAGACGTCTTTTAGGTGAACTGATTTTTCAGTTTTAACTGAACCATGTAACACATCACACTTGCACTCACACAGTTTATGGTTAATTATATGAATATATATTTATCCTTTTCTGAATTATATTGTTTTTTATATAAATGTTCACTGGGATTAAAGGCTGTCAGCTTATCATCAAGCAGCTGTTGTGCTCCATCCACCACACACTTTCCAGTGAGTTCTTTCATCCTTCCAGTTGAGCAAGCTCATCTGTGCTCCCAGCTCAGGCATGATGTTTCAGACGCAAGGAGAAATTTTGTCTTGGTTCCTGGGTTTCCCTTTGAGTGGTATGCTTATAAACTCACCTCACTCCTGGATAATCTGTATCTTCTGAACTGACATTATCACCGATAGTCAGCAATCCAAACCTTAATAGAGGTTAGCCTATCAACAGGTACATAATATTTCTGAACTGATATTATCCACTTAACAGAGATCTAAACCATAGAGTAACTCTTATGGAGGCTAGCCTATCAGCAGGTGCATAATATTGAGGCTACTGTATTACTATTTGGCCAATGATATTTGGACAGTGCAAAATCTTTGAGGTCAGGCCTCTCAATGATCTGATTATGCGCAAGTAAATCTTTGCTTTCTAGATTGAGAGTTTTCCAATTGCATTCACCTTAGTTTTTGAATCATTTTCCTAAATTGGCTTGAGAGCATAGTCTGCACTTCTATTTAACCCATATCTTGGAAAAGAGGAGATGGCTTTCTACCTTTCCCATTAATATTTTTGTTAAAACTAGGCCAGAAATTGACCTTGGCTCACCAGTTCCATTTCCTGCACCAATAACTGTTACACTACTTGCCACTCCCTGAGGAGCACAATACTACAGTTTGTTTTATGATCCTTTGAAACCACTACTTCTTTTTATCCACTATTTTCTTATTCATTGGTTATCTGCCAACAAAGATGGATGGAAAAAATCAGCAGTACTGAGATGAAACACTGGATCATTATGGTCAGGGCATAAACAAGAGAATGCCACACATACGAGATGGACACAGCCAAAACACCGGAAACACTAACAAGGATAAACAGATTTTAGACAACACTGGGTAACATAAACAGAACTCCTTGGTAACACTCTTGCATGCAGACAATTATAACCTATGTCTTCTACAGGCTAAAGTCAGATGTTTTTCAATGGCAGGCAGTCAACACGTCTCTTGTGTTAAGTTGCTCCATACTGGTCTAACTCTACATTGATCAACTGTACTGTCTGAAAACCCATCTACTCTTGCTTATATTGAGTCTCGCATCTATCAGGGGTGGTTGTGATGCACAAGTGGGTACACTTAACATTTTCAAATGACCAATAAGGGATTCTCCTTTAGGTCACCTGACCAATCTTCTACTTTCCTGTGTGAGTGCCTCTTACTATTGCTCAAGGAAGCATAAAACATTTCTCTGTCTTTCCCGAAATTCACGGGGGCCTTTTTCCTATTAGCCATCTCTCTCTTTCTCTTCTGTGCGAGTGCCCCCCACCACTGCCTGAGAGACATGTTTCAGCCTTACAGTCAAATTTTAATTATTGTTCTGAAATTAATTTTGACTCAAATCTTTCAGTGTGTGGTCATTTCACATCTGTTGTTTATCATTTCAATTGTTCTAAGAAATTATCTAGCTTTGGTAAAAAAAAAAAAAAGTTTCTCTTTTAATTATCAGCATTGCAAAATTCCACAAGGAGCAAAGAAAACTTTATTTCTGGGAACTTTTGTCCATTTTTCTCTCCTGGGGAGTGGCTGTCCCTAAGAGTCATAAAATCCCCCCTTCCCTGTGGAAAGTCTTGTTTGAATCAAACCCTAAGACTGCTGTCAGTTTTATCAATGCTCATTAAATTTTCCAATAATGGGGAAAACTCACTTTTCATGAAAATGGCTTTTATAATTTTTGTGATAAAAATCTTTTACTCAACTTGGTAACCAGCACTCAAGAGTCCTAAAAAACTTTATTTTTGCTGGTTGGTCTGAATATATCCTTTACCCAGCTTCTAGTGGGTGAAAAAAGAAAAAATACTCAATTGTTATTTCTTCTCCCTTTTCTTCTTCCTTTCTCAGCACCATGAATAGTGTTACACAGGCATAAAAAGAATATCCATTAAAAAATGATAGAATTATGGGTACAAATTATATATCATTATTTTTGATGCACCAGAATCAGCACAGGAAATAAAAATTGGATATACAGTTTCCAAAGTAGTAATGTATTCCAAACCCATTAAGATGCTTCAGCTGCCAAAGATATGAACATGGCAACAAAGTCAAGAACAACAATCTAAACAATGCAAATAGTGTAAATAATTATAAACACAAATCTACAGACCATAGTAATAAAAGCTTCATTTCATCAAACAATAACCATATGTTTAATTTATATTTCTCCAAAATACAGACTAAATATTACTGAAATAGAAAGGCTAATTGGCCAGTTTCCCACTTCTTTTCTCCTATTGAAAAATTTTAATGCACACAGTAAAATGTGGGGCTGTAGGAACCCCAATAAAACTTTTAGAATTATAGAATCTCTACTAGAATCATCTGACCTATTTATCCTTAATACAAATGCACACATACCTACACCCAAATACTGGATCAACATCAGTTATCGACCTAACCATATGCTCCCCATAAATTTTTACAGACTTTCAAAGGAAAAATAAGATACAACTTCTATCAAAAATAGAGCTTGAACTTTGAACCATACAACTTATGTTTTGAAATACTCCTGAACTATACAACTTGTAAAATTTTGAAAACAGTTTTAAAAACCTTACAACCACTTGAAACATTTTGGATCATTCTTGAATAAACAATCCATTTTCAGCATTAAATGACCCACAGTGGTTGATATGCTGGTAAAACAAATAAACAATCAATTAAATGACTGAACTATATAAGAGTCCTTTTATTTTCTTAATCAGGTTATAAAATAGTACTCACTTCCATGTGAGATCTATTGATGCAGTTGTCAGTAATCAACATACAAGGACTGATTAAAAAGTATCGGGATTGATGCTATAAAAATGAAACTACATCACACATCAATTTAGTATTTAAGTTCCTTTGAAGTAGTCCCCTTTTTAAAGCCATATATCGTTTTCATTGATGGAAGTATTCCTGGAACTCCGTTTTTGGGATAGTGAGCAGCTACTTCATCACATTCTCTTGGATTATTTCAAAGTCTTGAAATTCTGTTCCTTTCAGGTAGGATTTGATTTTTGAAGAGGTGGAGATGGTGGTTGTCTGACCTGGGGAATGTTGTACATAGCCAAAAACTGCTGCATAAGCTGTGGTCACTGATGGAGTGGTGTTGTGAGACAACCACACTCTAAACACTTTCTTTCCAAGCACTACTATAAACAATGGAAATGAAAAAGAATGTTATAACTTAGTGTTCAAGGTCTTGCTCATCAAGCTGCAGTTCTGGGTATGATGGTAAACTGTATTTGGTAGCAAAGCCTTTGATTTGGAGATTGTGAGGAGCATGGAACTACCTCTTAATTGTTGTTGTTTCCAGATCTACCCTGACCCGGAGTCAGGGTCCCAGCTATGAGCAAATAGTTAAGCCCCAAACTGAGGTCAAAACACTATGAAAGTATAACAATAGACTTTTATAGAAATGTATACATAAAAGTAGACTTATCTAGGAAAAATATTACCAACAATCTGTTTTTGAAAGAAAAAATTATTACTATAACACAATTTTTAAGGGAAAAAAATTATTACCAGCAATACATTTTTGAATACAAAACTAGAAGACATCTTCAATTTTCTAAAATAAAAAAAATAAATTTTTCATCAAAATCTGATTCAATCAACTTTTTCACTATAACTGAACATTAAAAAATACCTTAAAACCCCACCTTTCTGGCATTAAATAACCCACAGGGGTTGATATGTCGTTAAACAAAACTCAAACTTGTCAAGCTGCTTCACTCTGCTTATTTTAGCTCTGTTATCATAGAAATAGTTCCAATACTTGTTGATCGAACCTCATATGTGCTGGTTTTTTCACTGTGTTGATCTATGCTTGTTAGCTTAACTTCATTCCACAGGGATTTATCACTGCCTTTCCTTCACCATATAAATAGTCATACCTTATTTCTTTTTTTGTTTTTTGATACTTTTAGTTTTCAGAAGACATCTTTTGCTATTTCAATTTCACCCTCACATCTGTTGAAACACTTCCCTAATAGTTTCATTCTTCTACTTGCTTGGTTTTGGCTTCACCAGTTTGAAGCTTGCATCTTTGGCTCTCTCTCACTAATGATCATAAATTACATCTTACAATTTATGCTTTGTCTTTTCTACTTACTTTGCATTACTACCTTAAACCCTGAGCATAAGATTATATTTTGTATATATCCAGAAATTATTAACAATGATCCCTTCTTTTTGATGACACTCTACCTTCTGTTTATCTGTTATTGACGTTAATGTTAATATTTAACAAACATGTGTGTTTCTCTTTTCAATTCAGAATTTATTATTTAATGCTCTGGCTAAGTCTGAAAAGATGATAAGTGATTATCGTACCACTTACGATCAGATCATCTCGGAAGATAAAGCTATTGACAAGTCCTTCAAGAATGAATTTCCCGGCATATCTCAAACCATGGTAGATACACTGCACAAGCTTTTTAGAAAAAGACCAAAGTAAGTCTTTTTTGGACGTCATTCATTTCATCTTCACATGTCATTATGTTTCTGCAGTACGGAATGAAAACAGTATTTTAAAATCAAAAGGAAGGTTTATTATATTGTATATGGGAGAATAAAGAATTGAATGTATCCCTGATTTGAGCAAACCTATATAATCAATGACCTAGTAAAAATGACCTGTTGTAAAATATCTATAGGAGAGGATTTCAACCAAAGAGAAATTCAAGCCTTTAGGGGGAAGGGAATTTTTTTATTTTTTTACAAGTTTTTCATTCACCTTTATTTTTAGAGTACCTTCATCAGAATAAAATTGATTTAAATACTCTGAAATTTTATTGAACTATTTGTTTGAATTACAATACCCTGGCATTCTATTGAGTTTTTGTTTATAGAAGTATGCTTCAGTTTATTTATTTAATAATTAGTTATGACTCAAATTACTGTATATGTATTTAAGTTTAAAAATCCATCAATATTTTCTGTTATTAAATTTGTAAAACTTTTCCATAAAAACAATGTAAATGTATGTGCACTATTATGGAAAAGAATGTTGATTTTCAATATGCATTATTATTTGGAAGGCACCTTTTGAGTCAAAAATGGTAGGTTGAATTTGTTTAGTTGCATATCAACCTCTTTGAATTTTGGAAAGGAGGGAAGGCATTCTGGGTAATTTGGGCAAAACAAGATTGGGAACCACTAATTTATAGAATGTTAATTCTTAAATGTAACTCTATTTAGGTGAAATTTAATATATTACTGCTATTAAATATGCGCAAATAATAATCATTTTAAAATGTGCTTGATACAAAACATACTTTTCAAAGCACGTTTAGATAAAAGATTGGGAACTTTTAGCTCACAGGCCACTATCTGAATATTTTCCTCATATTTCTCTTTGAATTCATATTTAAAACCAATCAGCTACACATCATTGGAGTGATTCTAAGAGGGAATCATTGACATATGACATTTCTTCTTTTTTTTTTTTTTACATATTTTCCAATTTTTAAATGATGTTTATAAGATCAACAAAGACAATATACTGATACAAAAATGCTTTGTAAAGTTGAGCCCCAATTTCTTTTAAATCACGTCATGCAAAAAGAGCCTAAATTGAGCTAGAACTTTTCAGTTTTTTTTTCTCATTTCACAAAAAATGCACTTGTAGTATATGACTCCTTCTAAAGGTCATAATCAAATTGAATGTCTATCCAGAAGGTTCCATGCTGCTTTCCCCCGTTTCTCTTTCTTTCTATCTGTTCTGTGAGTATTAAATTCTCCAGGCCCTCTTTCCTTATTACCTGATGAGTTTTCTTCTTTAATTACTCTTTAATATCAGAGAGATAGGGGAAAGTAGCATGAGACCTACTTGATAGACTTGAGCAAATGGATGGTGAAGTGTGGTTTGGGAGAGAGATCAAGAGGAAAAATATTGAGAATGACAAGAGACAGGGCCTAGTGAAAATCCATGATCCTGAAGGGACACTGTACATGAAGTATATATATATATATATATATAGAGAGAGAGAGAGAATGTCCAAAAAGTTCATGCTAATTTTTAAGGGAAATTAAAAACAAAACAAAATTATGCTATTAAATATTCAGCTAAATATGAACCATTTTTTTGCACCACCTTTTTTTTCTATTTTTCATTCAACTTAGATTCCATCTTCCCAGACTTTTGGTGGTTTTCTACATCTAAAGAATTTAAAATTTTACCATTGAGATTATTTGGAAAGACCTGAATAAAGGAAAATCTGAATTGTCTAGTGAATATGTTAGGTGGAGTAACACATACCAGCCAACCTGCAACAATTTTTGCTGGGTCACTAAAAAAACGTGAGGTTTGCTATTATCCTGATTGAAAACAGCATCTTCCCTGTTTGCCAATTCTGGGCATTTTTTTTTAATTGCTGCTTTTAATTCATCCAGTTGCGAGCAGGAATTTTCTGGACCAATTCACTGGTTACTTGGCAGAGGCTCATAGTACAGGATTCCTTTCCAACACACTTCAGCAAACCTTTCTTAAGATGAAGACCTACATTTGGAGTGGCTAAAGTTTGCTCCTGTTCCTTACCCCAGGATCTTTTTTGCTGAACATTGTTGTAAATATCCATTCCTCATCACCTGTCATAATTTGCTTAAAAAAAGAGTGAAATTTCATTGGATTTATATATCAAACCAGATAGAAATGCAATTAAAAATTATCTTTTCATATGGTACCCAAACATCATAGCAATTTGGGTACCCAAGCTTCACTAAATGCTCATAGATTGTGGATTTTGAGAAATTTAGTGTTTCTACCAATTCCTGCATTGCGTAATACAGGTTATTCTCAATCAATGTCCTGATTTGGTCTTAAACAATACGACTATAATCATCAATTGTAAATTTAACAAACCACTTCCATATAATTCTTACTATGACTTTGTGTATGTCAGTGTTGTTCCTAAAATATTTCCATGTATTACTTGTTTTGGGAATTTATTTCATGAAGTTATTCTAGTCATATCTGTTGTGTTAAGGTGTTAGTATATCACAGACATACAGCAGTAGACTCTGGTGATGGGAGAAGATGGACATATTTTCTATTTCTTTCCAAGTACCTCATTATTAAATTATATATATAAATTTACTCAAGCCACAAGATTAACAACTAGGTTCTACCCTTTTACTGTGAAACCAATAAAATGTAAATGCAAATTCTACTTCAGCAGTTTTTTTTTTTCGCACTACCTGCCTGTAGAATTTCCTTCCATTTACTTACTTCCCTGACAGCTACAATCTCCAAGAATTTAAATGTAAAGTCAATAGTCATCTACTATCTCACTAATCTACATCCTCTCTCTCCCTCTCCTTTCTCTGTCCACTCCACTCTCATCAGTATTCTCATCCTTTTCTTACCCACTTCCTGACACCCCCTATAACCTGTCACTCTTTCTCATAACTTTCCGCCTATGTAACCCCCTGTAAAACAGTGGTAGTAAAATATCTTGTTTGGGGTAATATAATTATTAAAAAAAATACAAAAAAAAGAAAATGAAAGACATAGAAACAAACAAATATACACAATATTTATAAAAATTTGTCCTTCTTTTGATTTCTTAAAAGCAAATGCTTTTTGATATTTTCGTTTCTCTTTGCACAGAGCTTATAAATTCAAAGTGTCTGACTCTTTCAACTCCACTGAAACCGAAATGATAAATATGTTTTATGAGAATCCCTCAACACAAAAACCTACAGCACAGTCTAGCATTGAAGCTACTCTGGAAGAAATGGACAGGTTTATCCACATGCCTGAAGGCCTTGATCCCAAAATTTGGATGAAGTTCTGTCAGATCAGGAGAGCCAAATTTTTAAAAGAACATCAAGTAAGATTTTAGTAACATAAATACATATTAACAATAAATCTTCATTACTGTTCAATAGATCATTCAATGGATTATTAATATCTTAAGGATATATTCAATAATGATTATCATAAAATATGATTATCATAGAAGCTAAACAGAAGAGATATCATTTGTTCATAGTAAGTTTCAAATGAAAAACTACAAAGAAAAGTAGAAAAAATATTTTGGGTGAAAATAGTTCGGTGAATTTTTTTGTTTGGATTTTAATAAGAGTATTTGTAATCTTGCCTCTGACAGCTATGAATAGTAAGTCTTACTATAAAAGATACTATGCATATCCAAAAAGGGATAAAAGTTCCTGATTCAACTTTTCTCTTGAGTGACAATATTTTTAATGCTAAAACCTTCTCCTCAATCTAATAACTATGCATACTAAATTTAAAGTCTGTACATAAAGAGTTTGGTCATATATAGAAAGAGGCAAACTATTTTAATTACTTGGATGTGTGTGTGTGTGTGTGTGTGTATATATATATATATATATATATATATAAAGAATAAAATGATCACTTACTTGCAATCCAGGTTTCAACCATATCGGTCTCATCAAATAGTTTTGATAAGATCAATATGGTTGAAAGCTGAATAGCAAGTAAGTGGTGAACATTTCATTCTTTAATATATTGTTAGCTCTGCATATCCAGTTCTTTTGATTATGTATTGAGCACTTAAATAAGTACCTTTTTACTGTTTATATATATATATATATTGCATATTGAATGCTGGTGCTAATAAAATAATATGCAATGTTATATATTTTCAATATACGAGGGTCCAACAGCTCAGTTCTTAGAAGCAAACAGCCAGACAACCTGCACATATGATTTAATTACAGTGGGGAAAGCTTGTGCAGAATTGACCAAACTTTTTGTAAGAAATGAATACAGATAAGTGGAGCACATAGTGTGCCACAAAGTTCCCAAAACAATTCTGCTTCATCCATTATCCATTACACCATATATATATATATATATATATATATATATATATATATATATATATAATTGCAATAAAAATACTGAATGAAAAATAAAACCAAAGCTACTTAAATATCCCCCACCAATTAAAGGATCATCATACCAGGTTCAAATTTTATCCCTACTAATGCCATGGTGTTGACTATATATATATATATATATATATATATAATATGCATGGTGTGATGGGTAAATTGTCGCTATTTTATATTTAGAATTTTGCACATGTGTTTTGTTTTTGGTGGTTGTTGACTGCACAGTATAATTTAATCATATTGTTGCATATAATCTTTTTGTAGGTGAGGAATTCTGCTTGTACTTTAGCAGAAATGAATGCCTTCCATCAAGAAAAATTAGAGGAAAATGAAAATCTCAGAAATGAGATTGGGGAAATTGAAGCCGAAATGAAGAAGTAAGTTTTTCAGAATCTGTCTTTTTATTTCATTGTTTTTACCGTCTTCAAATGATTTTCGAAAAGAACACTGATTTCAGAATCAATGAAACTTGAAAGTCTTATAATTATGAAATGCAAAAAAGAAATTTACCCTAAAACAAAATAGTGTATATACTCACGTAAAAGCCAACTTTATGTTTAGTACTACTTCAGAATATTTTTGCTTGAATTTTAACCTCAACCCAGAAAAAAAATTTATGTATAGTGCAACCATCTACCCAAAATGCATCATTCTTAAGCTCTTAAAAATGTTACCTATATTTAGTATTTTTTTTAATGTTAAAAAAAAAGGCTGATCATTAAAAATGCCACACCATACTCAAGTATATATGGTAGATTAATTTTTGTTTTCATCCAGATTCACTGTAATGTCTATTTAATTTAACCACTTTGGTTTAACCACTTGCATTTCTGTGCTTGAAGGTTGAAAAGAAGGCGGCAACAATTTGATATTGATATAGAAATCCAGTTATTGCTCAAGCAAGGCCAAGTGGAATTGGAAACGGAAACATTTATTTATAACTTTTTGGATTCAGTCCTCATTCACAGATGCATTGTTGAAGAACTTAATGGCAGAATTAAGGTATGAAATTTTACTCTGATCTCCACAAAAAGATAATAAACAAAGATTTCCATTTGATTTCTGGTGAGTCTTTTTAAATAAAAAAAAGCTCAATTGCAATCACTTCTGACAAGGACAAAGCTACATAATTTATTGACAAGAAAAAAAATTCAGTTATTGAGGTTATGTTTGGCTATTAGATATTATGAAAAAAGAATGATAGTCCAAACATATATCAAACAATAGACAGCATAAAAAGCTTTAATCTTTTGTGAATATTTTCTTAAGTATAGAACAATGAAAGTTATGCTTTTATAAGTCCAGTATGTGGTATCATAAGAGAGGAACAGACAGGTGCATGTTTTTTCACTTCTTGAAGACAAAAAGAGGCCAAGAACCCTACATCTCCCACTTAGACAACAGGGAGATAGACTGCAAATGAACATTCTTGTGGTCAATCCAGAATTCCCACATATATAGGATTCAGCAGAGCCCCAAATCCTACTGCTCTCTGTGCATGTTTTCTAACCAGTGTGCGTTAAAGTATTTGTTTGTGCATATTTACTCACTACAAGCTTTCTTTTTCATTTTTTGCTATATAATGTAACTCCAATATTGCAATTTACAGAATATTGGATAGATGGGATAATTTTAGGTCAATCTCTGCTGTCATTTGGCAATGATTCACTAACAATACTGCCTATAATTGAAAGAAATAATATATTCATTTTATTCTAAATATTTTTAGTGATTCCTTATACATGCACAAGCCCTGGAGCACTCACCGATCAGTGGGTTTGTATACTATTAATTGATCACTTCAATTAAAACGCTCAGGGAGTGTTACCATAAAATTTGAAAGGTTTAAAATAGAAAGATTGCTAATACACCTAGTTTGATGCCTCTGCTTAATATTTAAAGATTCTTGACAAAAAGAAGAATCTGCAATGTTATCCTAACCTGGCATCTTGGCTTCAGTCTCTTTACCACTGTCGTATCATAGCTTCACTGTGCCTTTTCTATAATTATTTTCATGGTAATTATTCTGATGAGCTTTCCACTTTGGTACCTTGATGTCAAAAATTTAAGTGCAGTACTAGATTGGCAGCTAGGTCTCATCATTTTACTTTTGAAATTGCCAAGTGGAAGTATAAGTTCTAAACTAATAGGTTCTTCCCTCACACCTCTTATTTGTAAAACACTGTTCAGGCTTTTGCTTTCCAGTCAACTTTGATCTCAAAAATTTGAACACAACATCAATTGTTATCTTCTATCTCTTTGAATTCTATTCTTTTATTGTCTTTTCCCTTCCCAGTTACATTTTCTCAATTTCCTTCACTGTTAGTAACCTCTTGTATCATAGTGGCTTTACCATGTTGCTTGGGGGCGAAATGATTTTTTTTTAAAAAATTTGACAATGTCTACATGCACACAAAATCCAATCACATAACCTTAATTAATGGTTAATAATAATGCAGCTATATACATTTGAAATGGTTAGATCTAACCGTAAGTTCTATGCTAACAATTTCTTCTCTCACACTTCTCACATGTGAAACTCACTTCTGGCTTTCCAGTTAATTTGATCTTCAAATATTTAAATGCTATATTAATTGTTATCTTCTGTCTTCTTAATTCCAATTCTTTTATTGTTCTCTCACTTTAATGGTGTTTTTCTTTTTCTCATATTATTTCACACTCAGTAACTCCTCATATTTTAGAGACTTCATTGTCTTGCATAGGGTGAAATTATTTAAAAAATAAAAATCAAACCAACTGCTTCCAAGTAATTCTTTAAAAATTTCTCTTGAATTAAAACAGGAGCTTGCAGAACAGAAAATCTCAAGTATGGAAGAAAGCAAAGAATTCAAAAAAGGAATATTTCAACAAGAATGGTAAATTATTTCTTAGAACACTTCAGAATATATACTTTAAATAACTTTTGTTGGTTGCTCATTAGAGATACTAATGTCATCCAATATAGCTGGCTAAACTGTCAAAAGATTTTAAAAGTATTTGATGAATTGCAAGAGATGAAAAGTTTTTTTCATGACAGCCATGGCATGTTAGCACACTGTATGAAAAGTCCATTTTTAATGATTTGCTGTTTTTTCCTATTTTTTACTTTGCTTTTTTTTACATCATTTGCATGCTTACCTCTTTGGTAATGGAGATTTCTCAAAGCTAGCATTTGTTTTCATTTTTCATGGTTGCTGTATTACATAATGTTATTCTAAACTGAAATCTTAATATTTACCTCCCATGATGGCAGTGAATGTTGGACAATATCTTCAAAGATTAAGGAAAAACTTGAAGCAGCTGAAATGTGGTTCTACAGAAGGATGCTGTGGATATCTTGGACCAAACATGTGAGCAATGACGAGGTTTAGGAAAGGTTGGAAATGAAAATGAAATTAATACTGAGCATCAGGAAGAGACAACTAAAGTTCCTGGGATATGCAATGAGGAAGGAGGGCTTGGAGAACCTGATACTAACAGGCCAGATAGAGGGGAAAAAAGAGATGGGGGAAAACAGCGGATAACATATTTGAAGAACCTGATCAGGTGGATGATGAAACGAAGGTTGCATGGTGCAACAGGAGAAAGTGTGCTAAGAGCCACCAGAGATAGGGAGATATGAAAAGCCATGATTGCCTACGTCCTGAAAGGACATGGCACATAAAAGAAGTCAATTTCACATGGGGTGCCCATATTTTTCAAGGATAAAAATTGCCAAGTGCCTGCAAGCCAGAATATTCAGTCTTTTCCTTTAGCATAATGAATGAGGGAAGAAGGAACTAACCATCAACTGTAATAAGACAATATGTGATCATTAGCAAGAAGGGCAAACCAAGATGTGAACTACAAATTGGAGATGTCAGCATTACAGCACTTTAAATATCTGGCAAGTGTTTTAACAGAGGATGGAAAATATGACATTTAAATCTTAAGGTGCATTAGAATAGTAAAGACGCCGTCCATAAACTTCAAAAAAAATATTAAGAAATAGGAAAATTTTTTTAGAAACAGTAAAGAATGCAGAACTGCTATGTAGAATTAATCCTCATATGGCAGAGAATGCTGGACAATTTCCTTACAGATGAAGAGGAGACTTGAGGCAACAAAGATATGGTTTTACAGAAGGATGCTGAGAATTTTATGAACATAACATGTGAGCAACAAGCGAGCTTTAAGAAAAATGAAAACGAAAAGGACATTTAGAAAAAAAACAAAAATTTCTAAAACACACAATGAGAAAGAAGGACTGAGAATTTGACACTCACAGGACATATTGAAGGTAAGAGGGACAGAGGGAAATTATAGTAACCTACCTAATTGGCTTGTATAGATGAATGGAAAAACAAAGACTAAGAGGGATAGTTAAAAGACAATGCTAAGAGCTATGAAGGATAGGAAGTTGTGGAGAGCCATGATTGCCCACATCCTGAAAGAACATGACGTATACAAAAAAAAGCTGTCTTGACTCTATATCTATGAAAGCATTATCATCAAAAATCTGCGATATTTTGCAAAAAAAAATTAAAAGCAAAAATAGTTTGAAGTTGTTGTGGAGTACAACATAGAAGATTGTGCATTGTATGTCAGTACAAATGTCAGTCCCTTAGGTTTGACGTACTGATGGGAAATTTGTATTATCACGTAGTAATGCAGAGTAACTTGCCAGGTCGCTGACTAGTATTTTTCTCCCTGACTACTCTCTTATATCCGGGTTACACTGTAAAAACAAATTTTCTTCACACAACTAAAGAAAAAAACTTAGAAAATATAACAGTGCTTCTGTTTCAACATTCAAATATAGAAGATTTGTGTCACACTATAAGTGCTATTTTCTTTAATAAAAAGAAAAAAAAATAGTAACACCCATGCATATTTCATGATTTTTCTACTTCAATTTCTGATGAGTCATAATTCTTGACTTAATGGTTAATTAAATTCCTGACATGTTCAATGTATATAAAATGCCCATGGAGTGTATACTGCATCATTAAATATTTGTACCTAACTTTAGCAAAATATTGCAATAACAATCATAAGTACAAATACGAGTCATTAGTTAAATAAGTAAATGTGTACAATGTATGCATCCTGGTATATCGTTTTTTGGTCATCTTTCCTTACAATCAAAATGGAATTGCCCATTATTTATCTGAGTCAGTAGCAGGACATAATGCATGTGCTAACTTATTAGCTAAATGATGTAGGAACAAGCAGAGTTATAATATTATGTATGAAGATTACAAAATACTTCTTTTGTATTTTTTTATAAAATTATGCAATAAAAATTATTTTCTCATTAAATTAAGATTCTATAAAAAAAAAAACAAATATATTAAGATATTAATGATTTAAAATGTCTACAAACTAAAATACTTCATCAAAAATATGAAACTGAAGTACTAAAAAAAAATCACTAGCAGTATAGCCCGGCATTGCTCGGGTGTAATGAAAGCTTTAAAACTAATACATGGTCCTGGAGCTCAGACTCAGCCTAAAGAATATTTGGGTGAAGTTTGGTGAGAATCGGATAACAATTGTGGATTTGTGTAAAGAACATACAGACAGATAAACAGACACACACACAAACATCTTGCCTTTTATATATATATATATATATATATATATATATATATATAATCGATTTTCTGCACTATTGTAAGAACTGCAACACAGTGGCCTCACTCTGCCATTTCAGTAACCACGGATCAAGATGAATTTCTAAGCAAGTTATGGATGTCAGAGGAGCCCATTTTCATCTTACAGGTTAAGTGAATAAGCAGAACTACCATTATTGGGCAGACACAAGTCCTAAGGAAGTTCATGAGCACCCTTTACACACTAGTAAGATCCGATGATTCCATGTAATAAAACAGCACACCGTACTGTCACCTTACTGAACAAGCAGAATTTTAATATTATGTATGAAGATTACAAAATACTTTTGTACTTTCTTATAAAATTATGCAATAAAAATTATTTTCTCATTAAATTAAGATTCTATAAAAAAAAAATAAATATATTAAGAGATTAATAATTTAAAATGTCTACAAACTAAAATACTTCATCAAAAATATGAAACTGAAGTACTAAAAAAAAAAAGTCACAATTGTTTTATAAATTTATTGTTACTAAACTGAAGCAAGGAGACAAGTTTTTTTTTTTTCTTTGTTCCATGGAGAGGAAATTCTCATGAATTTACTTAAGAAGAAACTATCCTACATCATTGTCCCTGGGTCAAGATCATAGTCCACAACCCCACATTGCACTTAATTGAGAATTTCATAATCTTCAATGTTGTCCTTCTAGACTGGTTTCTAACAAGGCCAGAGAGCCCAGTTTACCCTGCTATTTTTACCAAAGTGAATATAAGGAACTTGACTGCAATTTGAACTAAGATCACTGATTTCTCATTCAGAACCACTAACCATTACATCACCTGCACATTCAAAGGAAGAACCTTGTGAACCAAAACAATGGCTAGTCATGTGACATATTTCTTACCATCATTGACGTCCATAATGTTTTGTTTTTTTTGCATGAGGCTGATAGACAAGTTTCTTTAGTACAAGTTGTATTTATGTTTTTGATTTTTGTCTCTTTATCTTTTTTTAACTTATCTGTAAAATAGAGATAAGAAGAAAGTAGCTTTTTGCAGGCACAACGTACATGACATCTAAGAGTTTGACATAATTTTACAACTAACATAGTGTTTACTACAAACACTATGTCCCAATCTACTTGCTAATTTATCTTTCATGGCAAACGTTCAGGCAAACGCTCAATTCCTTTCAGACCTTTGCAACCAAGGTAAGTTTTCTATGACCACAGGATTGAATGCCCCCTATTCTCTATGCATTCCTTTGGCAAGACAGACATTCCACTCAAAGCTTCTCCCCAAGAACCACTATTTTGTGGAACAGACTCTCACATGTGGATGCTTCTCCATACACTACCATCTTAATCACTATCTACCATATCCTGATGTTTTTCACTTACTCCTCTTATTTTTATATCACACAACTCATTCATTAAGCATCTACATTGAGAGGCTCTTGTGCTTTGTGGGTGAACAACAGCTTAAAAAAATTAGCAAATGTAAAAAAAGTCTTCATTATATTTTTTTAAATCAGCTTTAATTCTTAAAGAATAACACCCCACATAAAAATTAAGTATTGCAAAAAACAAACTGTATATATATATATATATATATATATATTCTAAAATAATATAGTATAGACAAATGCATTAATGATTTTATCATTTACTCCTCTTATTTTTATATCACATGACTCATTCATTAAGCATCTACATTGAGAGGCTCTTGTGCTTTGTGAGTGAACAACAGCTTAAAAACATTAGCAAATGTAAAAACAGTTTCCATTATATTTTTGATATATTTTTTTAAATCAGCTTTAATTCTTAAAGAATAACATCCCACATAAAAATTAAGTATTGCAAAAAACAAACTGTATATATATTCTAAAATAATATAGTATAGACAAATGCATTAATGATTTTATCTTGTATTTTGTAGGGAGCATAGAAAAATGATGATGGAGATGGAAGACCTCAGACAGAAAATGAACAATATTCAGTTCCTTAAAGTTACACGAGAAGTTCAAGAAGTAAGAGCACTGGTGCCGCCTAAGCACGAATTTACATGAGATACTAGATTAGCAACTAGGTCCCACCCTTTTACAGTTAAACAGATAAGATATAACCGTAAATTCTACTCCAACAGCTTCTTTTCTCGCGCTTCTCACCTGTGGAACTCCCTTCTACAAGTCTGCTTTCCCGACAGCTACAATCTCCATTTGTTTAAATGTAGGGTCAATAGACACCCCCTACCACACTAACTCCCAATTATTCTCAGAACACTCTCATCTACCCAACCCTCATTCTCGGTGTCCTTACCCGCCTATCACCCACCCTCTGACATTTCCTATATTTAATCATCCTTTCTCCACTCTATGTAGCCCCTTGCGCAGTAGTAGCAGTGACATGCCTTGCTCGGGGTGAAACACTTAAAAAAAAAAAAAAGTATTTTATTAGTATTTCAAAATGACTGGTAGGAAAAGCCGAAAAAGGCAACAAAAAAAAAAATCTCTTTTCTCATAAACTTTTTCATCTTTGGTTATAGTATCAGATAAGATACTAAATCAGTCTTTGGTATCAAAATGGAGATGTTTTCTAACTATATTTTAACTTTCTAATGAACCACATAATTTTATATACATATATATTATGGAATTATGCATACATTTACAAAACTGGCATTAACCAACGTATTTGAATTCTTATTCATTTAATCTTATTATTTTTTATTATTATTAAGGTTAAATAAATAAAAATTCAAATGTGTCAGCTGATGCCAGTTTCATAAATTTCCATATGTTTACATTCGATACACTCTGAGCAGATATTAATCAGGAGAATATCTATATAATGGTTAAATTGAATCTTGTCTACCATGAAATCTTTCATAGTCTAGTAATAAGACACGTCTGGTCTAAAGATGGCATCTACCAGTGTTCAATTCCTGCTAGAAGATAGATATTTTTCAAATCATTTCTCAAACAATTAAGGCTGATGGAAATTATAAAGCACTGTTTAACTATATATATATATATATATATATATATATATATATATTTTATTTTATTAAATTACTTTAATCTGAAATGGAAAAGTAGGAAGGTAAATTCCAAGAACCTGATCCTAATTAATATTTTAAAAAATTTTTAAATTTTAATATTAAAAAATGATAGAGGAGGAGAGATCAATGTAATTAAAATTACAGAGCCAATATAAATTAAAATAAATTTTCAAAATTCAAAAATGTTGAATGAACATTTAAACATGAAATCCCTAAAAGAGATTAGACTGTTGCTGAGGAGACGTGAAATCTCTTTTAGGGATTTCATGTTGAAATGCTCATTCAACATTTTTGAATTTTGAAAATTTATTTTAATTTATATATATATATATATATATATATATATATATATATAAAAACAAACAAACAAACTTTTCACTCAAATATGAGTATCCATTAAGAAATAAGGTTAAAAAAATATTCAAATACATATATAGTGAAGTTCTGAGCAAAGTGAGTTCCCAGAATGCTGACACTCTATCAAGTACCAAAATACAATTGAGATAGTGTCTTCCTAAGCAGAATTGTCATAGAAGAGGTGACCTGGGTTCATTATTATGAGCCAAATAGCTAAAGAGGTTTCTACAAGATGAGTATAAATGCTCTCATTCAAAAGTGGTATATCATGACTGTGAATGAAAGACTAAGTTGAGCAACAGATTCCGAATATCAAGACTTTTATATCAACTTTGATATGTTTTGTGGGCTTCTATTATTGGCCACAGATCTTCATATGAATGAATGAATGATTTCCTTGCAAAATTGTATATCATTATTATACTCTTTATTATGAAATATTTCTATTCAATTGTTTATCCACAATCCATTCATAATACTATGACATGTGAACAAGACTGTATAGCTGATAATCTGAGTCTCACACAAAGCCTGAGGTTTGGACATGGTGTAATGGTTACCAAGCTTGCTTTACAAGATCAATTACAACAGAAAAGTGAGTTTAATCCTGACCAAGTGCCTCACATTTTCAGCCTTGTCTCAAATCTAAGCTGAGCTTAGAAAATCGCCCCACAAATCCTGAGGTTAAAAATATATTGCACAATAAGCAAGAATCAACTTGCAAGGATAATCATTGTATAAATATAAAAAAAATGTCTTATTCTCGTGCAACAATTTGATTTATCATCATAGCATACAAATTAAGATTAAACTGAGCCTTATCATAAAATACTTTTTTGGGCAAAAGGTTTCTTTGGTTTATTAAGTAACTTTTATACTAAATAACCAAATGTACTTTTTGGTCAACCCAGTAGTATGATTAAATCAGTGACCAAACTATCAATAAAGTAATTGCAAATGCATTTGAAACAGTCCAAATTGTAACATTTATTAGAAAATAAGTATGAATGAAATTGAAAAAATAAAAAGTGAAACTATAATATTAAAAGTAAATGTTTAACTTTTCTCTTAATTTTCTTCACAGTACCTGGAGCTTGAAGATTACGATGGGAAGAAATCATTTGAGACTGAGCAACTTGAAAAGTCCCTGAGTGCAATCCGCGAGGTAATCAAGTAAAGATAAACAGTTGGATTACATTTATAATCTCAAAAAAAAAAAAATTATTACAGTGGTAAAAGAATGTGTTTCAAATTAAATTAATTTGGTTAATTTAAATCCATATTCAGAATTGTTTTACTTGGGTGGTTTGCGAATCTTATGTAGAAGAAGCATGCTTTTCTAGATTAACTACAGGTGAAGGTCTCATAGACAGTGAGGGCACAAGTCTTTCAGAGCTGCCTTTTTTCTGTTTCTTTAAATTTTTGGTTTTTCCTGCAGCTCAATTCATTAATGGAAGTTGCTTTATAAAATCTGTGCCTCAGGCCATTCTGTCAATTGTTCTCTTTTCTGCTGATGTTGGTTGATTCTTCAGAAGAGGAAAGTTCCTTGTTTCTTTGCAAGGGAGGAGGAGGAGGGTAACTTCTCTCATCAGTCAGATTTGTTCTACATAAAAGATAATTACAAGCTGGTAGTCTACCATTCCTTATATATGGACAGAACAACAGTTTTGTGGGATGGAGGCAAAATTTTCTGCCAATGCTCAAGCATGACTACTGAATGAGGTTGTTGTATGAACATAAGAGGAGGAACTATGCGCACCTTCAGGTGGTGTAATGGTTAACAAGCTTGACTCACTAGAATCATTACAATTGAGTAGTGAGTTCAATCCTCCCATACTTTCAGCCTTGTGTCACATATAAGCTATGATTAGAAAATTACCATAAGAGGAGGCGAGGAGGCAGTAGGTACAGATTATAAAGATATGTAGGATAGATAATGGTTGACCTCAGACTTGGAGGGTAAAATTATAGGAATCAGTAGAGGGAAACGAGCAGCTTCTCAGGAATCTGTTCCAGAATGTAGTAATCTTCAGGAGGAATTTCACTCCAACCAATGTAATCAACCCTATGTACATGGCATGGTGGATCCTAGCTGTAAAACTCAAAACTGGTGAAATGAAGGAATATAGCTTGTCTGAACTTCTGTGATGGCATTTGTGAAACATTTTGTTTATGGTTAGGAGGCTGTTGGATTGAAAATAATGCTTGAAGCTTTGATTAAATCTTTAATATCAATGTTACTGAGAAAATCACTCTAAGTCATTTTTAGGATGGTGTAGAGGCTCTTCAGTGATTGATGCTCTTCTGGATGCACACTTCTCTGTCCAGCAGATGCTAATTGTCTAAACTTGACATATGACCAGTTTACTGCAGTTGCATTATTTGTAGGATTGCTTCAGCACTTATTATATAATTCAACTGTAGGGATACAGAAAGTGACTATTTGCCTTTGGTGGAGATGGGTCATATGACAAATCACTTAATGATGTCACTCCATACAGTGATGAAAGCCCCAGTTGAATTCAGTTCATTTACAGCAGCTAAACCATAAGGTTGATTACTTTAGCTCAAGCCCCCCATGCCCCAAGCAGAAGCTAAATCTGCCTCCCCCACAACTTTACAAGTCCATGGCACTGTTTCCTTTTTGGAATATATCTTTCCCAGATATAGAAAAAAAAACTCCAGCACACAGTCCTCAATTTGGGAAAACCCAAGACTCACTGTTTTCCATTCATGGAATATGTCATCACATGGGACATAGATGAATCTGGCCTTTTTGAAGTGGGAGTCTTAAAAATGGCTTCTCCATATATAGAATATATATTTATTATCTTCATATTATATTAACTGTTTGTTTCTCCTTATACTTTGCTTTGCTGTGTAGATGTGATGTAATTTCTCTGCTTGACGTATGTAGATATAGTTTTGTGCATGTCTTAGTGACATGAAAGTCTCTCTGAAAACAAAACATGTTTGTCATTCCTTTTCCTTTCAGCCATTTCCTTCTCGTCTATGAAGTACAGTGTGATTATATCATGAATGTAGTAATGCCCATAACAGGGGAAATACAAATTGGAGAATAAACCTTTCCTTCTATCTCTCTCGTTACACAACAAATGCACAAAAAAAGATCTTACTTTGCAGAAGAGTAATGAGAAACATTCCTTTATTTTTTAATCAAATATACAACCATTTTCATGTATTTCTTTAGCTTATAACAATTGAATTTTGCAGGCATCACTCTTCTGATTTTTTTTTTTTATAAGTTAAATTTCAGGAATGTATCTTTATTCTGATGCTCTCAAAAAGTAATTAAAGATTGCAAAGAGTGATATGGAAAAAAAAAGGAGCAAGAGAAATGATGAATCAACCATAAAATAAACATTTAACTGGAAATTAGGGAGAGAAATTTTATATCTGGTAATTATAAAATGACTGAATTTTTTGTGTCTGTTTTAATATGAACTTTTTTTTTCTTTTTCTAGATTCATAATAGAAAATTCACTAAAATCACTGAAGATATTAAGAAGCTGAGACTGCTAGTTTTACAGAAACAAAAAGAAAACAAAAGTTTTTCAAAACAGATTGAAATATTAAACGTTGAAGTCAACGACAGATATCATATTACAGATGTAAGCTGTAAGTGTTACAATTTTATATTTTCATGGAGTTTGTATTATTTGGTTGCATTTTGTCATAACACTTTGGTTTCATTTAAACTGTTCCTTGTAACATTTTGCAAGAGACAGATGTTAACATTTGCAGATTTTCAGGTTGGCAATTAAAAATCAATTCAATGTATTTAAAACAGAAACAAACCATAAATCTCAAATACCATATTTCATGGCTTATAAGATACTTCAAAGCATGATATACCATCCAAATTTTGAAGGAAGAAATCTGAAAGAAAAAAGTTTTCTTTGTACTTAAATTATTTTTATATGTCAATATTAACAAAATGCAAAATAAAATGGAGTTTTTTGTTTTTAATTATTTTTGATAAAGTAAATCATAATTCTTATTTTTATGTGAATTTACTTAATTAAAAAATTAATCTTTTTTACAATTTACTTTATTAAAAATAATTAAAAACAAAAATCTGATTCATATTTTGCATAATACATTTTCAAATGTCTTATTTGAAGAAAGGTATTTACTAATTAAGGTTTTAATCCTTAATAAATTATTTTTATTAGGTTATTAAAAAGTTGTCTTTCTGGTACTGAATTGTTCCAGTGCTCAGTCAGTGGTGTTGAGTTGTTCTGCACTCGGCATCTATACTATCCTCAATTTTACCCACTGTACTTTTTCAGCAGGGAAACCTGACTAATCATGACAAATTTATTACAGACTGAGAAGAAATAACCAGATTTATGGTAACTATTTAGAATGTAATGATAAGAAGAGAAGATGTCTCCCATCACTGACCTTTGAATGTAGAGTGGTTTTTGGGGATGTATTATAGGGAAGAAAAAAATTTTATAAGCCACAAAATACAGTAATTTCAGTATTTATAATGAACGGATTGAACATTTCAAGAGCCATATGTAGTTAATATGGGATCAAAAGGCCAAATATAAAAATACTAGCTGTATAGCCCGGCACTGCTCGGGTGTAATGAAAGCTTTAAAACTAATCCATGGTCCTGGAGCTCAGACTCTTTGGAATGTTGGCACGAAAGACTACAAAACAATAGTTGTTTCCAGTTAAAGCGAAACCGTAGACTGAAAGAAAAATGAATGGATGTAAGTCAAATTTTGATTTTCTGCTATCAATATCAAATAAGGTTTTTTCGTCGTAAACTGAATTTTGAAGGCTAAATAAGTCCTCTGAGTAAATGGTATCATGGCTGAGACTAAGAACAACAATTATACCTACTTAGAGCCAAACCCAAAGCAAAAACTAAAATAAAAGGGCTGAAAAAAATAGACATACAGGCAGATAAACAGACACACAAACAAACATCTTGCCTTTTATATATATATATATATATATATATAAATATTATCGATTTTCTGCACTATTGTAAGAACTGCAACCTTGAAAAAGATCTAACTTTTTGCTTTCAAATTAAAGGAAATTTTAGGGCATAGGTGATCATGGCTCTCTACAATTTTTTGTCTTTGTAACACTTAGTAAATTTAGACTTTTTATTATTTCTCCTAGTCCTTGTTCTACCACTCATATACTCAAGCTAAGTAGGTTATGTATTGTTTTCCTCTGTCCCATGAGTATCAGATCTTCCAAGCCCTTTTTCCTCCTTATGTGCCCTAGAAATTTCATCTGTCTTTTCCTGATGTTAATTATAAGTTTCCTTTTTGTTTCCATTTCCTCAAAAACCTTGTCATTGCTCACGTTATCTTCAGCATTTTTCTGTAGAAGCACATTTCTGTTGCTTCAAGTCTCTTCTTCATCTTTGAGGAGATTGTCCAGCATTCACTGTTATACAGGAGGACACATATCACGTAATGGTTCAATGGTCTTTTCTTTGTTTCTAACAAAGTTTTTCTGTTTCTTAATACTCTGCCTAGCTTTTAGAATGCATCTTTGGTTATCCCAATGTCTTCCAATCTCTTGTTAGAACACTTGAGACCATAAAGTAAAGCTTGTAGCAATTGTGGTAGAAAAGTACACAAGAATTACAATAACTTTCTTCTTTACTTAGAATGTTAAGGAAACCAAAATAAAATTATACCAGCTTTTTGGACTGTGAAGGAAACTGTTAAAAAGGCATTTAAAAGAGGTTTTACTGAAAACAAAATTAAATGTATTTTTGCATATCTTATTCTCGAAAGCTTGGTGTGGAAGTACATTTTTGTTTCAAGTCTTTTCTTCATCTGTGAGGACATTGTCCATATAGGAGGATTGATGTTACATAACAGTTCAGTACTCTTTTCTTTGTTTCTAATGAAATTTTGCCGTTTCGTAATACTCGGCTTTTGGTAAGCAATCACAATGTGCCTTCAGATCTCCCTGTTAAAATTTTTCTCAGATATTTTGGATATCTCTAATTTGGGCTGACTCTTTTGCTGACAACCAAAACTTACAAAGTTGATTCTTTTAAGGGACAAAATAGTTTAGTGAGTCATTCAATATTTTATGTAATTCAAATGCCTTTCACTTTAAATCAGTCTTACTGCACTTAGCTTGTTTTAAGAAATAAGGGTTGAGTGTGTTCCTTGAATCAAACAAATCTCATTTCATAAAAAGCAAGTTCTGTACATCACTGCATTTAATTAACATTGCTGCTTGGATTTAAAAAAAACAAAATATCAAATAAAATGATTGTACATACTTTTCTTTGCTCTTAATAGGAGGATCTTGGAAAGTGGTGCCATAGATGTAATCTGCACATTATTTTGTACTCCTGAGAAAATTTCTCATCCTGGGTATGACAATAAACTACATCTGGCAGCAAGACCACTGATTCAGAGGTTTTGAGGAATAAGAAACCACCTCTTAATTGCTGTTGTTCCCCACCCCACCAAACTGGGGTCAAAACACTGAAAAATAGTTTTATAGTAACAATACCAGCAATACATTTTTGGAAAGAAAAAGTAGCAGCAACACTTTTGACTCTCTACAAAAATCCTCTTTACAAAAATATATCAATTAAACTTGAGCTATAAACAGATTTCTTAGACAAAGGAATACATATTCTATTCATACAAACCTATACTAAAAATTTAGTTGGTATTAAATAACTCCTTGCAGTTAGTATGACATAAAACAAAATAAACCTAAGAAAATTTCCAAGGCATTATATATAAACAACCCTACTAGTTTTGTTGGTTACTATGCTAACAAGGTTATTTGCATCAGCTTTTAAAATCCAAATCAATTTTTCAGTATCTGTCTTTTTTTATTTGAAACACTCCACCCAAGTCTATTGAACAGGTGTAGAGGCTCATCCCTTGTTCCCTGTTTAGGATGTGGTTTCTGGCTTTCTCTTTTCCAATCTTTTCACTTTTGTTTTTTTCAATTGGAGTAGATAGACTGAACTATCACCTGGTTCACACTCCACCCACGTCTATTGAACAGGTGTAGAGGTTCATCCCTTGTTCCCTGTTTAGGAGATGGTTTCCGGCTTTCACTTTTCCAATCTATTCACTCTTACATAGCCCCCTGCACACCAGTGGCCTTACCGCCTTGCTTGAACACTTAGTGAAATCCGGGTTATCCAACATACTTTACAGTTTCTCTATTTTTAATTTCTTTAATACACAGAGTAGCAAACATATTGTTATGGCCCATATGATTTATGATGTTAAATAATGCAAATGTATATTTACTACCCAGCCAGCATAAGTACTAAGCTGATAGGTAAGCTTGTACTTTAATAAGTTGACCTGTTCCACCTGCAGTTGAAATGGATTCTGCACATTAAGTTGTTAGATCAACATACAAGTGGCTCTTTAAAACAAGGTTTTACTGTAGCTATAAATTTACAGCTTTACTCTTTATTGTAAAATACAAACTTAAAATAAATTGTGTTTAAATTTTGTTTTTCATTGCCAAATGAAATGATTATTTGTTCATCTATGAATTATAAATGTTTTATATTCAGCATTTATTTACAGTTTATATTGGACTGGGTTTGAGTTTGTCTTTCTGTTGAACTGAAACAAAATATTTTCCACAAAACATTGAAACTTAATATTTTCTATTGATATCAATTATGTAAAAGCATAATTTCAATTGTCTTAGCATGTCAGATATTTCAAGTTTTCATATCTAGAATTTTGTCAGATCTTGCTAAAGCTATTTTTTCAAGGTTATTTAACAAAATCATATTCAGATTGCAGAAAAAAGTAAAGAATATTAAAACTCAGTTTTGACATGAACTTACATTATACTAGAATAATTGTGATAAATGTAGGCTTGAAACTGTTTTAAAGTTATTTTTCTTTAACAACCGTATCCCTTCAGTACATAAATGATCAGAATCCTACACAAATTTCAAATTTGTAAACTTGACATTGTGAGTTGTCATCCTCTGAGACTGATTACCCTACGAAGGATAAAGATAGTACCTGTTAGAGCCCCAGCTATAGGCCAATAGTTAACCCCCAAATTGAGGCCAAAACAATACGAAAGTAGACTCTTCTAGAAAAATATACATTTGAAAAAAAAAAATATTAGCAACAATACATTTTTGAAGGAAAAAATTGCCATTAATATGTTTTTGAAAGAAAAAAAATTATTACAAGCAATACATTTTTTAATACAAAACTAGAGGACATCTTCAGTTTTCTAAAATTAAAAAAATATTTGTCATCAAAATCTGGCTAAATCAACTTTCTCATTATAGCTGAACATTAAAAAAAAATAACTTAAAACCCTACCTTTTTGGCATTAAATATTCCATGGAAGTTATGCCATTAAACAAAACAAACTCAAAATTAATTGGGAGGGGAGAACATAGATACATTCATGTTTTCTCAAGGTAACACAACTGCTTTGGCTAGAATTTTGAACCCTTGTCTGTTGATTATATTTTCTACACTCCAAATAGTGACACTAATCACATATCTTTACAACCAATCAATATATGCCAAGGATTTTTAGCTTTGACTGATTCATTCATTTCCTATAGCTTAGAACTTTGCAGGTTAGTTAAAGCCAGAACTTGGAAGGAAAGAAATAATGTTTTAGTGATAAAAGTCTTACTAATCAAAGAGAGAAGAGGTGGATTCATACCTTTTCCAGATGTACTTGCATATAAGTGAAGAGAAATAAAATATTAGAACTCTGCTTCTTCAATTCCAAGCCATTATCCATTACACCACCCACACATCCAAGTGTATAGCACCTGGTATTCCTAAGTGATCAGCCATCTAAATACAGACCAGGCTCAGTATTGCTTAACTTTGGTGACCATATGTTAGAACCAATATTTCAATGTGATGTGGCCAGAAATCTTTTTAGCTTTGGTTTTTACATATAAATCTACTGTCATAAAGTCCTTTCACTGTTTTAAGAGCTTTGTTAAGATTACTTGATTCACAGGAAATGGTAAAGGAATGTATTAGACTATCCCTACTACTTCAAGATGGTGTAATGATTAACTAACTTATCTCGTTAAATCAATTACATAATGAGTTTGATCCTTAGGTTCTCCCTACTTTATGTCATGTCTAAACTAATCACAATATTATATTATGCCCTCAAAGAAAACTGTAATGATTCAAATAGGAAAGGCCTATCAATCACTATGACAGGCATAATATGTGGATAAGCCTTATGAACCATCAGACAAATCAACATATTGATGAGTTGACATGTCTCTTGGGCTTAAGAGAAATATGATTTTGACCTATTCCAGAATTTAACTCCCTATAAATACTGCAAAGCTTGAATCTGTTGCATTCACTTATGTGCAAATAGGAAATAACAATACAGATTAGGTTTTATAGCCTTGATTGGCAACCAGTCTACCACAAAAAGTAATGGCAACCTGCACTTATAGAAGAAAGCACAATGCATTTTATCTATAAATTGTTTAAAAAAACAAATACAATTTACCTTGAATGTATAAAATTGCGTACAAAACATCTGTAGTTAAAGACAGTCATAAATAAAATATTTGGATTTCAACATTGAGTAGTCCATGGTGGTTGTTACGCCACTGAACAAAATCAATTAATCATAATGGTTGATAAGATGGTTAAATAATCAATCCCTATAATTACTTAAGGTATATAGTAATTGCTACTTCTTTCACAGACGAAAACTACATCTTTTATTTCAGATTGAGTAACCATGAACATTTAAGTGACTCAAAAGACCCGCCTCATTTTTGCAGATATTCCTACTTTTATGAAAGATGTAGGTTCATCTGCTCTCTATGCACTCATAGGTGACTCCTCAGGCCTGCTACTGACCCACATACTTTGTCACACAACTAACGAATTTCATTATTCTCATTTCAGCTGAGAAGAGAGAATACCTTCAAACAGAAAAGAAGTATCGGGCAATTAAGCAGAGGAAGAAAATGGTTGACCTGGCCAAGTCACAAGCAGCAGAACTTGCTGTCCTACGAAAAGAAGTTGAGAGATTACGCATGAAAACATTCCCTGCTTTACTTTAAACGGGGGGAAAAAAATGATAACCCCCACCTGAATATCTGATCATATGACATCAAATGTTACAGAATCTGTGTTTCTTGTTTGAAATGGATTTTTCTATTGTGTGACTTTCTAAATCAAAACAGTTCATTTCAGTTAGTATCAGCCATCAAAATGAATGAAATTGTGACAGAAATCCATATTCATGTTGCTTAGAAGCCAATAACTTTGAGAAAAAACAGTTACTAATGCCAATACAATGTTCTATTTTGGTTGAATAAATATGCAAGTATACCTCTATATGTTACTTATGTCTGATAGAGTTCTTATAGAACATTAACTGCCAATCACAGAATGAGAATGGTTAGCAAAAAATCCTGAAAGAGAATTAAATTCAAAGTTCATCTTTTTGAAAATGAAAAATCATTCAATGAAAATAGTCAAGAATTTTACTCAAGTTTTAATTGAAAACAAACCAATGAATCGGACAGGAATTAAGACATGTACTAAATGAAAATTCATAAATAGTTATAAATGAACAGCATTAATTTGCCTATATTGATAGCAATAATAATATTGGTAAAAAAACACTTGATTGAAAGGAGACAGAATCAAATGTTTTACAGATTTCAATTTTGACTCAAGAAATCAAATATTATGGCAATCAATTAGCCATTGAGGAGAAAACCAACTTATTAAATATGGAACAGTTTTGATTTCACTCTCTTTTAGACATTGTATTACCATGACTATAAATTGGCATACACTTATAGCTACCTAAATATACTGATGCCAAATTGATCAAATTCTTCATTTTTAAAAATCCAGAGGCTTTAATCTAGGCAAAGACAAACTTCATTCTTTATTTTTCTCATTTTGGGTAGATAATAAGCACACACACTATTATAGCAGTTCAGGAGCGAATGTAGAATATCAAACACATAGAAATGGGATAGTATTTTTATTTGTTTAGCTTTCCAGCTTCATCCTCGTCTTTGTTATATTCACAACATTTTAGCCTTCTTCAGGTGATTGGAATTTTGAACCAAAACCTTTATTTCAATAACTGGGGTATCTTGTTCTCGTTCCATGAGCTATGCTATTTCTAGATGTCTTGAGTCGAGTTGGTATTGAACTTACAACTCAGTGGATCCAACCAACACTTTTATCCACTGGGCTATGTGTCCTTGAGGACATCAGTGAATGAATTTTGGGGACTTATAAACCTAATGTCTCAGTAATCATTTTTTTCTTTTCACCAAAGCTCATATTGCAATCTTGAAGCTAATGATTTTCTCTCACACTCTGGATTACTGTTTCCTATATTGTATTCATTTCTATGCCTAGCCAGCTTAAGAGATGCTTCATTTCACAAGGCACAGTGATCTTCTGTCTCCCTCCATATGTGGTCAGTTATATCTGATTTTTTTTTTTTTTGTGTGTGGCCATAATAGATACATAGATGAAACCCAGTTCACACTCCACCCACGTCTATTGAACAGGTGTAGAGGCTCATTCCTTGTTCCCTGTTTAGGATGTGGTTTCCGGCTTTCTCTTTTCCAATCTTTTCACTTTTCTCTTATTTTTTTTTCAATTGGAGTAGATAGACTAAACTATCGTCCCGGTTCACACTCCACCCACATCTATTGAACAGGTGTAGAGGCTCATCCCTTGTTCCCTGTTTAGGATATGGTTTCTGGCTTTCTATTTTCCAATCTATTCCCTCTTACGTAGACCCCTGCACATCAGTGGTGTTACCACCTTGCTGAGGGTGATATGATTTAAAAAAAAAAAGAAAAGAGGTCCAGCTACAACATGACAGGGTGAACTTAATAAGACCATTGGCTTGTTTTATAATGGGAAAAGAAAACAACAAACTAGCATTCCTGGATGTACTAATATCTCAAACAGAAAATGATTTCAAAATATCAGTATAGTGCAAGCCAACATTCACCAGACAATACCTCAACTTCAACTCCCACCATCCATAAAATGGAAAGAAAGGGATTGTCTGCTGCGTAACAACTACCTGGGGTACATGATAATATCTCTGACAAACATGAAGAGGAGGATGCATGAGGATAACAACACTCAGAGTAGGCAGACCAAGTGAAGAGATTATCAGAAAAAATACAAAGAATCTGTGGTCCATATAACATCAGGACAACATTCAAAAGTAGCTCAACACTTCAAAGATACCTCTCCTGAGTAAGATCTTCAATAGAGGATAACATAACTAAAGACGGTGTGTATGCCATTCCATGCTGCAGCACAGTAAGAAATATAAACGAGAAACAGGCTGCCCCCCCTTTAAGATAAAGCTACAAGAACACCAGTCAGTCAGTTAAGTGCCAAACGTGATAAACACTTTGTCTTGAAAGAGACAGGACTGACTGGGCAGAGTATTATCTCGCAGCAGGTTGCCATTGCTTTCTGCGGTAGACTGGTTGCCAGCCAAGGCTATAGAACCCAATCTTTGTCCTATTATTTAACCCATAACTGGAGGGAAGAGATGGATTAATACCTTTCCCAAGGGTATTTGTGTGTAAGTGAATGCAAGAAATTCAAACTCAGCTCCCTAATTTGTCATTCCAAGTCGACATGGCTGTAACATGAGGGGAAATAAAAAAAAAAAATCAAGTGTAGCTGACGACACACGGAGGGAAAAAAAATCACCCTCCCCTATGGGATGAAGTTAAAATGAATGTTAGAAAACCACTGGTAATTGCAGAGATTTAAGGAATCAGAGCATATACCAGGCCACAAAAATTTCTTAAGTCAGCCAAGCATAGAAATGATAGGAACCAGTAATATGGAGTGCTAGAGAAAAAAAAATATAAGCTCTGGTTAAAAAAAAAAAAAATGTTACTGAGACATTAGGTTTATAAGTTCCAAAAATTCATACACTGACGTCCTCAAGGACACATGGTCCAGTGGATACAAGCATTGGTTAGTTCCAGTGACTTGAACCAGATAGTTTTCAGAATGAATAACTTACAGAGTTGAAGTAAAGGGAAATTTTTTTTTTTTAATCATATCACCCCAAGCAAGGCAGTGACGCCACTGATGCACATGGGGCTACTTAAGAGTAGAATGATTGGAAAAGAAAAAGCTGGGAACCACATCCTAAACAGGAAACAAGGGATGAACCTCTTCACCTGTTCAAAAGACGTGGGTGGAGTGTGAACCGGACAATAGTTATGTCTATCTAATCCAATTGAGAACAAAAAAAAAAAGAAAAAAGAGAAAATAAAAAAAAGTGAAAGAAGATTGTAAAAAAAATGGAACACTATATCCCAGTAATCAAAATAAATGGTTCAGTTCAAAATTCTAATCACCTGAAGAAGACTAGAGCATACAATGGCTGAAACATCCTGAATATAACAATAAAGATGAGGACAACAGTTCAAACAATGTAAATACTACCTCATCTCAGAGTATGGACAAATAATTCTATTTTAGTCAAAGTTTTAAAATATTCTTCTTTTGATATCAAAGAAAATAATTAAATTCCTTAATTAAAGATATCTGGAAAAGACAGTGAATAAAACTGATTTCTCATCTGTAAGAAATTGAGTGATGAAATACTAATTTCTTGTTTAGCTCAATACTAAATAGTAGAGAAGTCAATATGGTTGTTGTGCAGATATGAAAAGAAGGCTACAAGGAGCACAGCAAATGATATGAATTCTGATTATTTGTATGTAATTTTATGCATAGTTGGGACTGAAAACAGAATCTTAAACAAGTTTCCCTGAAAAATTGAAACTTTCATGCAATACCAAATGCCAAAAATGCAAATGAGAATGAAGGTATTCAATGAGACATATTTTGAAATGGCTGCCGAAAGAATGTCCCCTTATGACCACTAGATGACACTTTATAAAGCAGATAGTAAAGCAAAGAGCAAAAAAACTATCACTCAGTGGCAGCAGGGGATTTCTTAGTATCCAGCAAGTAACATGTTGCTTTGAACACAACTCAGCAGACAAGTATCCTAACCTGGTAACTCTACCAAAGCAACAAGGAACTCTTAAATGTAAGTCAACTTATTTAATAGAATTCTGACCAAACTTACATACAAAAAACAAATACCTTTGTATTCTATTTAGTTTGCTAATTGTACATAAGAATGAAATTACAAACAATTATCTCCTGTTCAAGAAAACTCATATGAAAATCAATCTGACTCTGCATACATTTTATTTAGTTTGCTTTATCATTAATAATTTCAGAAAAAAAAAAATGGTAGCCCCTACACATTTACAAAACACACAAAAACTTTTGGTGTGTGTATACACCTGAATCTATGCAGACATACCTATGTGGACTAGTTAACCAACTCGTTGATCTCGATGAGGGAAAGATCATTTTATATATATATATATATACACACACACACACACACAAGTTCTTAATTTATGTAAATAATACCAATTTTAACATAATATTGTTAGGACATTTGCTTAAAAACATACTGTATCTAAAAATTAGTGCTTATTAAGCATTTTGTGAACTCAAAAATAGAAAAAAAAAAACTACTGAAAAGAAATTGTTTGTGCAAGTGAGTCATTGCAATATGTCTGTTGTTTATGCTTATATAAATTTTAAATAAGCTATTTTGTATCAGTGACAATTTTTGTAATTTTTTTTTTTAATTTCTTTACAAGGATCTCTTTCTAGTTTAATTAGATTCAGTTCAAAACTTTTGAACCACTCTCTAGTCATTATCAAGAACATAAGTTATGAAAAAAAAATCAAACAAGATTGTATTTTTATTGTTTTACATGGCAGCATTTAATCATTGAAATGTGTATTTTCAAAATGGGTTTAAACTCCGATGCATAAAACATTCAAATTTCCATATTTATATCTGAAAGGTATACATAAATTGGATCCGTTAATTTTGGCTAGAATCTTTTAATAATGAGAGCTTCAAATATTTGTAGTTTCTCTTTACAATAATATTACTTAGTAACATTTTATTAGGAATGCCATAATGTATTAAGCGAAGTTACTTTGGTCTGAAAAATTAACTTATGTAATAGAGTAGTTGTACTATCGACATAAATTAAACACAGTTTTTACGATCATGAAAATATCTCTTAATTGACAGTTGAGTTGCTTTGATCATTTTTTTTAAAAATTTTTTTTTTTTTTTACAGTTACTTCTAGGTGTTTATTGCTGTCAATAAGAGAAAGAATGAAAGAAAGACATCAGCTCAAACAATCCAACAATTATTACAGTCAATGAATTCTAAGACTAAGTCAGATGAACATAACAGTGGGAAATGATATATGACATAGTTTGACGGATTCTGTTTTGCGTTGAATAGATGAAGTCTATTTATGATATCATTGACGAAAAATAATGCAAGTCCATGAAGTTGACAGAAATTAAAATGAAAGACTAATTTAAGAATTAAACTTATAAATCTTCATATCCAGTTGCCGACGACATTCAAGAGGTAATTTACTCAGGTTTTAATCTTAAAGCACACCTGGACATTTCTTCAGTGTAATTTCAAATAATTTCATACCAGTGCAGTCTTGTAATTAATGGTTATCATTTGAACAGGTAAAGCTTACCAGATTTAACAATCTGACTTGATATTCAAAAAAAGAGTCCTAAAATAAAGATGGAATGCAGGTGATATCAATGAATGGAATAGTTCATTCAACACCTCATGTATATGAATCCTGGGTTGGTTATCAATTAATATCTTTGTTTCATCCACCTATAGAGTTTGTACAGTTCAATTTATTAATGAACAACTCTACAGTAGGCTTTGCACACTGACAGATTGTTGGAACTTCCAAATTCTCTATTCAGATTGAGTGGTCTGAAAACAAAACAGATAATAGTCATTAAATAAAATTGAAAACATTTTGGAAAGTCAAATTTTTGAATTTTTAAAATAATTTTTTGGCACAGAAACTACGACATAAAAACATGACAAGACTTTATATATTTATACATGCAGCCTGATTTTTCCTACTTATCTTCAATTAGACATTATTTTGATTGGTGATATTACTCAGTCAATTGGCAAATATGCCTCATTTTATAACAACAAACATCTCATTTTGTAAGTAGGAGAGATCAGGTTGCTAATACATAGTATTTATATTTTCCTTTTTTTGGATATTAATTTTAAGGCCTGAAAAAAACCAAAAAAAAACAAACTCTTTCTTACATACAAAAGTTAGGCTAATCATCTAAATAAAATCCTAGACTATTCTTATAGAAGATATAACAAATGCAATTGCAAAATTAATTAAATATTATAATTATTTTTTTAACACTATGAGGTCATGTTAGCTTTCTTTGGAAATTTTTTACATTCAAAAGTTGGCTTATGGCCATATCATGTTGAATACACCGGTTCTCGCAATGTTAAGCCTGGTCAGTACTTAGATGGGTGACCGCTTGGGAATACCAGGTGCTGTAAGCGTTTAGTGACGGATGTGCGTTGTGGTGCAGTGGATATCGGCTCGGAAAGAGAAATTGGTGAGCCGAATTCGAATTTCAGTTGAATACCCTACATTCACTTAAGCACTGGTACCCTTGGGAAAGGTATTAATCCATCCCTTCCCTCCAGTTATGGGTTAAATAACAGGGTAGGACTTGGGGACCCTGCCCTTAAAAACAAATCCCAATGAATCTTGATACTCGAAAAAAAGTATTACTAGACACAAAACTTATATAAAAACAACAATAAAATTGCTGAAAGAAGAAGGCATTACCAGCAATAAATAAATAAAATTTAGTTGGCAATAAATGACCTGCCAAAGTTGATATGCCATAAAACAAAACAAAAAAAATATTCAACAGTTAGATTCAACTATATTCTGTGTGCTATAGCCTTCCATATCACCCTAGTAGCTCTTAAAAGCCCATCAAGCATGTTACTTTCTCCTGTCTTTCTTTCTCTATCTGACCTATGAGTATCAGATTCTCCAAGCCCTCCTTCCATGTCTCAGAAACTTCAGCTGTCTTTTCCTGATGTTAAGTATGTTTCCCTTTCATTTCCATCCTTTCCAAAACCTCATTGTTGCTCAAACCTTCTGTAGAACCACAATTTGGCTTCTTCATGTCTTCCCTACGTCTTTGGTGAGATTGTCCAGCATTGCTGCCATATTGAAGAACAGAAATACAGTACTTTTGTTTTTGTGAAATTTTCCTGTTTCTCAGTTTCTAGAATGTATCCTTAGCCATGCCAATTCACCTTCAGATCTCGGTGTTGGTCACAGCTTCTGTCAGAACACTTTCCACATATTTAAATTTCTGTACCTGCTTAAGCTTAGTATCACCAGGCTCCAGTTGATTTTCTGGGCTTCTCTTTTTATTGTATCATCTGTTTATCTTATGATGAATCTTGGCATGACTACATAAAGTAAAAGAATCAGCGCATATACTAGGCCACAAAAACCTAAGCTGATCAAATATAGGGAAACAGTAATACGGAGTGCTAAATAATTGCAATATGAGCTCTGTTTAAAAAAATAAAAGCTAACTGAGACATTAGGATTATAAGTCCCAGAAATTTATACACTGGTGTCCTCAAGGACACATGGGCTAGTGGATATAGATGTTGGCTAATACTAGTGACTTCACCTAAAAAGTTGTGAGTTCAATACCAGGCCACCACTACAGCAGTGGTGAATAAATAAGTTAAAGGAAGATAACTACACGGTTATCAAAAGTGACATAGCAGATGGAATGAAATCATTCCATTTGAAATTCTTACATGACAATAATAAATGTAAATACTACCTCGTCCGAAGGATCGGTATGGACCCTATATACCAAAAAACCACATTGCAACTGACCCAGCACAACCAAAAATTATTGCTGACTTTCTGAGTATGAAATCCTTCAGGCCTATATCTTAAGGCAACATGAGGTCAGTGCTGAACAAGGGTCTCAACTGAATTTGATTCAGGTGAATAAACCAAACAATCAAGACCCTACAGAAGAATGATTCCCCCCCCCCCCCCAAAAAAAACCTTCCCAAGATTCTGCTCACTATTCCAACCGCTTCTGCCAGATAACTTGATAGAGATGCTGACTTTCTGCACACAAGCTTCATACATTTTTTTAATCATATCACCCCGAGCAAGGCAGTAATGCCACTGATGTGCAGGGGGGGGGGCTATGTAAGAGTGAAAAGATTGGAAAAGAGAAAGCCAGAAACCACATCCTAAACAGGAAACAAGGGATAGGCCTCTTCACCCGTTCAATAGACGTGGGTGGAGTGTAAACTGGGCGATAGTTAAGATGAGATACGTTGATGACACCTTCAACAAACATTGCATTCTCGAACAGAAAAGGAGGTTCCAGACAATACTTCAACTCCTATAAGCAACAAGTCAGAAAAAGCAGTTCTCTGCAATGAACGCAGACAGGAGGATAACAACTCTCTACCCTATGTGAAGAGAATACAAAGGACCTGTGGTCTATATAACATCAGGATCATCTTCAAAAGTAGTTCTACACGTCCCAAGTAAGACCTCCTGTAATAGACTGCATACCAGTTGTGGAAAAAAATACAAGGGAGAAACAGGCCATCCCTGTAAGATAAGGCTGCAAATCAGGTGTAGCTTCATACATAGGGCATAAAAAAAAATAAAAGGAGATCACTGCCCAAACCCAGGATGAAATAATTGATAGAAACTACCACTGGAAACTATGTAAACTTAAGGAATCAACACATATGCGAGGCTAGGCCACAAAAGTCTCCTAAGCTGGCCAAGCATAGAAATGAATACAATAGGGGAATCAGTAATATGCTAAAGAAAATCATTAGTATCAAAGATTGCAATATTGACATATTACATTTATAAGTTGCAGAAATACATACATTGATGTACTCAGTGGATTAACACCAGTGACCTGATGCAAAGAGATGCCAGGCTACAGCAGTGGTGAACAAATAAATTCGAGAATTACATTAAAGAGAGAGAACTACATGGCTACCAGGAGTGGCATAGCACATGGAATGAGATCAAAATAAAAAGTTTATTTTGAAATTCCTAGCACCTGAAGAAGGTCAGCAATAAAGATGAGGACGAATGTAAATGACTTCACTCACGCAAAAAAAAAATTGCTTATGAAGAGGCACTGAAAGGTTCTTAGTTCAACCGATTGAAAAATCTAATATCTAGTCATTTCTTCAGATAGAATGTACATTGTGGTGTAATGGATATCAACCCAGAATGAGAAATTGGAAAGACAAGATTGAATTCTAGTCAGATTGATTGCATTCACTTAAGTGGTGAATTCATGTTTCCCATGTGTTTTCTCAAGGAGTTGAATAGCAGGACAGACTGGATTTACTAGCTTTAGTTGGCAGCCAATCTGAGAAAAAAATGAAAACCTACTGCAGGAATATCTTCTGCCTAGTCAGTCCTGAATTGAAAGGGACATGATTGCACAGGTGTATATCACCTATGACACTTAACTGGCTTAAGATTAGAGAGAAATAGACCAAGCCAAAAACCTTTCTGCACCCTTCATAAATATTTCCCTCATTTTTAATAGGTAAAGGATTAAGTAATTAATTTTAAAAATGTCAACATTTCATATAAAATAGACAAAATTGTGCTGATTTCATTTTCGGATTGAAATTGAACAAAACAAAATGTGGAATAAAAAGTTTATATTCAGTTGAAATTAGTTCTTAGCACTTTTTTAATGGGTGGCATTTGAACAAATTAAATCTTTTCGCACCCTAACAAATTTATGACATTTTAATACATCTTTCTATATTATGTTAAAATTGAAAATGAGATGCATTTTCGTCATTTCAGAAATGAAAAAAAATCATTATACAAAAAGAAAAATAGATGTGTGCTATAGCAGAAAGTACTGGTTGTAAGTGGTACAGAAGTGAGGACATTCCAGTAGGTTTGCAGACTGATGAGGATCAAATTGAAATGCTGATTAAAAATAATCCAGATTAAACAACGTAAAACATACAAATACTCCAAATATCTTGTGTGTATTGTAAGGCATTTGATATTATACAGATTTTCCACATAATCTCATTTGGAAACACATGGATATGAGAAACACTGTTGTGCCACAAAATTTTACAGAAATTTCCATCTGCAACTCTCTGCTTAAATGCAACATCATCGCCAATTGGCCACTGAACTGTCACAAATCATGATGGATTTGGTAGAAAAACAATTCATTCAAGTTCTTGTGCAAAACACAAAAACTAAATAAAAACAGCAAAACATAAAAAAACCACAGCATGAAATTCTAAAGAAAAACAAACATTTAATACATAAATACAAACAAAGGTTGCACCCAAAATTTCCTTTTGGGCACTTATTAAAGAAGGATAAATTTCTGACATCACAAAAAAGGGATTACTATCAGATATAAAAGAAAAAAGTGTTAGAGTTGTTTAGAAAAGAACATGGATTTAATGAAAAAAAATAATTACACCTTTTAAAAAAGGGAGAAAAAAACATTAAAGACGTAAGAAATTGCACAAGGCAGAAAATATAAGATGCACCCACCTCAGTTCTTCAACTAATACTCAATAGAGATGTCTCAGCATGAAGAGGCTTCATGTTATCCTCAGGTTGTCTCAAGGGCCTTTTATAGTACTTTGCTAGAAAGTTAATCTTGACTGTTTGGTTTAAATATTTCTTAAGAATACATAGAAAGGAACTTTTGATTCCGAGAGAAGAATCTACCTCAAATCTGTCACCTCTTTCTTTTCCCATATTGATTTATGTCCCCTTTTGCTGGACTAGTCTCTTAAAAAAGTGAAAGCAATTAATAGTGATCCCTTTTATTGAACAAAGGCATGTCAAACTAGCCCCATCCAAGACTTCACAAAGGCTTAAAGAGCACATTTTTTATTGGCTAATAAATATGAGACCTTTCTTCAGGAATTCAAAAAAAATGAATCCATAACAATTGCAAATTCTGACAGATTTCAATTGCTGAGCCAAAAAAAGCATAAAAATGTAATAATTTTTCCACAAATAATTTGAGCAGTTCTTTAATCCCCAATTTTAAAACAAATTGTTACTGTTATGAAAATAACTTTCCTGTTTGTAACCGCTATGGCACAAAAATACTTTATTCTCAAAGACACATGTAAAAAAGAACAAAAAACATTAACCTAGACCTTTCTTCCCCCCTCCCCCCCCCCCCATTAGCATGGATCAGGCTAGCCTCCCTGAGAGTAAAACGCGCCTCCTTGGACTAACTCTCTCAACAGACATCAAGTGGGATGGCTATATCGAATCCATAGCTAAATCCACTGTTAAGAAGGTTGGTTCACTGTGCAGGGCCAGAAAGTTTTTCCCACCTGAATCCATCTTGCACATATATAAATCTACCATCCACCCATGTATTGAATACTGCTGCCACATTTAGTCAGATACCCCTGCTATTCACCTCAGGATTCTTGACAAAATCCAATGGAGAATCTTTAATGTGATCGATACAGACTTGGTAGCTTGGCTGCAGTTGCTCTCTCACCAGTGTGATGTGGCTTCTCTGTGTCTCTTCTACAAATACTTTCATGGCTTCTGCTCCAATGAACTTAGCTCACTGGTGCCCCCTATGTATGAATTTACTCGAGCTACTAGCCACCCTTTTACAGTGAAAATGATAAAATGCAACCGCAATTTCTATTCTAACAGCTTCTTTTCTCACACTTCCCGCCTGTGGAATTCCCTTCCATATACTTGCTTCCCTGACAACTACAATCTCCAGGAATTTAAATGTAAGGTCAATAGTCATCTTCTATCTCACTAACTCGCATACTTTCTCTCAAGCTCTTTTCTCCATCTACTCCAGCCCCATCACACCAGTATTCTCATCCTTCTATTACCCTCTTCCTGACACCCACTATAATCTACCCCTCTTTCTGATAACTTTCTCCCTATGTAACCCCCTGCACAACAGTGGCAGTAAAACTGCTTTACTTGGGGTGAAATGAATAAAAAAAAATACTAAAGACTAAGTAATAAAAAATAAATATACTATGCCTTTAGCACCTATTGGGACTCAACCTCAAGTGGAACTCATACACATAATCCATCACTAAAAATGCTGGAAAAATGATCAGTTCCCTGCACTGAATGAGTAAGTATCTGACTCCTCCTGCTATCTTATTTTTACAAGAACCAGATCAGGCCAAAAATGGAATACTGCTGCCATATATGGGCTGGAGCTGCTCAGTGTTCACTTTATAGTCTCAATAGAGTTCAAAAGCGCCCTTTGTGTGTGACAAATTATTTTCCACTCCTCAGGAATAAAACACAGCAAGCCTCTAATTGTTCTATTACTATTTTCATGGAAAGATACTGAAATATCTAACAGCAAGTTACCAAAAGGTTACTTCAGAACAATGTTACAAAAAATAAATATAAACCATTTTTGAAAAGAACGATCACAGGCACTGAAACATGAATGAATTATAACAATGCAGAGTGAAAAGGTCCTGGGGAAAATAAAATGAGCTACCATTAACCACTCCAAAAGCCAGTCTGTATCCAAACAAGGTGATACTGTTTATCAACCTAATGTTGAATTCAGACTAATTTGTCCAATTAGAAACAATACTAAAGTCAGTAATCAATAAAAATCATCAGGAATTGACCAATCAGAAGGTTGTTGCCTGCCATCAGGACAATGTCAGACTGTACATGTCTTTGTAGGCCTGGTAAAAATTGGTACACCTTAGCTAGAATATCCTACTACATCCTTACTCACCTGATCTTGCCTTTTCAAATTAGCACTGATATCAAACTTCAACAAAATTATCTTAATGGGAACTTCAATTCCTTAGAAGCACATAAAAAAATCACTTAGAAAAGTACCAAATTATGGGAGGATGGAATCAAAGATGACAAAAGGTAGTGGAACAACATAGCACACACTATTGAATAAATCTATATACAAATATCAAAACATTATCTTTGGAATTCACTTAAAATAAATTATATAGTCTTCTGTTCCAAGCTTATATTTTATTATCTACCTAGGATAAAAGCCATAGTTTTTAACCCTGAAACTAATAGAAAAATAAAATTCATTTACCTTTAATAATTTTCTAAAACCTGAGAAATCTTAAAGTAATAAACAAAAGGATTTTGTTGTTTGAGTTCCTAACCCTTATCAACAATATGAAATGATCTGATATAGATTTACTTACAAATGTTGAATGAAGAGAGTTGATACACTCCCAATAAGTATGTCAAGTTTTTTAAAATGTTCATGATCCTTTGGTAGTCCTCCAATAGTGACAAACATTGAAAAATCATCAGCATTTGAATAAAACCATCCTGTGTTTTCTTTATAGGCCATATCAACACTTTGCTCACCATCAAGTGTAATATGAAGGCTGGAAGGAGAAAAATATTGGGGAATTAAATTAAATAAATAAATAATTAAATCATTAATAACATTTTTACCACACAAAATATTTTCAATACACATTTTTCTGATTTGAATCATAGTCATACAATGTTCTAGAACTAAAATAGATGTTAAAATTGAATTTATTAGAAAAGAGATTAGAAAGATTAGAGTAAGAATATACTGTGTGGGTATTTTAAAGTCCAATTTTCAGAAAAAAAAATTGCAACAGTTTCATAAGCCTAAGTCAATTTCTTTCAAAAAGCTACCGGAAGTGAAAGAGAATGAAATGATTTTAGAAGAATCTGGAAACCCAGTGCTAAGTTTATAACCCAGATATGTTGTCAGTACTAAATTGGGTTAATTCAGAGTATTTCTTGAAAGTTTTGGAATCAATGTACATTAAGCCTTACCAGCCATCTCCCTGTAAGCAGAAAGGACACTTAAAGATAAATAACCTTTAAATGTTATTTTTTATTGCATATAACATTTTTGGGTGATATTTGTTTTAGTCACTGTGCATATTGTTCTCCTTTTGCAGTGGTTCCAGATGAGAGAAGACTGGAAAACAGTTTTTTGGGGGGGTTTTTGCAGTTATAGACTAATTTTTTAAAAATATATCACTGATCAAAGTACTTTCTGAAGCTTTAAAATATTGTTAAATGTTCGTTAGATGATATTTTTGAGCAGCATGAAGTTTTTGGCAATGAAGTATATTTGCGCTTAGTGATGCAGATAATTTGAATTTTTAATGAAATGTATTTCATTAAAAAAGATCAGCCAGGTGTGCAAAAAGGAAAACATTTTCGAATTTGGGTTTTTATTTTGACTACTGCAGTCAAATGCCAACTTCTGTCCTAGATAAGTTTGTACCAGAAGATAGCTGTCAATGGCACGGAAGTAACATTAAACTGACAGTTAAAATTTTGAGGAGTAATTTTGATTTTACAAGAGTCTGAGTTTAACAATCAAAGTGGACACATGTTCTAAAATCAGTGTCTCCCAGATATATGAGGGATGCTGACAGCTCTGACCAAACAACTTCCTAAGCCTTGGCATGTGACCAAAGATGTCTTTGTATGAAAAAGGAAAATATAAATATATTTTATTTGACATATGGGTCTGGTTCTATTGTATTAGACAGAGGCATTTGCTGTAGATTGTATTTGTTGTTGCTGAAGGCGATGAAGAAAGGACAAAGAAAATGATTATGTGAAACTGATTTTTATGTAGAAGTCAGGTTGTGTGGTCCCAAACAAAGTGATTTATGACTTGAAAAGTTTAATAGTAACCCTGAATTTGTTGCAATTTTGAAGTTTAATCATCATCCAACAAGTTTGAGAATAATCACCATAGCAGTCATAGTGAAAACCACCAAATATATGAAGTTTAATGTTTGTCACCAGCCCAACATTGTCACCCCATGGTAGCATCATTTGTCCAGTCATCATTGATTGATCCAGACAACATGGGGCCTAAACAAACAAGTGTTTTTAGAATATATATATATATACACACACACACACACACACACACACACACACAGAGAAGAAGTATATGACAAAATCACATAGTTAAAACCTACAATAGTAGAGAAGGCTACAAAAACCTATCAGAAATATTTGGAGAGCATGTCTCTCCTGTGTGACATGGTATTTATAAATGGGAGACCTTTTGTGTAACAGTATTGCAATCAAGAAGTGGCCATCTGTTAAAAATAGCTGCAAAAGCAAGTAGACATCTAGTTCCGCAAATACAGTCAAATTCTGCTGTAACCTCTCTGGTTCTCCAGGGTCCTTGACAAATGTCAAAATCAATGTGCATACATCTACAGTGTGACAACATCTGAATGATACTAGTCTTTATGGAAGAATCCCTAGAAAAAAGCTACTGCTTATGAAAAAAAAGCACAATTTCAACTCCACTATTCCAAAGACCATATTAAAAAGCTGGAAATGTTCTGGCAAAAGGTTTTATGCTCAGATGAGACTAGACTAGAACTTTTTGTGGAGGAATGATAGATGCTATGTCTGCAGAGTTGCTAATATGGGTTTTGAAGAAAAGAATTTAGTGCCAACAGTTAAACAAGGCAGCAACAGCGTTATGATTTGGGGCTGCTTTACTGCAACAGGCAAAATGGACTCTGCAATATACCCAGCATTTTTGAGCAAAAGTGTCTTGCCCTCAATTTGAATGTTGGGTTTAGGTGAGGGCTGAGTCTTTTAACAGGATAATGATTTAAAACATTGAAGCAAATCCACAAAAGAATATGTTCAAAAAAAAAAAAAAATGAAATTTCAACTCTTGGAATGACCAAGTCAATTTCTGATCTAAACCTAACTGAAAATCTATGGTTCAAATTAAAGAAGAGAATATATGCAAAGAAACCCACGTAAAATCAAATAATTGTAGGAGTTTTGACAAGACAAATGCTCAAAAACTACTGCCAGATATTTCTTAAAATTATAGAAAAAGACTAGTGGAGGTTGTGACCTCAAAAGGAGGAAAAGTCACCATATATTAAATGCAAGGGCTCACTTACTTTTGCATATCTTAATGTTTAATTAATATTTTTATTCCAGCTTGATAAAAAATGTAGAAAGTAGTTTTAATTCATTTAATAAAGGTTTTTCATAATCAATATATAGTTTAATTAATTTTTGTTGATTATCTGGAAAAAATAATTTGTTTTAATATTATCTTAGGGGTTCAGTGTATATATATATATATATATATATATATATATAATGTGTGCACAGCACTAGATATTCAGGATGTAATGGGCAAATTGTTATATATTATACTAGTATCATATCCTGGCATTGACCATGCAACTCAAAACATTTTAGTAGTAGGAGAAGATGCCACTTTTTATTTTACATATTTTGGTTTTTGTTTGAAAAAACACTTTTTTTTAAAAATATTTTTTTGTTTCAAAATTACAGGGAAAAATATTGACATTTTTTTTGTCCAAATGAATTTTTAAAACATCGAAATAACAATTAAATATAAAGGCTCTTTTTTTAAAAAAAAAATATTTTAGTCACGTTTGCCATGTGTGATTTGATTTCTGTGATGTAATTCAGGAACCATCTTAGATCTTAGATGTTTTATGGAGCAAATGTAAACAATCGTCTCCATTGGCCAAAAAAGTGCAAAAGGGAAAATTGCTGAACTTAAACTCAAAAAGTATGTGTTGACCTGGCTTCCCTGTAGATATGTGTCCCTAGAAAGTTTGAATGGCGTAGCTTAAAAAATGTAGGCGTGCATAGGGAACAGTCACACACAGACTCACAGATTGCCCTTTATATATATAATTTTGGGCACACACATTGTCTGTTTTTGATTTTGTGAACTGCACAGTATAGTAGGGTCAGTTGAGAACCGTCTATGAAAAAAAAAACTACCATGACACTATTCCCTCCTTTAGAAATTTGGAAACAGCATGTTGTACTGCTTGGCATTCACTCAAGGCTAAAAGTAAAAGGCGCCCAGTAGGGATCAAACTCACTACTCGATCACAATTAATCTAGTGAGACAAGATCACTAACCATTACACCATATTGAGGTGCCTTGTGGTGAGTTTCTAAGTGCCGCTTAGATGTGGCAAAAGGCTGAAAGTAAGAGAGACCCAAACTCACTACTCAATTGCAATGATTCTAGCAAGACAAGCTTGCTAACTATTACACGCTTTTGAAGTACCCCACTGAAAGCTCTAATACAAACATTTCAGAGTGTTTAAGTGTCAATATGAGGACAGGGCATAAAGTTTGGGAAAAGTTGGATGAGTTTAATGGTGATTATGAAGGTTTGTTGGTGTGATCAATAGTGATGGCAACCTTATGCCTCCATTCATTTTCCCACAGGTCCTCAAACTGAACACTGAGGCCTACATCAAGTGCCTTGAGGAGGTAGTGCTGCCCTGGATCAAGAGGGTAGCTGCTGGAAAACCTTAGGTCTGGCAACAGGACTCTGGACCATGCCACATAAGCAAGAGAATCCAGTCATGGCTATCAAACAATTTCTGCAGTCACATCATTCCTTACATCTGACCACCTAACTCCCTAGACTGCAACCCCTTGATTATTATATTTGGAGCACGGGTGAGTGCGAGATCAACAAAACTCCTTAAAAACACCAAAGATGACCTAAATTCAAAGATTATGGCAGCATTCACTAACTTAAACAAGAAGAATGTCCAGAAAAGTTAGGAGATTTCAAAGATGTCTGGCAATTGTATTGAATAAATTTACTCTCTTGTATTTCAAGATATTTTGGTGTAATTTTGGTAAATATAATGTTGGAATTATTTTCATTCTTGCATAATTTTGACAACTTATCCATTGCACTGTGTGTATGTGTGTGTGTAAAGTGAGCAGACATGAAAAGTTTATATACTTGAATACAACTAATACATCTACTTATAAAAGTAGAGGACTTACATAAGTAATTAAAAATTAAGCTATTTGTATGCAATCATTTATGCTACAGATTTTACGAGTCAAAATTAATCAGTACAAAAAAAGTCCTTTTACTTCTCATCTTGAGTAATGTGTCAGATCTTTAACCCTACCCCAAAAGTGACTTGTTTTGTTTATTTAATGAAGTCATTTTTAGCATAAACAGTAATGGTAATATTAGTAGTTTCCTTATAAGGAAATATTCAGCATTAATTGAACAAACAGCTAGTGCTAATTTCAGTTGAAACTTAAAAAGTTATTTTCTTTAAACAATTTTTCAGGAAAATTGATTTCTCAAGTTCAGTAACTGTTATTCCCACTTCCAATATTAATGGGGTAAGGGATATCTTCCTAACCTTTTGTTCAAAGCAATGTGGAACATCAACATCTTGATTATGAAATTATTTTCCCTTTTGAGCTATATGTGCTATCCATTTTAACTATTACTGCTGTTGGAAATCATCAAGTGATTTGGTTCCTGTTACTTTGTTAGGTTCTTTGTTTATAATTTTGTATATGGAAAGTGCAATGCTGAAATTTGAAGGTGCATGTCCAAGGATGCATTTCAAAAGCTAAGCAGAGTATTGAGAAGCAGAAAAATTTCGTTGAAAACAAAGAAAAGAGTACTAAACTTTTATGTGATATCTGTTCTATATAGCAGTGAATGCTGGACAATCTCCTCAAAGATGAAGGAGAGACTTGAAGCAACAAAAATGTGGTTCTACAGAAGGATGCTGAGAATACCATGAACCAAGCATGTCAGCAATGACAAGGAAAAAGGAAATTTATACATAGCATCAGTGAAGAGACAGCTAAAGTTTCTGGAATACATAATGAGGTAGGAGAGCTTGAAGAATCTAATACTCACAGGGCGAAGAAGAGAAAGCAACATGAGATATACTTGATGGGCTTGAGCAAGTGGATGGTGAAAGGGGGTTTGGGAAATATACTAAGGGAAAAAGTGTTAAGAGCAACAGAGGATAGAGGTAAGTACTGAAAAGACATGGCACATAAACAAGAAGTGCCAGCCCAAAAGGTGCAAAGAAGGATAGTCCTCACTAAGACCTACAGGATTCATGGAAATACATTTTTAACCATTGATCTGAGAAAGCATTTGCATACAGCTGACAATTTAGAGTCATGCATGACATCCATATGAAAGTCTCATGTTCTTTCATACAGCCAGTTATTTCAAGTGATAATCTTAAAAAAGATGCTTACTTTCCTTGTTGGTCTTCAATGTGGAGAAGATGCCAAAATCCTGATCCATTTTTCTTTGGAATTATTTCATTTTTATCATTTTCATAATCAAAAACTTCCAGGGACATTGATGTTAACTGGAGCTTTATGCTGAATTTCTGAAATATAGAAAAATTATAAATAAGAAAAATAATTTGTTTTTTCTTCAAATCATGTGTCCTGTAATCCATTGGGATCATAGGTAAACCACATGTACTGCATCTATAGCAAATTGGCCTGATGAAACTCATCCCTCTCTAGGCTGCTTTTGAATTCAGAATTTAGAATTTATTTGAAATTCTGTAAAAATATTTATATTGCACAATGTATATATTTAAAAAATGCTAATTTCTTTAGAGCTTCTAAAACACATAATGTATATAATGTTTATATACATACATTATAATTTTTTTAATCCCCAAAATTGCAGCATGGTGCACAACTGACAATTCCCACAACAATCAGATGATCAGTTAAATCTCTGAATATACTTCAAATGTGCCTTCCACTCAAGAAATGACATTTTGCCTGTTTCAAGTCCTCCAAAGCTGACCACAATATGGATCAAAGCATTCTTGTAAACTCTACAATCCTTTCAGTGGTAAGATACAGTTTTGAATTCAGAGTTATCCATTATCCATCTCCTAGACTAGTTACCACCCAAGGCTGTGGATTCCCATTTAAATATTTAACCCATAGCTAAGGAGATTCATACCTTTCCAAAGAGATTTGCTTGAAAGTGAATGTGACAAAACTCAACTGGAAATCAAATTTGGTACTTTGATTTCTTGTTCCAAGTTGCTATCCATTACACATCCAAGCCTTCGAACTCCATCAAAAAAGTAAAATAATGAATGCACTTCAGAATAATTAAACTAGTTACAAGTTCTCCCCATCCATACACACATGCAAAAAATGCATTTTATCCACAAGCTAGAAAACGAACATACAAATTCCGCAAATCAAAAAAACTGGATACTGTCAATAATACTTTTAACACAAAATTCATAATCTTACCCTCTAATACTATCTACAGAGTTTGAAAATAATTTAGTTATTCCTAATACTAAGGTCTTTATCACCATGTCAAAGACAATAGGAAGAAAAATGAATCCAACACCACTTCAGATGCAGGTATTTATCAAATTATTTGCTTGTAGTGTAAAAGTACTTACATCAATGAGACATCTTAGGATCTAGAAGCTTGTATCTATGAACATAAATCTTATAACAATTCTTTAAACTTCCTAATTGGCCATAACTTTGGTTTTACAAATGTGACCCTAATAAAAAAAAAAGAACATAATTTTTAACATTTAAAATAATTTGAGGGAGTCCTGATAAATATTTTAACAACTATAAATATACGTCAAAAACACTAAACTACATCACCAACATTCTTAAAGAATTTAACATATGTTTATCTAAAATGGTGTTTACATAAAAATGTCTGCAAATCAATATATGGACAACCATAAAACATAAATGTCTACTAGACACATACACTTCTGAATATACATTATCATCTAAATCACATATAGACAAACTAGAATTACGATACACTTACATACTCAAAGCAATATTTACATTTTTTTAGTTAGACTTGGAATTCGTTAATTTTTTTGAGCTTCAACAGAACATATAATCTCTCCTTGACTTCAGAACACCATAAATTATACTAATGTTGTTTAACAAGTCAGATGCATGTGAAACCTGACTAACCAATGAAAATCAAACAACACAAAATTATAAATACCAGAATTTCTTTTTTTCTATATCTCATTCTCTAGTGAAGCTTTAATAAAAGTGAAACATGTTAGATTGATAAATATGTTCAATTTGTTTATTATCTTATCAGTCAGTTAAGTACCAGATGTGATACACGCTTGGGTGATCATGTCTCGAAAGAGACGTGACTGACTGGGAAGAAGATTATCCCGCAGTAGGCTTCCATTGCTTTCTGCAGTAGACTGGTTGCCGACCAAGGATATAGAACTCAATCTGTCCTGTGATTTAAAGGAAGGAATAGACGGATTAATACCTTTCCCAAGGGTATCTGCGTGCAAGGGAATGCAATGAATTCGGCTGGAATTCAAACTCAGCTTCCCGATTTCTTGTTCTCGTTCATTTATCTTATCACACATGCAAAAAAAAAAACAAATCTTGACATGTTAAAATAGCTTTTTCAGTTTACACTCAAACATATCATTTGGCTATAATAGCAAAATCTTTGCTGTTCAATGCTATTATTTATGCATAATCTGATCTTATTTGACCTAACCTTATATTGCTGATCTGACTCTTAATCTATAATAAACAGATGGGCCAATAATCAGAGTTAGGCTTAGTAGCTTCATAATAAAAAAGCAAGTTTCAAGCATTAGAAATGTGTTTGTTACTCACATCTTTTCTTTCAAAGAACAAAGCCACTCCTAGTGCTTGCGCACTGACCATCAATGATATTGATCTAACATGGTCATATTTGGTCAACGTAACAGAAACACTTGACTCTGTAAATTCAGCACATGATATCCAGGCCTGCAAACAAACAATCAAGCAATAGAATTGCATTCATATTTATTTTTTTATTGAATAAAGCATTGTGAAAAAACTGATAATCATTTTAGGACATATGAGGAAAGTAGGCTGGAAGAATATGATACTTATATGACATATTAAAAGCCAGGGAAACAGCTAATAAAAATATCTAATGAGTTTGGATGGCAGAACAAAGACTGGGAGTGATGGTAAGAAGACAAACATTACTAAGAGCTAAAACGGACAGAAAGTTGTGGAGAGTCATGATCATTCATGTCCAAAATAGTACATAGAAATAAATGTGGATAGTAGAATATTATCATTGTAACAGATGCAGTTGTTTAAGAATTATGACAAGGTTAAGAAGTTTCAAAAGAAACAAATTCAAAATTATTTATAATGTTTGGATTGTGGTCCTCATCTTGGTTACCATATTCACATTTCAGCTGTTGTACACTCCAACCTTTTCAGGTGACTGGAATTTTGGACTTAACTAAGATGGAATGATCAATCATGAGACGTCTCTAATCTATATTTAAATATATTGTATTTCTTTACAATTTTCCTGGTTGAATTGTTCATACTGCATATGAGAACCATTACTGTACATAATTAGCTTACAATAAAATTTGTATTTTATATGAATACTACCTTGTGAAAATTGAGATGTAGTAGAATAGGAGTCAACATATCATAGATTGGAGTAGGGGGACAATGAAGCCCTTGCACTGGCCCTGCTCATAGTGATATGAAAGTAAAAAAATTGAATTGCATGAAAAAAATAAATGACTGAATGCTGTACATCCCTGATCTAAACTTATTTATAAATGGAACTTTGTCTGTATGTGTGTATCCATTACCTATAGACTCCAAAACGGCTGAACCGATTATCTTGAAAATTTACAGTTGTACTATAAGCATCTGCGAGTGTTCTTAGCTAGGTTTTGTGTCGAGGTATCCCTGATAAATATTGAAAATTGATAATCGAAAAAATCAGGTTATAGAAGGAGTGGTCCGATTTTAATCAAATTTGATACACTCATAGACAAAGATATAAGAAACGATTTTCAGAAGTTTCAAGGTTGCAGTTCTTACAATAGTGCAGAAAATCGATAATATATATATATATATAAAAGGCAAGATGTTTGTGTGTGTGTTTATCTGCCTGTATGTCTGTATTTTTCAGCCCTTTTATTTTAGTTTTTGCTTCAGGTTTGGCTCTAAGTAGGTAGAATTGTAGTTCTTAGTTTCAGCCATGATACCATTTACTCAGAGGAACTTATTTAGCCTTCAAAATTCAGTTTACGACGAAAAAAGCTTATTTGATATCGATAACAGGAAATGAAAATTTGACTTACATCCATTCATTTTTCTTTCAGTCTATGGTTTCGCTTTAACTGGAAACAACTATTGCTTTTTAGTCTTTTGTACCAACGTCCAAAGAGTCTGAGCTCCAGGACCATGGATTAGTTTTAAAGCTTTCATTACACCCGGGCAACGCCGGGCTATACTGCTAGTAAACAATAAAGAGGACACCAAATAAATCGCCAAATCATGAGGATGTGACAACTATAAAGAATAGAACCAATTCATTTGTCTCTTGAAGAACTGCATTCTTGATTCTAATTTTGTAAATAATTATATTGGCCATACAACTACAAAACTAACTCAAAGACTCATGCTGCATCTCTCTCAACAAAGCTCAATTCGATTTCATTTAACCGCACATGGAGACCTACCAAACCTAATCTATAACATACTTATTGACAACAAATATCATAGCATCATTCACAGGCACAAAAAGAAAAAAAATAATGGAGGTTTTATTGATAAAAATAAAAAACCAAACACTCAATAATTTCAAATACAGACATGCTAACAACATGCTTACCATGTTCAGTCAGTCAGTTAAGTACCCTATGTGATACAAGCTTTGGGTGATCATGTCTCAAAAAAGACATGACTGACTGGGCAGAATATTATCCTGGAGTAGGTTGCTATTGCTTTCTGTGGTAGACTGGTTGCCAGCCAAGGCTATAGAACCCAATCTATCCTGTTATTTAACCCATAACTGGAGGGAATAGACGGATTAATACCTTTCCAAAGGGTATTTGTGCAGAAGTGAATGCAAGGGATTCAACTGGAATTCAAACTCGGCTCCCTGAATTCTCGTTCTGAACCAATATCCACTGCTCCACAACGCACATCATAACACATGCCACTACTCTACATTATACATAACATCACATGCATAAAAATTAGCTAATAAAGTTAGCCATCACACCTTGTCTGTCATTTTTAATAAAACCTGAAAAAAAAAAAAAAAGAAAAGAGAGATTGCTGCTCAAATTTATAAAGAAGCATGTGAATGGAATTTATTAAAGATTGCAAAACCAATTAGAAGTTTTTTATATTTAAAAACAAAAAGGTACCCTAAATATAGATGTTATGCAGCATAAAGACTAGTTGGGGAGTTATAATTCTGAGTAAATAATTATAAACTCTTAACATTTATATATACAAAAACTAGCAGTATAGCCCAGTGTTGCTCGGGTGTAATGAAAGCTTTAAAACTAATCCATGGTCCTGGAGCTCAGACTCAGCTTAAAGAATATTTGTGTGAAGTTTGGTGAAAATCAGATAAAAATTGTGGATTTGTATAAAGGACATACAGACAGATAAACAGACACACACAAACATCTTGCCTTTTATTTATATATATATATTATCGATTTTCTGCACTATTGTAAGAACTGCAACCTTGAAACTTCTGAATATCGTTCCTTATGTCTTTGTCTATGAGTGTATCAAATTTGATTAAAATCGGACCACTCCTTCTATGACCCGATTTTTTTAGATTATCGGTTTTCGATATTTATCAGGGGTACCTCAACACAAAACCTAGCTAAGAACACTCGCAGACGCTTATAGTACAACTGTGTAAATTTTCAAGAAAATTGGTTCAGCCATTTCAGAGTCTATAGGTAACGGATATACACACACAGACAAAGTTCAATTTATAAATAAGTTTAGATTTAGATTAGATAGATACTCATAAGACAGTAATACTGAATAAAATTGTGAGTTTGGGGTCAAATATCGATCAAATACGGATCGGAATCTGACAGAATGATAAAATAAAGAACAAATAAAGTGTATACAGTTTTTCTCATATGTTTTACAGATGTCTGTAATGAGTGTCTAGATAATTTAGTTGGAAAATTACAAGAAGTGGCTGAGGTTTTCTTATCTCAAATTTTGTTGAGTATTAAGGGATAAATATTATTAAGGGATAAATATTATGACCTGAAAATGTAAAGGAGATGTAAATTTTTGTTGACACACGGCTTGTCTATGTGAACTGCTTGTCTGATAGTGAGAATGCCATGTGTTTGTGTATGCAGAGAAGAAAAATGTGGTCAATTCTCACTGGTTTAGAATTGGTTAATTAATGATAACTATAATGATTATAATCACTTTACAACTTTGTTTTTACACTATAATTAACTTTTATTTATTTTTTTTATGGACACAACAGGCTCGACAAATTCAAATTTTGAAATGATACAAAATTGAAAAGATAGGTATTTTAGAATTAGAATAAATTCTATTTGGCTACTTACATTTCCTTGACAGTTTCCTTGATAGACATGACGGCCATCTTTCAAATAAAGGAGATTTAATGGTTTATTGTCAATGCTGACATTTGAAAGACAGCCAGTGAAAGACCTACAGGAAAGAAAATTGGAAAGATAAGAATAAATGTGTACTTTATATATTGACATTGGTTTCAAAAGATATCACAATGGTTAAATAGCTGACATAATAAGGAAGTCCTTGATTTTGGGCTATTATACTAGTATCAAAAGGTTCCCAGACTGTATATACTATAATTATACCATTCAGCACAAATATGCTCACAGCTAACACTCATTGGTACCAAGTCTCGCTACTTAATTTTATGTACTTATGTTCAATTTATTACATCAAGTTTTATATATATATATATATATATATTTTTTTTTTTAATCACCTCTACCCAAGCAAGGCCACTATTGTGCATGGTGCTACATAGGGGAAGGTAAAGAGAAGGAGTGGTTAGACATAGGGAATGTCAGGAGGAAGGTGACAGATGAGTAAGGATAGCGAGGATGAGGGTTGGGCAGATGGGAAGAGTGTTTGATAGAATGGGAGCAGGTTAGTATGTTAGGAGGTGTCTATTGACCTTACATTTAAACTCCTGGAGATTGTAGCAGTCGGGGAAGCAATCGTTTGTAAGAGAATTCCACAGTCGGGAAGTGCGAGGAAAGAAACTGTTGGAGTAGAAGTTATGGCTGCATTTTATTGGTTTCACTGTAAAAGGGTGGGATCTAGTTGCTAATCTAGTATCTCGTTCAAATACGTATTTAGGGGGCACTAGTGATCTAAGTTCATCGGAGCAGAAGCCGTGAAAGTATTTATAGAAGAGACACAGGGAAGCCACGTCGCGCCGGTGGGAGAGAGACTGCATATATATATATATATATATATATATATATATATATTTTTTTTTTTTTTTTTTTTCAATCATTTCATCCCAAGCTATGTGGGACCACCACTAGTGCACAGGGGGTTAGAGTGACAGAAAAGACTAGGTACAAGATTTATTGAAGGAAGGATAAAATATGAACAGGATTCAAGAAGATAGAAGATGGCAATTGGCAATGTATTTAAATTTTTGGATATTGTAACTATCAGGGAAGCAAGTAAATGGAAGGAAGTTCCACAGGTGGGAAGTATGAGAAAAACTATCAGAGTAGAAATTGCAGTTACATTTAACTATTTTAATGGTAAAAGGGTGGAACTTAGATGCCATGTTGGTGAGAAAGGGACTGAAGTCAAGATACTAAGTGGGACAGGAGAAATTTACTTTTGTTGAGGAAGTTTTAAAATTTAGAAAAATTGTCAGCATGACATTTATGAAGAAGTTGGTTCCTTGCAACATACAAGATAATTGTTATCTCCTGAATCTATTTTTCACATCTATAAGTCTACCATTCATGCATGCTTTGAATATTGCTGTCACATATAGTCTGTTAATCCTGCTATATATTTAGATACTCTTGATAAAATCCAAAGAAGAATCAGCAATATTGATAGTCTTGACCTGGCATCTCAGCTTCAGTCACTTTCCCACCACCATAAAGTTTCCAGTTTTTTTGACAGCCATATGAAGGCTGGTCATGGTTTTCTTATGCTACAGATTATTTCATAGTTTGTCTCACCCTAATTGTAGATATCATCAATAATTGCTACTTTGTTAAGACTGAAAAGATTATTATTTAGAGAATGATGATTTTCAAGCAGCTTCATCTTGCTGTTGTTTGTTAACCCCATTTCTCAAGCACAGTTTCTAATAGAATCCACAAATATTTGAAGATACTGTGTGTTATTTGATAATGTTACTATGCTATACAAGTTTCAAATTCCAAAATGTTTTTCATACTCACAAACAATATAGAAACTATACAAAATATATTTGTTAACCATTTCTGGGACTCACCTGAGTTTTTTTTAGGTCAGTCTCCAGGACTCACCTGAGTTTTTTTATTAACTTTCCATGACTCACCTGTATTTAGATTCATTTCTAACGTAGGAAGCAAGACCACCAAGACTGATGCCTTCATCAAAAAGCATTTCATCACCACTTGCATCGTTATCTTTAAATTTAACTTTCTCAGAAGCAATTTTTATTTCTAGTTGATTTTTGTTTGTCACATTAATCTGGAAAAAAATAGATTAATTATAACTTTTACAAAAGGACCACACAGTGAATTCAATGTTGGAATGACATATTATAAGATGTTCCATAAAAATATTTGAAGATCAAAGAGGCCAGAAGAGAGTTTCACAAGTGAGAAATGTAAGAGAAGAGAAGAAACTGTTAACATAGAACTTACAGTTACATCTAGACCTTTTCAAATGTAAAATGATGAAACCTATCTGCTAATTTAGTCAGTCAGTTATTCAAGTGCCATATGTGATACACGCTTGGGTAATCATATCTCTTTCAATTCATGACTGACTAGACAGAAGCTTTTCCCAGAGTAGACTTCCATTTCCTCCTGCTCTAGACTAGCTTCCAACCAAGAGTATAGGTCCCAGTCTGTCCTGTTATTCAGCCCATAGCTTGGGGGAGAATAGATAAATTCATACCTTTCCCAAAGATATTTGCACGTAAGTGAACAAAACCAACTGGAATTCAAATTTGGCTCTCCAATTTCTTGTTCCAAGTTGATATCTGAAGAAAGGTGATGTAGAGTATAACGACAAGGAAACACTTGTGTATATATAACAACACAAGATAAGAAATTTATTTTAAAATTTTACACAGCTGTAATTGTCAGTAGCTTGTTTCAATCACACATTAAAAGTTGTAGATTCGATGAACAGCCAAAAAAGAAAATGTCCATATTAAATTATCAGACACTAAATCAATTTCCAAAATTAATTTTTCACATAAAAGTATGACAGTTGAATTCAATATAAACAAAGGTTTCTAAAATGATTAAAACAAATTGAGAGAGTTCCTTTTTCACACAAAAATATTACAGTTGAATTCAATATCACTATAAAAGATGTATTTTTAGATACTTAGCTTTAACCATTGAACAGAGTCCTTGAAATTCCGAGTTGTCATTGGAGGCTGATAATTTGATACTGGTGTTATTCAGATGCTTGGTCTCTGCTTTTCTCTCTCTCTCCCATTTTTCTCCTACCCCAACTTTCACTGACCAACAAGCACATTAATAAATAGGCCAGTCCAGTCATGTGATCAGATCAAACACAAACTCTTTTTTAGGCAGGAAGAAACATGACACATGTCATTGAAAGTTTAATTTATTTTTTGGAAATCACACTTTTCATTGGTTAGAAAATAATTCACACTTGCTCGCAAAATTTTTCTTGATCTTATTTTTATTGGTCAAAATAGATTTTCACATTTTGTGAGTTTGTAAACCATGAAGAAAAGAAAGTTATTTTTATTTCGTATTCAACACACATCAAGTATGCCAAACACAAGTCTAGTACTGTGCTTCAATTTTCAAAGTCAAGGTACCAAAGTGTAAAGCTCATCAGAACAATTAGTATGAAAATTTTTATAGAAAAGGCACAGGAAAGCTATGTCACAGCTATGGAAAATTGACTGAAGATGAGGTACCAGGTTAGGACCAATAACATTGCAGATCCTTTTTTGGATCTTATCAAGAATCTTTCAATATATAACAGGATTGCTGGGCCTCATGTAGCAGCAATATTCAGTGCATGGATGAGTGGTTGACTTATAAATGTGTAAGATAGATTCTGGCAAGAGAGTTTGTCTAGTTCATTCTTCTGCTATTTATTATTTCACTCACTACATCATGCATTGTACACACTGATTAGGATTTACTTCATTGTAATCTTTTCTTCTCTTTTACAAACTACTAGTAGGTTACCTTGATATATTTAGGAAGGATATTAGAATAATTCATAACCTATACTGGCAACAAACTGCTATAAAAAATGATTTAGGTAAATATACAAAAATAGACAGGAGTGTAAGACAAGGATATGTTTTCTTACAGGACTTATTTAACTTATAGAGTGAGGCAATCTTGATAGAATTAGAAGTTCCACTAGGATTTATTATTGGCAGCCACAATCTTAATAACATAAGATATGCAGATGAAACAAGGTTGATAGCAGACATAGAAAGATTCCCTTTCATATGTTTGCTTTCCCGACAACTACAATCTCCAGGAGTTTAAAATGTAAGGTCAATAGACACCTATCACACTAACTTGCATCTATTCTCCCAATACTCTCACCATCTACCCAACCCTCATTCTCGGTATCCTTACCTGTCTATCACCTTCCTTCTAACATTTCCTATATCTAACCATCCTTTCTCACCACTTTCCCCCGATGTAACCCCCTGCGCAATAGTGGCAGTGAAATGCCTTGCTCAGGGTGAAATGATTATGAAAAAAAAAAAAGGAAACTACAAGATCTCCTACTAAAGGTAACGAAGAAAGGACCTAAATCAAATTGCAAGATGAAAGAATGCATGGTTGTTAGCAAAAAAAAAAAAAAAAAAAAACAGGCCAAATTGCAAATAATAAAATAAAGATACCAAAATCAGACTATTAAAACAATATAAAGATCTGGGAAGCATTTTAACAGAGGACGGAAAATGCCACAATGAATTCTGAAGGCCTTTGCCAGAAATATAGAATAGATAAGGTACTGATCGGTGACACATGATGTGGTTGAGATGGTAAAAAGCATGGCGGATCTAATAAAAGTTTCTCCTGCAAAGGTGGACACAAGTTCAAATTTTGCCAGTGAGTGGATATTTTTCTTTAATAAGATTTCTTAAATATTCAGGCTGGTAGACTAAAATATACTTCTAATTAAATAAATGGAGCATCTACACAAGTATGGATATTCACTAAAGTGGAAAACATAAATATATAAAGAACTAGCAGTATAACCCGGCGTTGCTTAGGTGTAATGAAAGCTTTAAAACTAATCCAGCTCAGACTCAGCGTAAAGAATATTTGTGTGAAGTTTGGTGAGAATCGGATAAAAATTGTGGATTTGTATAAAGGACATACAGACAAATAAACAGACACACACAAACATCTTGCCTTTTATATATTATTGATTTTCTGCACTATTGTAAAAACTGCAACCTTGAAACTTTTGAATATCATTTCTTATATCTTTGTCTATGAGTGTATTAAATTTGATTAAAATCGGACCACTCCTTTTATAACCCGATTTTTTCGATTATCAATTTTTGATATTTATCGGGGGTATCTCAACACACAAAACCTAGCTAAGAACACTCACAGACACTTATAGTACAACTGTGTAAATTTTCAAGAAAATCGGTTTAGCTGTTTTGGAGTCTATAGGTAATGGACACACACACAGAGACACACACACAAACACACACACAAAGTTCCATTTATAAATAAGTTTAGATTTAGATTAGATTAAAGAATTTTATCTTTTATATTTTTATTACTTCAAATGTTATTTCTAATGGATGACCATATTTAAGTATTTAATTTAAACAGTATTTTGATACCATACTGCATACTGGAGAAAAAAATAATAAAGAAAATCTAAATGGAGCACCTAATTAAATATGAGTATCTACTAAAAATAATGTTTGAAATAATAAAAAGTTGAATATATGGAAACGTGTAATATATTTCTGTGACCCACAGAAATATGATTTCGGTCAAACACACCTGGCATTAAAGAAATGTAATGTATTTCAGTGACAGACAAATGTGTTTGGCATCAGAAACAATGACAAACAAATGTGTGTTTGTATCAGGCCAGCTGCTCTCAAGGTCAGAAAATATAAACAATGGTAGATGGAATGCAAGGATGTCAAAGGCAGCTGGCCCAAAGGCAATAATCAACAAAAATGATTAATAGATGTGCCTATCCATAAATGATGCAATTAAGTAGAATTTAAGGAATTTTAGCTTATATAAAAGTGAGGTTTTTTGATAAAAAAGGGTAGAATACCGGAGAACACTGAGAGGGATAGCGTAGGGAAAAAAGAGAACTTCCAACAACTCCTGCATAAGCGTGATTCCCTCTTACTACTACTCTACACACAACGATCACCGAAGAAGAAAAAAAATCACATTATATTTTTATATACTCATTGTTCTGTGTTTGTTGTTTATCCATCAAAATGATTGTTGTTCCAGCAGCAGCAGAAGTGGTATATAACAAACATTTCATTATGTATTATACAAAATAGAAGACTATCTTCATTATGAATACTTGGACAATGGCATGTCACTTTGATATTTATTGATACCTTTGTCATCAAATCTTAATAATTTTGTTTCTAAATAACAAACCCATGTAACTTACTTTCCTTGAAGATAACTAATATCAATAATTCCCTTTGGACAATTTTCCTATTTTTTTTTAACCCTTGACTCTTTCAGTTGTTGAGAGAATCTGAAAGTAGAAGAAACAATTTTCTTCTTCATGATCTTTTTAGTGGCCTTTCAGCCTTGACAAGCTCTTGACCAACAGCCAAAGACCACAGAATTTAGTGTGGGTCACTCTCGGCTCATAAACTTAGACTTCAGGTTTTCAACAGAGTTGTCCTTCTCCTACACCAATTACCATCCGAGGCTATAGAGCCCAGTCTGTCCTACTTTTTACCCATAGCTAGGGGGGAGAAGAATTCCAACTTTCAGCCCCTTGCATTCTAGTCAACTTGATCTTCAAAATTTAAATGCAATGTCAATTGATATCTTCCGTCTTCTTAATTCCAGTTCTCTCTTCTTCAAAGTGTTTTCTGTTTCTCCCTTCGTGCTTAGCGGCATTTTTGCCCTGTTGGTGGTGAAACGATTACAAAACATATACGAATAATGACAATAAAAGATTTTTAATTGACAAGAGAAATTATAAGCTAGACATTTCTTAGTTTTATATTTTGAGTTTGAAAGTTGTGTGAGAATATGTTTTGGAAATAAAGAATTGGTTTACTACTATTATAAAACAGGATAGTAACCCTTGTTCAACATTTTAATGCATGCAAATGCTTAATGTTGATTTGAAGCAATAAACCGTGAAAAAAAAATCTCAGAGAAACTAATCAAGTATCAAGGAGAAGGAAAAAAAGAAATAAAAATAATAATTAAAGTACTAAAATGTTTTTGAAGATGGCCCTAGGAAGATTTGAACCTGAAATAAATCAAGTAGAATTCATTAAGATTGAGAAAAAATAAATCACCCTTCAAACTACCAAATGCCTCCATCCAGCACAACAAGATTTATGGCTTTCTAAAGTTTCAAAGAAGTCCGTTTATTTAAAATACAAGCAAACCTCCAAAATGTAAGGGCTTTGGAATGAAAGTATTTTATGAGAGGTTCAGTCAGTTAAGTGCCATACGTGATACACGCTTGGGCGATCATGTCTCAAAAGAGACATGACTGACTGGGCAGAAGATTATCCTGCAGTAGGTTGCCATTGCTTTCTGCGGTAGACTGGTTGCCGACCAAGGCTATAGAACCCAATCTGTCCTGTTATTTAACCCATGACTGGAAGGAATAAACGGATTAATACCTTTCCCAAGGGTATTTGCGCGTAAGTGAATGCAAGGAATTCAACTGGAATATCGAACTCGGCTCTCCGATTTCTCATTCCGAGCCGATACCCACTGTACCACAATGCACATCTGGTGTTTAAAAAAAGAAAAATCATGAATATCTAATGGAAAGATATGCAACAAATCAATGCCAGAACTGCTCAATTTCTTTTATATAAATGAACCAATACAGATGACAAGTTCGGTTTTTATTCACATCTTCCTTCTCTGAAATATCTCCATTTATGACAAAAGTTACGACTAGATTAATTATCCTTTTGAAAGACCATCAACCATTGAAAAATTAATAATTATTTACTTTTCATCTGGAGAATCTCCTCAAAATGAAAGAAAAAAATCAAAGCAACTGAAACACAATTCTACAGAAGGATGCTGAGGGTACCATGGACTGAATATGTTAGCATCAACAAGGTTTTAGAGAGAATGGAAATTAAAAGGAAAACCAACTTGGCTGACCGGCTACAGTCACTCTCTCACCGGCGTGACATGGCTTCCCAGTGCCTCTTCTATAAATACTTTCACAGCTGATGAACTTAGATCACTGGTGCCCCCTAGGTACAAATTTACATGAGCTACTAGATTAGCAACTAGGTCCTACCTTTTTACAGTGAAACCGATAAAATGTAACCAAAATTTCTACTCCAACAGCTTCTTTTCTCACACTTCCCACCTGTGGAATTCCCTTCCACATACTTGCTTCCCCAACAGCTACAATCTCCAGGAGTTTAAATGTAAGGTCAATAGACATCTCCTAACACACTAACTCCCACCCATTCTCTCAAACACTCTTCCTATGTACCTCCTTACTCATCTATCACCCTCCTTCTGACATTTCCTATATCTAATCACTCTCTCAGCATCTTCCCCTATGTAACCCCCTGCGCTATAGTGGCAGTGGAATGCCTTGCTTGGGGTGAAATGATTTTTAAAAAAAACATACTTATCAGGAAGAGATACCTGAGGTTTTTTGGCACATGTAATGGAGAAAGAGAGTTTGGAGAATCTGATACTCACAGGATAGAGGAGAAGAGAGACAGGGAAAAGCAATACTTGACATACTTGATGAGCTTAAAGAATGAATGGCAGAGCATGGTTTGGGAGAAATGCCAAGAGATAAGGTGTTAAGAGCTACAAGGGTAAGTGGGGTGGACAGCCATGACTGCTTACACTCTGAAGGGACATGACACATAAAAGAAGTTACTTTGTTAACATTAAGCCTATTGTTACATATCAATAGAGTTTGTTGGTTTATATCTTGAAATTAGTTTTCAGCAAAGAAGTTAAAATGGCTGCAAGGATATCACTCCTGAATTCACCACAAAATCACAATCACTATGAAATATCCCTGTAGAATCTGGTTACCTCCCAGCTTAAATAGCCATGAAGACCAAGAACATTTCCAAATGGTGACACTTTACTAGTAGAGGAAGAGGGAAGGAGAGACTGACAAAATGAAATAAAAACTAGTAATAAAAGCAATGATAGTGTGAGCAAAAAGGTCTCACCAGTGTGACATGGCTTCTCTGTGCCTCTTCTACAAATACTTTCATGGCTTCTGCTTTTTTTTTTAATGTTTATTCTGGTAGATGAAAATTAATAAATATACAGCTCAAACCGAACACCTACTCAAGCAAAACACTACATCTCCTTGGCCTAAAAACTCTCAGCAGACCTCAACTGGAATGACTATATCAAATCCATAGCTACATCCGCTGCTAAGAAGGTCGGTTCACTGTGGAGAGCCAGGAAGTTTTTCTCATCTGAATCCATCCTGCACATATATAAATCTACCATCTGCCGATGTATTGAATACTGCCGCCACATCTGGTTGGGTGTCCCTGTTATTTACCTCAGGGTTCTTGACAAAACCTAACGGAGAATCTGTAATGTGATCAATACTGACTTGGCAGCTCAGCAGCAGTCGCTCTCTCACCGACGTGATGTAGCTTTCCTGTGCCTCTTCTACAAATATTTTCATGACTTCTGCTCCAATGAACTTAGCTCACTGGTGCCTCTTATGTATGAACTCATGCGAGCTACTAGATTAGCAACTAGGTTCCACCCTTTTACAGTGAAACCGATAAAATGTAACCGCAATTTCTACTCTAACAGTTTCTTTTCACACACTTCCCACCCATGGAATTCCCTTCCATATACTTGCTTCCCCGACAGCTACAATCTCCAGGAATTTAAAAGTAAGGTCAATAGACATCTATCACACTAACTCACATCCATTCTCTCAAGCTCTTTTTTCCATCTACTCCACCCCCATTCTCGGTATTCTCATCCGTCTATTACCCTCCTCCTGACATTTCCTATAACTAACCCCTCTTTCTCATCACTTTCCCCTATGTAACCCCCTGCACAACAGTGGCAGTAGAATGCCTTGCATGGGGTGAGATGATTAAAAAACAAAAGACTTGACTGGCATAAATTAGTAAAGAGAATAATGTACAAGTTGTCTTACCTGAATTGTATGAAGCTGTCCATTTGAGAATTCAGTTCCCTGGCTTTGTTTGGCAATACTTGAAGTTTTCCTTTTACTTTCAACATAGATATTTCCTTCTACTAATGTCACAAGTAATAACATTTTCTGCAACGAAATCATCATAATCTTTTAAATTCTATAAATTATTATCTGTGCTTTTTATGTATTTTAACATGAAATTTTGTGCTTTTCATGTATTTTAACATGAAATTTTGTGATTTGTATGTATTTTAAAGACATTTTGCGATTATATATTTTAACATGAAATTTTATTTTTAACTAGCAGGATAGCCCGGCGTTGCTGGGGTGTAATGAAAGCTTTAAAACTAATCCATGGTCCTGGAGCTCAGACTCTTTGGACGTTGGCATGAAAGACTAAAAAGCAATAGTTGTTTCCAGTTAAAGTGAAACCGTAGACTGAAAGCAACCTTAAAACTTCTGAATAACATTTCTTATGTCTTTGTCTATGAGTGTATCAAATTTGATTAAAATCGAACCAGTCCTTCTATAACCCGATTTTTTCGATTATCGATTTTCGATATTTATCGTTGGTACCTTGACACAAAACCTAGCTAAGAACACTTGCAGATGCTTATAGTACAATTGTGTAAATTTTCCAGAAAATCAGTTCAGCTGTTTCAGAGTCTATAGGTAACGGGGACACACACACACAGACAAAGTTCCATTTATAAATAAGTTTAGATTTAGATAAAAGTGTCTAATAGCTTTAGAACAATTGAATGATTTTTCTAACAAACATTAAAATAATTTATTTACATTATTCAGACTGTTGTCCTCATCTTCATTGTCATATTCATGATGTTTCAATCATTTTATTCTCTAACCTTCTTCAGGTGACAGAAATTTTGAACTGAACACTTTTATTTTGCTCACTGGGGTAGACTGTTTCTGTTACATGAGTTATACCACCTCTGGATATCTTAGTTATTTCCATTTAGCTCAACTCTTATGGCTCGGTGGATAAAAGCATTGGTTGGATCCAGTGACTTGACCCAAAGAGTTGTGGGTTCAATACCTGGCTACAGCACTAGTGAACAAAAAACTTAGAAAGTTGAATTAAATGGAGATAACTAAGATATCCAAAAGAGGCATGATACATGACACAAGAACAATCTACCACTGCAAAAAATAAAGAGTTCAGTTCAAAATTTAAATCACCTGAAGAAGGTCAGTGCATATAACAGCCGAAACATTGTGAATAGGGCAATAAAGATAAGGACAACAGTCCAAATAATGTAAATAATTACAATACTTCATCTCAGAAATATAGATATATATTAAAATAATTTCTTAAATCATTTTTAAAAATTTGACTTTTAATAGAAAATGATACGCAAAGATGAAAACCTATAGTTCCACAATAAATAAACCAAGAATGATATCTGGGAAGGATACCTTCAAAACTTTCAGAAAAGATTTGTTCGCAAAATTTAACATATCCATAAAAAATAATTACTTACAATTTTCAGACTGTTGTCCTCATCTTTGTTGCCATATTCATGTTTCAGTCATTGTACACTCTGAACTTCTTCAGGTAGTTGGAATTTTGAATTGAATCTTTTATTTTGTTCATTGGAGTAGATTGCTCTCATTCCATGATTCATGCCACTTCCAGATGTCTCAGTTATCTCCATTTAACTCAACTCTCTAAGTTTTATGTTCACCACTGCTGTAGCCAGGTACTGAATTCAGAACTCTTTAAGTCAAGTCACTGGATCCAATCAACACTTTCAGCTACTTTTATCCATGTGTCCTTAAGAATGTCAGTGCATGAATTTTTAGGACTTATAAACTTAATGTCTTCGTATCATTTTTTACCAGAGCTCATATTACAATCTTGATGTTTGTAATTGATTTTCTATAGCACTCCAAACAATAGCCGAAGCATTGTGAATATGGCAACAAAGGTGAGGATGACAGTCTAAATAATGTAAAGAGTTACAATAATTCATCTCAGAAATATAGACAGATCCTGAAGAAGGTCAAAACAATGTGAATATGGCAACAAAGATGAGGACAACAGTCTAAACAGTTTAAAAAATCTAAATATTAGGTTGTTACAAGAATAATAGCTGATTTCAGAAACAATTTTTTCTTGAAAAATTAACTGCAAAAATGTTGAAAGTAGCAAAAATATGAGACATGAGCATCTATACATCTCTTCCATCAACCAACGAGCTTATTTATTCCTTGTTGATAAAAAAGTTATTGGCAGTGATGCAACAAAATCATTGAAAACTGATTCTACTTCTGGTTTGTACCTAAAAGTTTTACCATTTAAAAATGTGCTTAAGTGTTAAAAAAAATTGATAATCAGTGAGTGAAAGATCAGGCAAATATGAAGGATGTGGTCTTTTTGTATCCCAAGTCACGCATTATTGTGGATCAGAATTGGATCATGTTGATTCACCAATGCAGGTTTCATTTTTGGGAGGCGTGCATGCATTTCTGATTTGATTGCAGTAAAGATCTGCATTAATGCTCTGATTGGCTTCCAAAAAGCCATAGTAAATAACACCAATTGCAGACAACCAGACAATCACTATAATCTTTTGCTGATGCAACTTTGGATTTAGGAAATGTTTGGGGGACTCATTATGATCAAGCCATTGACCTGATCATCTACAGTTATCATAAAGGATTCACTTTTCATCACAAATGACTATTCAGTCAAAACAAATGGGTCATTGGTGTTATACAGAAAGAGCATCAAGCACACTTCAAAACGCCTAAGTTTTTGATTTTCATTGAGATCATGAGGAACACATTTATCAAGCTTTTTACCTTGCCAATACTCTGAAAATGGCATGAGAATGTTGCAGTGCTGGCACCAAGCATCTGGAACATTTCTATGACACTTTGACATGGGTTTTGCTCAACAACTGCTTGCAATTGCTCATTGTCATGACTGCATGATCATTCACTACATTCTTCATTTTCAAGGCTCTTATCACCAGTATGAATTATATATATACCATATATATATATATATATATATATAAATATATATATATATATATATATATATATATATATATATATATATATATATATATATATATATATATATATATATATATATATATATATATATATATATATATATATATATATATATATATATATATATATATATATATATATATATATATATATATATATATATATATATATATATATATATATATATATATATATATATATATATATATATATATATATATATATATATATATATATATATATATATATATATATATATATATATATATATATATATATATATATATATATATATATATATATATATATATATATATATATATATATATATATATATATATATATATATATATATATATATATATATATATATATATATATATATATATATATATATATATATATATATATATATATATATATATATATATATATATATATATATATATATATATATATATATATATATATATATATATATATATATATATATATATATATATATATATATATATATATATATATATATATATATATATATATATATATATATATATATATATATATATATATATATATATATATATATATATATATATATATATATATATATATATATATATATATATATATATATATATATATATATATATTATATATATATATATATATTATATATATACCATATATATTATATATATAATATATATTATATATATATATATTATTATATATACCAATATATATTATATATATATATATATACCAGTATGAATTATATATGAATTTTCTGGAATCACCTTTGTACTGTCTGATCATTTGTGAACCCATCTCTCCCCCACCGGCTCTGTTGATATTGGCAGAAGTTTGGGAGGCACAATGCCCAAGTTTGAACTCATGCAATAAAAGCAAACAAAGATCATGAGTTGTCATGTTCATAATTAAGGGCTTCTATGCTTCAAGATTATTTGTCTGAAAATAAGTTAAAAATTATTAAAGAGCTCACATTATTATGTATACCAAATCTCACCTAATATATACCATGAATGCTATGTTAAAATGTCTTTTTCAAAATACACTTAAGTGGCCATTATTTTTGTAACAACCTAATAATGACAATATCTCATCTCAGAAATATAGACAAAAAAAATTGTGTGTTGAAAGGACAGTTTTTCTTTTCATGCAACTATTACTGTAAGTAATTTTTAAAAAATTTTAAATCTATTTTTAGAATTTTAATAAACCTAAATGTATGAATCTGGATTTATAGATTTTTTTTCTTGAACAATAACGAAAATTTTAGGCAGATTTATTTTCAAGAATAATTTTATATTAACATGAAAATAAAAATATCTGAACCAACTGCAATGCAATATCTATTATTTCAGTTAAGTATCATATGCAATACACGTTTTTGGCAGTCATGTCTTGAAAGACATATGACTGACTAAGCAGAAGATTTCCCCACAGTAGGTTGCCATTACTTTCTGTGTTAGACCAGTTGCTAACCAAAGCTATGGAACCCAATCTGTCCTGCTATTTAACCCATAGCTGGAAGGAGAAGAGATGGATTAATACTGTTCTCAAGGTCATTTGTGAATAAGGGAATGAATCAAATTCAAATGGAATTTGAACCCAGCACTCCAATTTCTCATTCTGAGCCTATATCCATTACACCACAACACACATTTATTATTTACCATATTATAAAGAAATAACTAGAAAAACAATTTTTTTTATCCATAAATTTATAAAAATGTCTGAATCAGAGAACAAGAAAATTTCAATAAACATTTAATGACCAGTAACTCTAATTATGAATAAAAGCATTTTTCAGGCATTTCTTTAATTTGCAATTGACATGTAAATTCAGTAGTAACTGGAGTTATACATTTTTTCTGAAAAACTGAAAAAAGAAAATCATTAAACACTATTTATTAAACTATTTATTTACAAAAATAATTTGGCTAAATGTAACAAGTGTACCCATAAAAAGAGGGTGTATACAATAATAGTGCTGTCAAAACCATTCTTTTGAAATGTTTTTATTGCAGGTATGTTTGCTAAAGTTTACTGATTTGTCTATTTCTTTTTTTGTAACATATTTATAAAAGGTTATTCAATCAAAAAATATTGATCAGTAGAAAAAAATTGAATAAAAAGAATCAGAAAAATATATATCATCTTTTGCATCAATAAAATGATGAGTCTTTAATATTCTACATATGATTTTGTGTAACAGTATTTACTCATAAAAGTATGTAACTAGATAAAAACAAGTCTGTCCCATAATAGTTGTGACATTTAATGTATAAAATGTGCACACAAATGTAACAACTATTATAGGACAGAGAGAGTAAGATTTTTTAGAAAGCAAATGTAAACTTACCAAGTTATTTTTTATGCTCATGAGCAGAGCATTTTTTTGAAAGGTCTTAAAAGTGAGATGAACCGAAGCGAAAGTTTTCTTGAAAACATCTGCTTCAAACAAAGCAAATCCATTTCCCTCAAATACCAATGATGTGTTTGTAAAAGATTCACTGTCACAGAAAAAAAATTGTGAAGAAATTTTATAGAAATTGCATTCAATTTCATAAGTCATAAGTCTTGAACTACTTATGTTCTAATTAGATTGCTAAAAGAAAATTTGATTTTTTAAAAAGTGATGCAGAAAATTTAGCTTAGAAAATTGGGTAACAGAAAATTTGATTTCTTTTGTTTTACAGCATATCAATCTTAATGGGTTATTAATGCCAACAAGTTTTTTGGAATAGATTCGTATGAATAGAATGTGTATTCTTTATAAGAAATGTTTGTAAATCAAGTTTCATTGATGTATTTTTGTAAAGAGGGCTTTTTTGTCAAATGTGTTGCTGATATTTTTTACTACAAAAATCTACTTTTATGTTTTCATGGTTTACCCCAGTTTTATGGTAAACTATTTGTCCATAGCTAGATCAAGGTGGACCTGGGTACAGCAGCAATTAAAAGGTGGTTCCATGCTCCTCAAAACCTCCCAATCAGAAGCCTTGTTGCCAGATGCAGTTTTTGTCACACCCAGGACCAATAAAATTTGGTCCTAAGATTTTAATTATCAAGAATAATAATATTAAAATAACTCTTGCTTCATTTACATTTAACACAATGCATAGGCTAGTCAAGAATGGCAAACTTCTAGTCAAAACACTCCAGAGACATAGAATTCTGATCATGATGGATTTCCTTTAAGTTTAGTTTAAGTCCAAAATGGTGAAAAACCAACAAGTTGCAAAGCTTAGAAAGCTTAATATGCTTTGGTGCACCCAGTTTCCTCAGTAAAGCAAGCTAACATATGATTATAGAGATTTATGCTAACTTGTTGACATGCATCATTTCAATCATCTCTTTTCTTTCCTCTTGGGAAAGAGGCTACAACTACTGACCTTCATAAAATAAAGCAAAATAAAAAGATTGTCCATTTTTGATGCAATCTATAATGCAGTGTTTGGGGACTGAAGAATTGAAGCCAGCAACAATATTAAATAAAAAAAATATGAATATATAGACTTGTATGCATAGTCTTACTACTGAGAAAGGTGGCATTCAATCACACACTTCACAATATCAAAGATGCCCTCTTTCAAATGCCTTCATTTTAAATTAAAGAAGAAATACATTAACAATATTAATGGTATTTATCAAATACTTACATTTGGGAACTGATTGATTCTCTTTGAAAAGTTTGACTGATTTTGTTTTTTATGATTTATCAACCTTTTGCAGAAACCAAAATTTTTTTTAGGGTTTATCAACTTTTTGAAGAAGCCCAAATTTTTTTGTGGGGTTATATTAAAGCCAGAAAATATTTTCATATTGTCAGAAATATTTTAAGGTAATAATGATTTTTAATGATTTCAAGTTCTAATTAACTTGTAATTTTGTGGACAATGGTGGATTTATATCTTTCCACAAGGTTATTTGCATTTCAGTGAATATAATGCACCCAAAAGAAATTATAACTCGGCTCTCCAATCTCGAGCCATTATTCATTACACCATATGCACATCCACAGTTACCGCACCCAATATTCCCAAGTGGTTACCCATCTAGGCACTGGCCAGACTCAACGTTGCTTAACTTTCAGCATGAGGCGGTAAGTCCCTCTTTAAAAAGAACAACAACTTATACAAGCAAAAATTACAAAAATACAAAGGGAACAATCCACAAAAAAGAGAAAAATCAAAAATAACCACATTAAGGTTATTGGAGGACTCTACCATGAAAATGAAGAATCTTTTTCTTTTAAATCATTTTACTCTATCCAAGTCAAATAAAGCCACTAAGATGCAAAGGGTTACAGAGTGTAAAAGAAACAGAGACAACAATAAATGAACAGGTTTCAAGAAAACAGAAAATGTCAATTGGCATTACATTTAAATTTTTGAAGATCATAGTTGACAGGAAAGCAGGCAGTCAGCAGAGAGTTTCATGCATGAGAAGTACGAGAGAAGAAAATATTAGCATAGAATTTATAGTTTCAACTAGTAATTTCAATAGTAAAATTATGAGACCTAACTACCAATTTAGTCAGTTAAGTTCTATACATGATACACACTTGGGCAATCATGTCTCTTTCAATCCATGACTGACTAGGCAGAAGATTTTCCTGCAGTAAGTTACTTTTTTTCTATGGTAGACTGATTGCCAACCAAGACTAGAGAATCCAATCTGTTCTGCTATTCAACCTATAGCTAGAGAAAGAAGAGATGGATTAATAGTTTTCCCAAGTATATTTGTGCATAAGAGAATGCAATAAATTTAAGTGAAATTCAAACTCAGCTCTCTGATTTCTCATTCAAAGCTGATATCCATTATAGCACAATGCACATCCAAGTGCCAATTTATTACTATGCTTAAATTTGTAAAGTCAACATACTAAAGAAGGAAGCTTACTAGAACTATATTCATAGAAAAGACGCAGGGATTTCTTCAAAATCAATGCACATCACTTATTAATTTTATCATCTATTTTTTCATTATTTAATTAAAGCTGATGATTTTAAATAATAAAAATCAAGTTTTCTCAGATTCATTATCTTTTAAATCGTTTTACAAAATCTTAAGATTTGGCTGTCAATTATGCTTATATTATAAATAACATCTTAAGCATATTAGTCCTACTGTAAACAATGACAATTCCTCATTTAAGAAACTCAGACAGAAATATAGAAACCTATTAAAAAATTAAAAACTAATATATTTACACTATTAATAGCATTGTTAAAAACCAAACTCCGAAACTATCTTTTCTTATTTTTTAAATCGTTATTTTTCATAAAACTGACATTATGATTTCAGTTTTTGTTTACTGTTAATATTTTCATGATTGTAAGGCATTAATTTCCATTTTTAAAAGATATTTCCACAATTTTCTATAACCAAATTTTTCTAATTCTTTCAGATGAAATTTTTTTATTAAAATGAATATATTTTATAAAACTTTATAATTTAAAAAAAAAAAGGCAGAAACTTAAAAATTTTACACAAAACAAGAGAAATTCTTTATTGATGCACCCATCAAACTAGTTCATTTTCCCAACATCGGGTAAAACAGTAGATTCTAAATTACACTAGAAGGCGGGGTACACCTAATGAAAAGAGTTCTCCAACACCAATTTAAATTAAAAAAACTACATAGTGTCAAAATCTATACTAAATCTACTTATTTCACCAGTCAACAGACCAATATATTCTGCTTCCTTTAGCTTCCTTACTCTCCCAACAATGGCCTCTATTGATTACCTGCACATTTTTCTGAAAAAGAATAGCGTGTATCCTTCTCTATCCAGAAATGAGATTTTTTTTTCACCTCACATTTGGCTATAGCTTTATTGTGTTTCTTAAGTCTGACTTAAGGGTACAGGCAGTTTCCCTATTTAAATACTTCTCAGCATATGTTTTATATGCAGTCTTTAGTCAGACAATTCTTTCATAAGGGAACAACTCTAATAAGATCATGAAGGGAAGATGTACTTTTCAATACCACTCTGATGTTGTAACATTTACAAATCTTTTCGTTCTATTCTTCTTACACAAAGAATTTTTGCTGGAGTCTCACAGTTATACTCGGAGTTTTCTCATGCATTACACCTGACAAGGGCTGAAAAGGCAGTAACTATACAAAGAAGTGAGCTGAACATCCAAACTGTGTTGGTTGGTTGGTTCATTTAACCAGCATATCAATCTTCATTACGTCATTTAATGCTGAAAATCATTTTGATTTGTTTTATTTAGATTATTTGTTTTATTGTTTTTGTTTGTTTATATTTGGTGGGGGGTTGTTTGACAAAAAATTTTGTTGGTAGTATATTTTTCATTCAAAAAAATTTTGTTGGTAGTATATTTTTCATTCAAAAAAATTTTGTTGGTAGTATATTTTTCATTCAAAAAAATTTTGTTGGTAGTATATTTTTCATTCAAAAAATTTTGTTGGTAGCATATTTTTCATTCAAAAACGTTTTGTTGGTAATATATTTTTCATTCAAAAAAGTTTTGTTGGTAATATATTTTTCATTCAAAAAAGTTTTGTTGGTAATATATTTTTCATTCAAAAAGTTTTGTTGGTAATATATTTTTCATTCAAAAAAGTTTTGTTGGTAATATATTTTTCATTCAAAAAAGTTTTGTTGGTAATATATTTTTCATTCAAAAAAGTTTTGTTGGTAATATATTTTTCATTCACATAAGTTTTGTTGGTAATATATTTTTCATTCACATAAGTTTTGTTGGTAATATATTTTTCATTCACATAAGTTTTGTTGGTAATATATTTTTCATTCAAAAATGTTTTGTTGGTAAATACCTTCATAGCGTTTTGACCCCGGTTTGGGGGTTAACTATTTGCCCATAGTAGGTGCTACCACTCCGGGTCAGGGTGGACCTGGGAACAACAGCAATTAAGAGGTGGTTCTATGCTCCTCACAACCTCCAAATCAGAGGCCTTGCTGTCGGATGCAGTTTACAGTCATACCCAGGACCACAAACAGTGTTGGGTAAGTTAAGAAATCTCAAAGTTATAGAAAATACACTTCAATATAAATCGTAATATTTTCCATTTTCCTATAAGAAAACATTTAGCATTTATTGACTGAGCACAGCTAGCATTGCTTTCAGTTGAAATTTATAAAATATTTCACTTAAAACAATTCTTCAGGAAAATAAGTTTCCCAAGACTGTGATGCTCTTTCCAATAATGGTGGGGGTTTCTTTCCTAACTTTTTACTTGAAGTAATGTGAAACATCAACATCTTGATTACATCATTATGTTCTCTTCGAGTTACATGTGCTATCCATTTTATAGTTGCTGCTTCTGTTGATAATTCTCAAGTGATGTGGTTTCTGTAATCTGGTAAGGCTCTTTCTTTGTGATTCTGTAGGGCCAGTCCATTGTTTCTGTTGGAAATCCCCAAATGGTGGGATTTCTTTATTTGTTACAGTTCTTTGTTTGTGATTCTGTAGCGCTAGTCTATGAGGTTTAAAGAAAAATGGTTTTTGACAAGACCAACAAGCTTAACTCACTCAAAGTCATTTTAAGCCATTGATCTGAGAAAGTGATTTTATATAGCTAACAGCTTAGATATTTCTGAACAGGTTTGGTGCCATGTATAACATCCATATCAAAGTTTTAATCTGATGAGGGTATTTAAGAATGTGTTTTGAGTTTTCAGGTTGTTGTTTTGGTTTTATAACAATTTGTGGTGTTTGGTAAAACTACCACTGACACAGACTATTCAATGTTCTATTCCCATTTTTCCTATACTAAATTTGCTATAATTGATCTATACATCAAGGTATTTGAAGTATTTAGCATTTACTAATTTCACATCTTAAATTTTTATGATGAGATCATTTAATTGAGGCAAAGACATGACAATTTGTAGAATATTCCCCAGACATTGGTTAATGGAATTGCTGCAATGAAAAAAAGAAATGCTGTAGTGACTTAGGTCCTTGAACACAAACCATTGGCCATAGAAAAGATATTGAATTTCATTGGCTTTAAAAAATTTGGCTTTTTTATTTTCTTATGTTCTATATAAAAAAATCAAATGGTAAAGTGAGTTAAGCCCTCCTACACAGAAAAGTTACAGGAGTAAGAGTAGCTAGCATTTATAATTTTTATTTTTTTTTACTTTTCTTTTGCATAAAGCACTCCCTACTACTAAAAGTAATAAGTATAGTAAGTCAATTCTCCTGACATGGACCATTTGCCATAGAAATTATATATCAGTTAAGTGCCATACATGATACATGCTTTGGGCGATCATGTCTCGAAAGAGACATGACTGACTGAGTAGAAGATTATCCCGCAGTAGGCTGCCATTGCTTTCTGCAGTAGACTGGTTGCCGACCAAGGCTATAGAATCCAGTCTGTCCTATTATTTAACCCATAAACTGGAGGGAAGAGACAGATTAATACCTTTCCCAAGGGTATTTGTGCACAAATGAATGCAAAGGATTAAACTGGAACTCAAACTCGGATTTGTCATTCCAAGTCGATATCCACTGCACCACAACACACATCCTATGATATAGTTGTGCGAAAATTAAATTAATCAATAAATAAAATAATAATTAATAATAAAAAAAAGAAATACATTTTTCCATGATGCTAGCAATAAAAGAACTAGAAATTTTATTACTCTACTTAGCTTCACCAAACACCCATTAGGTGGCACTGATTAAGCTCTATAAAAAGACATATTTTCTTCCTCTTCTTACTCCAAGATGTAGCAGAATGCAGATAAGGTCATCCTTACTGAGAAATGTCTCGTTTCCCCCCAGCTGCCCAATAGATGAAGCACGTACAACCTGTCCTCTGGCCATGCCATCCCAACTTAAGGCGGAGTTCAACCGATATAATCATTCTTATCTTTATTGGCCCTCATTTACTTCTGGACCAGAAAAAGAAAACAGACAGACACAAGAGACATTAAGAACTTTGTTTCCCTATAGTTACTATAAAAAAATATTTAAAAAAAAAAAAAAAATCAGTCCATGGTAGAAACCGAAGTTTTTGCTGCTTCTACATTAATTATTTGTAATCATTCACCCCCACTTACGACCATAACTCAATTTTAAATTCCATGTAGTAATAGTAGCAATAGGCAGCAATATTCAGTTGTAGTAGTAGCCAGAATCTATATAGAACTGATGCTGCCAAAGAAACTTTCTCTTCTTTACTTTTCTTTCACATAGAACACTGCTAGCATTATAATCAATATTTTCCTTGTTTACGCATAGACTCTCTGGTCAACAGAAGGCATACATTTCCACAATCAAACCTTTATTATTTTATTCCTACACATCAAATTTTGACCTGTCTATTTTATTTGCATTTGAAAACGTATCTCTTGGTATTGATACTTACTTTAAAGATAAAATATTAATTTCAATGTTACTTACCTATCAGTTTTGCAGACAGAGGGATATGATCCACTTTTAAAAGGAGAAAAGATATGAGTTGAATGGCCATTGACATTGAAATATGCAATGCAACCTTTTAGCTTCTCAGAATTACTTAGCTGAAATCAGAAAAAAAAAGATTTTGTTATCAACCTAAAAGTAATCATATTTAACCATGATGTCAGCCATCAATTTGAGCAACTATTTATTGAAATAACTTGGAACAAAAAAAAACAAGGTTTTGTCCTTTAAACAAGCAACTGATATTGCACAATACTACATTGATTCAACTGATTCTAAGGTTTTGTCCTTTAAACAGGCAACTGATATTGCACAGTACTACATTGATATTGCACAATACTACATTGATTCAACTGATTCTAAGTCTATACTCAGAATTGTTTTAGTATGTCAGTTTTTGAAATATGGTAACGGTAAAATTAAAATGTTTGGTGGTGAAATGGATCAGTAAGTTAAATGCTATTCATGATACACACTTGGGCAATTATGTCTAAAAAAAAATAATATAACTGACTGGGCAGAAGATTTTACTGCAGTAGGTTGCTATTAATTTCTTCAGTAGACTGGTTGCCAACCAAGGCTATAGAACCCAATCTGTTCTGCTATTTAAGCCATAGCTTTTGGAGAAGAGATTATCATAATGGTGTTCTTACAAAACTTTGAAGTCAGCATGAACCTGCTCAGTTAAAGTGACAAATCCTTTGCACTAAAACTATATAATTGAAAAAAATCATTCTTGCATTTAGTGTTGTGAAAGTCTCTCATTGGAACTACCTTTATATTTGGAATGAATTGGCCATAATACTTTAATTTAATCTCAGTTCTGCTCAAGTAGAAATTCTCACCATGCTTGTTGGTTATAGCATCCACATCCAGAAAGGAAAAAAAATGAGACATGAATGTAAAAAATGTATTTTAAGAGACACCTGGCATCAAATTATTTGATTTGCTGTAAGCATGTTTATCAAATCAGCATAATTTTCAGCTCAATCAGACTGAGGAAAGTTCTGTATAGATAACCCAAATGAATCTCATGCTGCAAGCTCACACAAGTATTAATATACTACCAATGTAATATTTGCCTTGAGCATAAATACACTATTTACATATTTTTTTATTAGCGTTTCACCCCGAGCAAGGCATGACACTGCCACTACTGCGCAGGGGGCTACATAGAGTGGAGAAAGGATGATTAAATATAGGAAATGTCAGAGGGTGGGTGATAGGCGGGTAAGGACACCGAGAATGAGGGTTGGGTAGATGAGAGTGTTCTAAGAATAATTGGAAGTTAGTGTGATAGGAGATGTCCATTGACCCTACATTTAAACACCTGGAGATTGTAGCTGTCGGGAAAGCAGACTTGTGGAATATTTAAAAAATATGACATTATAAACAGTATAGTTTGGAACTTCAAATAAGTTATTATCTGCTGTCTGCAGTCAAAGATTTTAGAAAATTGATAGACTCAGTATAGGTATGTGGCCAAATGCAACAACCATGAATAAAACTCTACCCGCACCAGTTCTGATGTAAATACCAAATCTTTGTAAGAAGGTTAAAACATTTCTTTATTGCGAGTTTTACAGAATAAAACGATGAGAAATAATCAAATAAATAAATAACAAAAATACTGATTTCTTCCTTATATACTCAACTAGCAGTATAGCCCAGCATTGCTCGGGTGTAATGAAAGCTTTAAAACTAATCCATGGTCCTGGAGCTCAGACTCAGGCGAAAGAATATTTGCGTGAAGTTTGGTGAGAATCGGATAAAAATTGTGGATTTGTATAAAGGACATACAGACAGATAAACAGACACACACACACACAAACATCTTGCCTTTTACATACATATATAATTGATTTTCTGCACTATTGTAAGAACTGCAACCTTGAAACTTCTGAATTTTGTTTCTTATGTCTTTGTCTATGAGTGTATCAAATTTGATTAAAATCGAACCACTCCTTCTATAACCAGATTTCTTCAATTATCAATATTTATCGGGGGTACCTCAACACAAAACCTAGCTAAGAACACTCTCAGATGCTTATAGTACAACTGTGTAAATTTTCAAGAAAATCGGTTCAGCCATTTCGGAGTTTATAGGTAATGGACACGGACACACGCACACAGACAGACACACACAAAGTTCCATTTATAAATAAGTTTAGATAATCTTTTTATACAAGTGCATTTGCACTTGTTTATTGAACTGATCTCATTTCGTTGAAGCCAGCAGAAATTAACTGTCATTGGATTGAACTGGAATTGATACCTAGATTCCATCTCATACATCTTGGGAAAATCTCTTGCCACGCTTGTTGTTCATAGCACCCACATCCATGGGGGTGGGACTGAGAATACAAGAAATGCATTTTATCAAATCTGATATTTCATACGTTGTAACCATGTTGTTTATTAAAGTAATGTTGCTTTTAGCCCAATAAGGATATATTATTATTTGTAGATTAAGTTTTGAAACCTTGAAAAAAAATGAGTGCTATATTCTAATGGCAATTAGAAACAGTTTTATATGAACAAATACTTACTGGAAAATTCTTAGGGTAACCTCCTAAGGAAACCAATGAAAGAGGAATTTGTTCTGGTGAGAAATCTGGAATGAACTTTTGAACTGTGATTCCTTCATATTTTGAATCTGTTGGGTTGATGCTTAAACTAAAATTCTGACCATTTCTGAAAAAGAAAAAAAGGTCTAATTGTACAATGTCTTATGCTATAGATGCATATGGTTCAACAATTTGGTACAGTTCTTTGTTTATGATCTGTCCTCCTATATGTCAGTAAATACTGAATAATCTCTTCAAAGACAAAGGAAAGATTCAAAGCAATAGAAATATGGTTCTACAGAAGGATGCTGAGGATACCATAGACTGACCATGTGAGCAACAATGAGATTTTGGAGAGAATGGAAACAAAAAGGAAATTCCTACCAAACATCAGAAAGAGAAGGCTGAAGTTTCTGGGAAACATAATGAGGAAGAAGGGCTTGGAGAATCTGATACTCACAGGGTGGATAAAAGGAAAGAGTAACAGAAGAAAAACAGCATGTACATACTTGATGGACTTAAACAAATGGATGGCAGAGTAAGGTTTAGGAGAAATAACAAGGCAAAAGGGACTAAGAGCTACAAAAAAGATGTGGAGGGCCATGATTGCCAACGTCCTGAAGAGACAAAGCACATTTTCTTTTCTTTTTATAATCCTTTCACCCCAAGCAAGGCAGAAATGCCACTAGTGCACAGGGGGTTACAGTGAGAAAAAAAATAAATGCTACAGGGAATGTATGAAGAAAAAAAAGTGATGGATATGAATCAAGAAGAATAAAAGAAGAATGCCAGTCCATAAGGTTTCAAGGTGTGTGGTCTTCACAAATACACTCAGGTTTCACCTGCCTACAGCCAAGGACTTACCATTGTTTGTAAGAAGACAGAATCTATGGTCATTAGCAAGATGTACAAACCAAGGTGCAAGTTATGAATTGGAGACACCAGAATGAAGCTGGAACAGAAATGCAAAACTTGCAGAAATTTTAAGGCAGACAGAATAGGTGACACCCAAATCTGAAAGAGCATTGAAATAGTGAAAGATGCCTTCCAAAGTCTAAGCAAAGTATTAAGTAATTAATATTATTATTCTAAAGATCACACAATAAGACTGAAGAGTTACTCAAAGTAGAGGGTTACTAAATGTAATAGTAAGATATCAATGTAAAAGTTTTGTTTCATTGGTTGATTTCGTTTTGCGGCGTATCAACACATCTATAAGTTATTTAATGCTGAAATATAAACATTTTAAATACAATTTTAAGGCTCCAACTAAATATATTTTGAGCACAATTGCATGCTTTCAATTACAGATAAAAATATATTGTTGATTATGTCAATATAAAAAGTACTGCTATAATTTTACTATAAACATATATTCTTTTACTATAAAAATGTTTCTAGACTTTCATAGTGTCTTATATTTGTCTGAGGGTTCACTATTTACCCATAGCTGAAACCCTAACAGGTGCTACCATTTCCAATCAGGGTGAACCTGAGAACAACATCAATTAAGAGGTGATTCCATACTCCTCAAAATATTCAACCTCATGACCAAAGGCCTTGTTGCTGGATGTAGTTTATCATCATACCCAGGACTAAAATGTAAAAGGAATTGAAGATTATGAGAATAAGGAAGATAGATAACAATTGAACCTTGACGTGAGGAAGTTAAGATTGTAGTATTCAGGGAAGCATCAATACAGAAGTCTGTCTCACAAAGTAGCAGCTCTTGAGGAGGAAAAGGGGAACTTTTTCACCACAATTGGAATATAGAAGAAATGACGGCAATCCAACTCCAGGGAAGTAGCATGGTGTATCCAAGATGTAAAGGTCTGAACTATGGGAACTAAAAAATGAATCTCAACTTAACATTTGCCAGGAAACAGAAAATTATTCACAAAGAACGAGTGCTGAAATCCTCCTATATGGTAGTGAATGCCGGACAATCTCCACATAGATGAAGAAGAGACTTGAGTCAAGAGAAATGTGATTCTGTAGAAAAATGCTGAGAATACCATGACTGAACATATGAGTTACGAGGAAGTTTTAGGGAAAATGGAAAAAAAAAGACACTTTGAATCAGAAAGAGACAATGAAATTTCTAGGGCACATAATGAGGAAAGAGAGCTTAAAAATTGACACTCACAGGACACACTGAAAGCAAAGAAGACAAAGGAAAGCAGCAAATAACCTATTAGGGATTAGAAGAGATAGCAATAAGACAAACTTTATTAAGGATGGGAAGTTGTGGAAAGCCATGATCACCCACAACATAATGAAATACTGCATATAGAAGAATCATAGCAGCAAACCTGATACACAAATATCAGAGAATATATTTTTTTACAGAGAAACAATGAAGAATTTAATACTCACAGGACAGATGGAGGGAAAGAGAGACAAGAGAAAATAGCACAAGACCTACTTGATAGACGTGAGCAAATCATTGGTGGGGCGGGGTTTGAGAAAGCAACCAAGAGAAAAATATTGAGAGCGACAAGAGACAGAGCCAAGTGGCAGTTCATGATCACCTATGTCCTGAAAGAACATGAAGAGGATATCATTGAATATAAATGTATGCAAATGACCTGTTGACTTCTTTTTACTTCATTATTGGATACTCTGTAATTATAACCTTGTACCAGACAAAGATTAGTTTAATATCAACATTCCAAAAATCAAGGGAAATAATACAGGTGTGATAGATAAACTGTCACCATTTTAAATTTTTAATTTCACTCATGTGTGTTGTTTGCTTTTGTCAACTGCACAGTAAAGTAGGGTCAGTTGGGCACTGTCTGTGAGAAAAAGAGCACCATGACAAATTCACCATAAATTTGGAAACAACATGCTGTACTGCTTGGCATTCACACCAGAAGCTCCAATATGAACATTTCAGAGTGTTTGGGTGTCAATCTGAGAACAGTGCAGAGGATTCAGAAAGAGTTAGATGAGTCTAATGGTGATTACGAAGGTGCTTGGTGTAATTAATAGTGATGGTGACTTCATGGTTCTATTCATCTTCTCACAGATGAATGAGGGTATAACAGACTCAGACTCAACACAGATGTCTACATCAAGTGCCTTCGAGTGCTCTGGGTCAAGAGGGTGACTGCTTGAAGATGTTATACCTGGCAACAGGACTCTTCACCATGCCACACAGGCAGAACTCAATCATGGCTGTCAGACAATTTCTGCAATCACATCACGTCTTATATCTGACCACCTAACTCCCCAGACTGCAACCACTTGAATGTTATATGTCGGCCGCAGTTGTGCAAGAATCCAACAAAACTCCTTGTAACATCAAAGATGAACTGAAGGCAAGGATTATGGCAGCATTCACCAACTTAAACAAGGAGACTGTCCAGAAGAGATGCTGGAGATTCCAAAGTCATCTGGCAAGTGCAATTGAAGCCAATGATGATTTTATTGAATAAATGTAGAATTTCAAGATATTTTGTGTAAATTTGGTAAATATATTTGTTAAAATGAGATGTCAGTGTTATTTCTATTTTTAGATCATTTACATGACAATTCATCCATCACACCCTGCAAAAGCAGATAGATAATTGTACATCTAAAACTAAGTATTAAGTGGATTGTTAGACTTTTCTGCAACTTAAACTTCTTTCTCATTCACTCTACATTAAAACCTGTTGCCTGGATATAGCAAAAAGAAATGAGGATTCATATATATATATATATATATATATATATATATATATATATATTTGTTTGAGCATTATTTTTAATCGGTACTCTTATTTGAGTAGAAAATCTGATTTTAATCAAACAGTATATTTATATATTTATTTCTGATTATTTGAGAAATTTTGTTACAAAAATGTGTGTCATTCAGCAGGATTTGAACCTGCAACCCTTAACAACATAGGGGAAGACACCAATTGATCTGGTGCATCTTAGACCACTCAACCATGAATGATTCACAGTCTAATTGAAGTTAAATCAAGCCTTATATAAACCAATTTTGATTTTTTACAAATAACCATCTCTGTTCTGAAAGCGTATCGTAATGTCAGCAAATGTAACCAGACAATATTACAAAAAGTTCTGAACATTAATGAAATGAACTGAACAACTGACATATTTAATTTGTTTGAACATTATTTTTAATCGATACTCGTAGAGTAGATATTCTGTTTTTTAATCAAACAGTATATTTATATATTTATTTCTACCAGCCTGATTATTTATGATAAATTTTGTTACAAAATTGTGTGTCACTCGACAGGATTCAAACATTCGACCCCGATCAACATGGTGTGATTTTTGCGGGAGTGGTCTTGTTTGTAATTGGTTGATTTTTCTTTATACTAGCAGTATAACCCGGCGTTGCTCGGGTGTAATGAAAGCTTTTATATATATATATTATCGATTTTCTGCACTACTGTAAGAACTGCAACCTTGAAACTTCTGAATATCGTTTCTTATGTCTTTGTCTATGTGTGTATCAAATGTGATTAAAATCGGACCACTCCTTCTATAACCTGATTTTTTCGATTACCGATTTTCGATATTTATCAGGGGTACTTCTACACAAAACCTAGCTAAGAACACTCACAGAAGCTTATAGTACAACTGTGTACATTTTCAAGACAATCAGTTCAGCCGCTTCTAAGTCTATAGGTAACGGACACACACACACAGACACACACAAACAGACAATGTTCCATTTATAAATAAGTATATATATATACTAAAATTCCGAAGATTACAACCGACATATTTTATTTATTTGTTTGAACATTATTTTTAATCGATACTCGTAGAATAGATATTCTGTTTTTAATCAAACAGCATATTTATATATTTATTTCTACCAGCTTGATTATTTACGATAAATTTTGTTACAAAATTGTGTGTTATTTGGCAGGATTTGAACCTGCAACCCCTAGCAGCCACCAATTGATCTGGTGCATCTTAGACCATTTGACCATGAACGACTATGTTATTCCCAAACAAAAATGAATTACTGAATGAAAGAACAAAAATTATAAAGTGTAACCATACCAAAAAATACCTATTAGGATCATACTATCATGGATGAAAACATAACTGCTTCTAATTTTGAAAATTGCGCATTCATAAAAATACCCATTATCTGAGCATTCTTGAAAAAATGGTAAAAATCAGTTATTGTAAATCACCTGAAGACACCAGATGATAGAAACCTGGGTTGTGTAATAACTTGTTTACAAATGAGATATATATATATATATATATCAGCATGCAGTGTAGGTATAGAAGAATCCAAAGGAGTATCCTGTACATACAGTGGTAGGATAACTCTCTAAGAGAGCTCTAAGCATATATGCATATCAATATATATAGACCAAATATAAGAAAAATTAAGGCAGACACATTATTTCATGGTGAATCGAAAGTATAGGCCTATTTCAGGCAAACCCTCATCAGCTTCTGTCTTTATTTTACAAAGGATTTTACACAAATTCGTGTAAAATAAAGACGGAAGCTGATGATGATTTGCCTGAAATAGGCCTAAACTTCTGATTCACCATGAAATAATGTGTCTTCCTTAATTTTTCTTATATATATATATATATATATACACACACACACATACATACACACATTGTCTAATCATCCATCAAATTTTATAAGAAATAAACTAAAAATAAGTAGAAGAATTTACAGATAACTCTAAAGAGGAAAGAACATTTTATGAAGTCAAAGACAAATATATATAAGCAGCTCTTCCAGCCCTCAAACTATCACCTCCACCCCCAGCCAGGTTTAACTCATCGTTTCAACACTCAACAAGAAGTAAGTTTGACTCGGACAGATTCTTTCCAAAAACTGTTGCTTTGTCGAACAGACTCCCAGCAGAAATTTTTCCCAATCACTACAATCTTGACCTCTTCAAGTTTGAGATTAACCATTAGCTTCCTGCATAAGCCCATGAACTTCTCTTTTTACCTTATCTTACACTCATACACTACACAGTGTCTCTTTACATTGAGTGGTTATTGGATGAACATATATAAAAAAAAAACTATCACACTTTTTTCCTAAATCATAAGCAGCTGTCCCACCACCAAAAATTAACCTCCAAAGTTTAAGATGATATTTTCACTCTCAGCTCTCACTCTTTTTCCCCTAAAGCCTATCCCTTACTGTTTGCACCTTTCATATAGTTTGTCTTTCAAATCAAGAAGACACCTAATCAGTCTTATATTATTCAACAAATCCCATTGTACTTACCTGCGAATAAGAATTTGGTACCAGTTATTTTTTATTAATTCGGTATCTGGTTGTAAGTTCTGCAACGTGTCCCCATTCATATCCAAAATAGTCAAGTGTGGCTTACTATCAACCAAAGCCAAAGAATAACTGATCTGAAAAAATATCAAACTATAAGTCTAAATACATAACGGTTGCTTATAACATATTAGTAAAAAAAAAAAATAAAAAATATTTCATCATAATCTGCTAGAAAGAAAGAGAATTTCCATGATCCAGATTAAAAACTGATAGATATATAGTACCTAAATATAACAAAGGAATTCTATTTTACTTTATTAAACTAGAAATTATTTGCTATACTTGAATATTTAATATATAAAAAATACATTTAAACATACATGTAACAAATTCAATATAAATTTAATATATAAAAATACTAATGTAATGGTTATTATATTTAGTTTAAAAAATGGGGACATAAATATAAAACTTATAGGACAGAAGTAATAATTAAGAATCAGCCAATAGAAATAGCCTCAAACAATTTTGAGTAATGCATATGTTAGAGTGTGGGTTATCCTACTTGGCTTTGCCAAAAACAGCTGTTAGGGGGTGCTCTTCAAGACTATAAATAAGGGGTGCTCTTCAAGACTATAAATAGGGGGTGCTCTTCAAGACTATAAATAGGGGGGTGCTCTTCAAGACTATAAATAGGGGGGGTGCTCTTCAAGACGATAAATAGGGGGTGCCCTCCAAGACTATAAATAGGGGGTGCCCTCCAAGACTATAAATAGGGGGTGCTCTTCAAGACTATAAATAAGCAATGATATTCAGACTCAGCCTTTTTTTTTTTTTTTAACTCTGGCTGTGTAGATAGGAACACTGCTGACAAAAAGCATTCACTTCTTTGGTCCTCCTTTGACCTTCGTACTCTCTCACATGCACGCACACACACAAATATATATATATATACATATATAATATATATATATATATATATAAAAACACACACATACACACACATACAAGCACATGCTTCGTATAATTTGTTTCAATGTTTTTTTTCCTTTCACTACAATTGTCTACAAGAGTATTTCTTTTTGTTAATACATGTTTGTTTTCTGTTGTTTTATGTTACTGGTTTTTGCCTGGACTCGCATTAAATTTGCCAATATTGTTTGCACAATAAACAGTTACTATCCAAAATGTTGATTCTCATGACATAATAGTGACTCATATTTACCCAAACATACCAGAGTCCAGCAACAAGAGTTTTATGTTTTGTACAATAGCACAGTGTATACCCTCATGGTAATAACCAAACAATGTCACCAAAATTATACATATCTTTCAAATTATAATAGTAGCATGAACCAGCCACACTATTCAAAAGATTTTCTACAACCTAAATAGAGCTCAATATAATTTTAATTATGGAGCAATTGATTGATTGTTCTATCTTAATGCCATATAAATTGATGGTTATCTAATTCTGAAAAGACTGTTTTTAAAGATGTCTTGTAAACAATTTATAGGTGGTTGGCTCCATCACTACAGTTATGCCTTTAGGATTGAGTTATTTAGTTTTTATAATTTGTGATATAGACCAACATCCTTCAATATAGACTCTACTTTTATCTTCCTAAAAAGATCCTCTAATCTAATGTTATTATACTAACATCCCTCACGTTGTCTAGGACAGACTACTTTTTTTAAAATGTCCTGTAGGATAGCCATCTTATAAAATTGTTAACGTATAGAGGCAAGGTCATTACAATTGGTTAGAATATATTTTGCAGTATATGCCTACTGACATGCTGTGAATTCAGTAGAATGTTCATTTTTAAGAGAAATGTTTGAGAAATATAGACATGTCCTGTTCTGATTCTTGATAGAACAATTTGAGACCATAATGCCATTCTCCAAGATTGCATTTAATTTTGTAATTTGCTGTTTGGGTTGTAAGCCAATAACTTTTTCCACTTATTTAGAATGTATAAGTTTATAGTAGCTTTGAGTTTGTGTAAGGAATTTTCAAATTTGGAATGTTCATTTTAATAGGTTACTTACACCAATGTCAGCCATTCCATTTTCATGGATACCTATAAGGCTAGGTGCCCAACAGAAAACAAGACTTTTTTTTTTCTTGCAGATGAGATTGATCCTGTTTAGTAATTTAACTATTAAGGGTTTTTTGCTCCCCCCCCCTCACACATGTAAGTATGGATAGTGAATCTGAGAAAACTATGAAGTTTCCTTGTTCCTTGTCTATGATGATGTCTAAAGCTAAGTCTACGGTTATACCTTTGGCACTAAAATATATCAGATTTGTCAGGTAGGCATATTTTTTATTGTTACGACATCAAGAACAGCTAAATATCCGATTTTATCAATGTTTTAGCCATTAGTGTGATGTTACCCACTTCTGGGTTGATCTTCAAATTACCCAATTTCTGCAGCTAGATCAAAAAATCGATCACTTTGATCTAAGCCCTATCTTATTCCACATTGTGATTTGATTGATCATAAGACAGGTGAAGTCAAGTAACCCTCAGGAACTGCTGTAAATGAATTGTTCAAGATGAGTAAGTAACAAAAGAAGAGAAAAAAAATATCTTTATAAAATTCCAAGTTTTATATCTTTGTTCTTTCAGTACAATACTTGGTATTTTCAACAGTCAAATTCTATCTACTTTCATGCAGACAACTATCATCCCAACGCACGTCTTAAGTTGAAATTAAAAACTTTGGCTGGTTCTGTTAAGTCTGGTACAGGGTTCAAGTCAAAGTTCTTCTTAGACAGGTGGTCACGGGATGTCAGGTGGCATGGTATCTCGTCTCAACTGCAATTCCAAACGCAGCTTCAGCCGATTTTTCTTCAACTCTCTTTGGCCACTCCAGACCCTCATTTATATAGGACTTCCATCCAAAACTGGTGTGGGGAATGATTGGTATAGAGAAATCAGTGATTTCCCTAATCTTAATAGAGTCTATTTTGTTGTCTGGCGTTCAAAGATTAGTTATCTTTTTCAATTTAGGGTTTTTTTCTTTCCGTGAGTAGCAGTCACAGGTATCAATCCATCCAATTACTTCTTTCATTGGTATCTCACACCAACTCTTCAAAGGGCGTGAACAATTTCTCCACCTTCCCTAGTTTTCCACCTCTGCTTACCACCCTAGTCCTCTTGACTGATTAGGATTAAAAATTCACTTGCAGTCATTAATTAAATTTTATTATTTCATATTTCTTCTATGCAAAGAAAATTCTGCTTACTACTTAGATATTTGCCAGATGACTTCCTTGATTTTTGTTAAGGTCATTAATTTCTTAATTCACAAAGAAATCCTTAGACTCTAACCTTGACTACAGTGCAATTCCATTTACTTGACTGATCATTAAGTAATTTTTATCATTTCCAATTTTGCTTCTCTATTAGATCCTGGGTTTCAATAACTTGTACTTGAAGACAGGATCATTAATCAGGTGCCTAACTCAGCACATGGCTTTTCCCATAATCTGCCTTGGTCCATGGGAAATTTTTTTTGGTCTTAGAGATTTAACTTTTTCTAAAATAAAAACAAAAATCTTCATTCAGTTTATTGGTACATCTTTCTATCCATCTTTTAACCCTTCAGCGCCAAATAGTGTTAAAATAGTATATATGAGCTTATAGTATGAATGCTCTTGTAAAATATTATCAATTCCTTCTATCCATGATTCATTAATAAAGTTTTCCATGTAAAACCCAAAAGTTTTGATGGCTGTATTTTGTTTTGTTTTTTTTTTAATTTTTGGAAAACATGAAAGTGGTTTCATAAGTATAATAGGAATGCAGGTTCAAACCAAAATGCACATTATTTTATCAAGACTCTTGAAAACCCAGGCAAATACTTCCTCTTTTATATAACATGTCACTTCAAAATGTTAGAGAGCATGGCCCTCCATAACATCCTGTCCTTTGTAAAGTATGTTTTTGGTATCTCTCCTAATCCTTATTCTGCCAACCATATGTACAATCTTGTTAGGTAGGTTACCCACTACTTTCATTTTACTTTCAATATCTCCTGTGTGTTTCAAATTTTCTAAGCCATCTTTCCTCATTATGTACCCCAGAAATTTTAACTGACTTTTTTGATTCTAAGTATAAATTCCCTTTTCATTTCCACTTTTCCTAAACCTCATTGTTGTTTACATGTTCAGTCTATGGTATTCTCAGCATTGTTCTGTAGACCAATATTTCTGTTTGCATCAATTCTCTTCTTCATCTGTAAGGAGATTGTCCAGAAGATTATGCACTGTTTTTGCATGTCCCTCTTGCTTTCAATCTATCCTGTGAGTTTCAAATTTTCCAAGCCTTCTTTCCACATTATGTTCCCTAAGAATTTCAACTGTCTGTCCTTGATGTTAAATATAAGTGTTCTTTTTGCATCCATTTTCTCTACAACATTGTCATTGCTAAAATGTTTGGTCCATCTTTCTGTCAAACATTCACAGCCATATAAGAAAACATTGTTGTATCACTGAGGTGGACATGATACACAGAGAAAGTGTACTGCAGTATTATTCGGCACAATATCCAGTGCTAAATGGATATACACAGAACAGTACAATAGTTACAATGACCAACAACACAGAACTTACAACACAGAGAGGACAGGTTTAGATCGCAATAGTCACTGAAGTAATCAGTGCAAATATTACTTGACACTCGAATACTATGCTTAGAATGCTACTATTCTTTACTTAAATAGACCATTTCAGGCCATGGGCCATTCCATCATTGAGAGTGCTGCAGGGGTCTCAGCCACTCTACAAAACATATTACATAACAACCCATTACACTTTTCTTTGTTTCTAATGAATTTAAAATTTTTGCTGTTTCTTAATACTTTGAAAAGATCCAGACATCAATTACATTGTCTAAAAACAGGTAGGAATGCTCATTGTGGTGCAATGGATATTGGTTTAGAATGAGAAATTGGAGAGCCAACTTCGAATTCCAATTGAATTCATTACATTCACTTACACTCAAATACCCTTCTTCTTTGATGTTGCCAACAATCATAAGAAAGTTGTACAAATGCAATGACTATTATGGGATATAGATAGTATTAAATACTTTCTTTTCTTTAATTGATCATTTTTTGTTCTTATTTTCAGTAATAGCAAAGTCAATACAAAAGTAAATGTTACTTACAGAATTGTTGGCTTGAAGACTCAAAATTACAGAATTGGTAGTTCTTGGTTTAATGCAAATTTCAACTGAAGTTTGAATTTCTCTTGACTCAGTTTTTTGATCTAGCATCATTTCCAAATGTTGTTTCCCATTCAGGGAAACTGGAATCTGGAAAATATAAAGAAAATATTTTAAAAAAACAAATAACATGAAAAATTATACAAAAACACACACAGACATAAATTTCTACATTATATATCACTCACTGTTGACTCCTTGAAGGATATGGAGCCCCCCAGCTCTCAGCCATTGTGCATTTCTGCAGTGGTTTCCATACCAAGTAATAGGTTTTTACAAAATAAGAGTTACTTACTACATGTTCAATGGGTTTTGAATTCAGAGTTATCTTTCTTCTAGACTGGTTACCAATCTATTGTAGAGTGGCTAACATCCTTGCAGCACTCTCAATGATGAAATGTTGTCTGAAATGAACTATTTAAGTAAAGAATAGTAGCATTCCAGGTGTATGATTACTTCAGTGACTATTGCGATCTAAACCCCTCCTTTCCGTGTTGTAAGTTCTGTCTTGTTGGTCATTGTAACTATTGTACTGTTCTGTGTATATTCATTTAGCACCAGATACTGTGTTGAATAATAACACAGCACACTTTCTTTTGGTATTGTATCCACCTCAGTGGTACAATACCATCACAGTTAAAAAGCACAATCTGTCCTACTATTTAACCCACAGCTAGGAGAGAAGAGCTGGATATATGCTCAAATACCTTTCTGAAGGGTATAAGTGAATGCAATTTGAATTTGAACATGGCTGCCCAATTCTTTATTCCAAGACACTATCTATTATACCACTCACACGTCCACTGCATTATATATATATATATATATATATATATATCTGGAAGAATGGTAGACTTTGATAAACAGTAGCTACTCTGGCATGTACGCATCGCTCATTCAGTGAAATGAATTAGAGCACTCTAGCTATTGGGTGGGTATAATGATAATATATGCGCTAAAAAGGTCTGCCTTCTTCCACCGAACGCCCATGGCCCAGAGGTGGAGTCGCCGACTGATGCCAGTTCGGTCGGGTTTCAATCCTGGGTGAAAGAGCAATCGGAGTCTGGCCATGCTGGTGGGCTGTGATGCGGTGAGGCAGATCTGTCTGCGGATGACAATATATATATATATGCAAATATTCTCAGATGGAGTGTATCTGCAAATGAGACAAAATAAATAAAAAGAGATGAGAAGAAAAACTTTACAAAGCCGACACATTTTGTGCTGAGAGACTTTATCAAGACATTGTCTTGATAAAGTTTCTCAGAGGATGAAATGCGTCAGCTAAGTACACGTTTTGCTTGTGTCACTTTATTCATAATAAAATATAGTTTTATATTTCGTATTGACCTCGATGTCCACATATAATACCTATATGCAACCTATACATGATATTCAGTACTTTAAATTATAAATCAATTAGAAATTTAGAAAAGATTTTTTTTTAAATCTCAAAACTGAGTATAGAAATATAAAAACGTTAAATGAAATATTTCATTCTATTACTAATAATATATGTATATATAAATATGATATCACACATTGAGTACCACTGTTGATAAAATAATGCCTCACAAAGTTATTAAGTATATATTAATAAATACACAATTTTTTTCTCACTGGCGATACACACACACACACACACATATAATGGCTGGCCACTTATATTCAAGGACACCCGTCTACCAGAGTCAAATCATGGTATGGTTTTCTGGCACTTTCCAAAGGTGCCACACACTGGGATCATCTCCTCCAGACTGATAACATCAAGAAGTCACTTTCCTGACAAATCACCATGGTGAGATTCAAACCTGGGCTTCATGGTCAGAAAGCAAATGTAACTACTTGGCTACATGCCCATATACCCCAAATCATATAAATATATTACACTCTCACACCCTGATTGAGCACTCTGGAAGAATGGTAGACTGAAAAACAGTAGCTACTCTAGCATCTACGCATCGCTCATTCAGTAATGAATTAGAGTACTCTGGCTATTGGCGTATGATACATCATACGCTAAAAGTCTGCCTCCTTCTACTGAGCACCCATAACTCAAAGGTAGAATCACCGACTGATGCCAATTCGATCGGGTTTCAATCCTGGGTTAAAAGCAATCGGATGTCTAACAATACGGATGAGGTGTGATACAGCAAAACAGATCTGTCTGCGGATGACTATATATATATATATATATATATATATATATATAAAATCACCTGAAGAAGAAGCAGTCCACATACAGGGATAGCTTCGAAACCCGAAAATGTTTGTGTAGTGATACTATGAATTTATAAACCATTGTAACAACCATTACAGTATAACGCTCTACATTTGTATCGAGCACTCTTTATAAAAGTAAATGCATGAACAACAGGTTAATAAACCTACGAGTTCTACAACTTAGTTACAATACATATATATATATATTTATTAATGCATGTTTCATTAAGTAATATAGACATGTTTTTTGTATTTATTTTATGCAAAGTTTTTTCATATTCTCTGATAAGCTTAATAGCCTTATCATTAAATGAAGAAAGAAAATTTCAATATTGATACATAATGATTTTAATAATCCAATCTAAGCTTTTGGCTTAGATAATCCATTTTCAATGATGTCAATTGCATTATATATTACAAGCACAGACAAACGGTAATGACAAACTGTTTTTATTTACATGGAATATTCCTAAGCAACAACAAACTCGTGCATTTAAGATACTGGAAGTTTGTCATTATCGTTTGTCCATGTTTATAATATATAATGTAATTGACATCTTTGAAAATAGCTTATGTAATCTGAAAGCTTAGATTGGATTATTAAAAAAAATATGTATCAATATAGTAATTTTCTTTCTTCATTTAATGATAATGCTATTAAGCTTATCAGAGAATATGAAAAAAATTTACATAAAATAAATACAAAAAACATGTCTATATTATTTAATGAAACATGTATTAATGAAAAAAAATGCTACCTAAATATATATCTATATATATATATATAACAGTGTAGAGATGATAGAGTATTCCAGGGCAGAGAGATTCCTAGACTGAAACTACCAGCTAGGGAAGAGAGTCCTAGCAATGTAATCAAAGGCCAGATGTCTGTGATCAGTTGGAGAATGTCAGCAATGGTTTGACCTCCACAAGGTCTATTTGGCCAACACATGCTAAGAATGAATACCTCTCTTGCTTTCAGCCCAAATATGTGTTGGGAAGGGAACAGTTGTGTATGAAATTTATAGCCACACCTAGTCAAAGGACTGATGATGATGATTAATTTCATTCATTGTGTTGTTTTTGTTAATATATTTACTTTAACCCATTCTCCTATCTTTTGTACCATTTGGGCACCTTGACATGGTGTAATGGTTAGCAAGCATTCCTCGACAGAACCTATTACAACTAAATAGTAAATTCGATCCTCAATGAGTACCCAATACTTTAGGCCTTGTGCCACATCTAGAAAATCAACTATGTTCTGTTCCATTTATAAAGGAGGGGCTTTGGTTTTAGGATTTTTCAAGTAGTTTTTGCTCATTTTTTCTTTTCTTTCATTTGATCCAATATGAGGCCCAAGGATCACTCAAGATAAAATTTTACTGATTGAGATTGTTGAAAAAGAGTGGGAAGATGATAAGTGCATATTATGAAGATATGTAAGATAGATATTGGTTGACCCTTGATTTGAAAAAAACAAGTTTGTAGTTGTCAAGGAAGCACACTCTTTTGGGTGTTTGTTCCACAAAGTAACAGTTCTGAAGAAGAAGTTGTCTAGGTAGAATTCTTACACTTTACCAAAGGAACATGAAGGAAATGGGGATGATTTGCTCCCTTGAACATGGCATGGCAGGTCCTACCTGTGAAGGCCTGAGCTGGTGAGTTGAGTTTGAATTTTGTTTAATGGCATATTACCTCTATAGGTTATTTAATGCCAAAAAGGTGGGAATTTGAGGGGGGGTTTAATGTTCAGTTATAGTGAGAACATTAATTTAGTCAGATTTTGATGAAAAAAATTTTTTTTTCTATTTTTTTATTTTAGAAAACTGAAAATGTCTTCTAGTTTTGTACTCAAAAATGTATTATGGCAATAATTTTTTTCTTCAAAAATGTATTATGGCAATAATTTTTTTTCTTCAAAAATGTATTTTGGCAATAATTTTTTTTTCTTCAAAAATGTATTATGGCAATAATTTTTTTTTCTTCAAAAATGTATTATGGCAATAATTTTTTTTCTTCAAAAATGTATTATGGCAATAATTTTTTTTTCAAAAATGTATATATTTCTATAAAAGTGTATTCTAATACTTTCATAGTGTTTTGACTCCAGTTTGGGGGTTAACTATTTGCCTATAGCTGGGAGCCTAACAGGTGCTACCACTCCGAGTCAGGGTGAACCTGGGAACAACAGCAATTAAGAGGTGGTTCCATGCTCCTCACAACCTCCCAATCAGATGCCTTGCTACTTGATGCAGTTTACCATCATACCCAGGACTTGGTGGGTCGAAGGAATCTAACTCATTAGAACATTTGGCATAGTAATTAGCAATAGAGTAGTGAAAGTTACCAATGTTCCATCTGTGGGATAGGGTTTACGGGGTGAAAAATAATTGATCACACACATGGTCTGATCTGATATTCATAAATACGGAAAGACATAAAAATACTAGCCAACATCCACATATGGTGATGAATATAGCAACTGTACCAACTCACTTTGCCAAACCTCATAAAACTAGAAATCAGTTAAGTGCCATACGTAATACACGCTTTGGGCGATCATGTCTTGAAAGAGACATGACTGACTGGGCAGAAGATTATCCTGCAATAGGTTGCCATTGCTTTCTGTGGTAGACTAGTTGCCAGCCAAGGCTATAGAACCCAATCTGTCCTATTATTTAACCCATAACTGGAGGGAAGAGACACATTAATACATTTCCCAAGGTTATTTGTGCGTAATTGAATGCAAGAAATTCAACTGGAATTTGAACTCGGCTCTCTGATTTGTTGTTCCGAGTTGATATCCACCGCACCACTACACACATCCGCTAGAAATACTAAGCGAAACAATCTTCAAAATATACTAATAAAAAAACATTATCAAAAATAAAACAAAAACATTCATTATCAAAGATTTCCAACACTATCTTACCTTATTTACAATTGAACCATTTGTCCTAATCTTTGTTTTCATCACAACATTTCAGCTGTTATGCCTTCTGAACTTTTTTCAGATGCTTATCAATCTGGTTAAATTTTTTTTTTTTAGTCATTTCACCCCAAGCAAGGCAGTACTGCCACTGATGTGTGTGTGTGTGGGGGGGGGGGGCTTACATAAGAGATTTAAAGTTTTAGGCAGGAGGAGAGTAAAGAAAAAGATGAACCAGCTACAGGGGATGAAAGAGAAAGGGCAAGAGAAGGATGTGAACACAGGAGTGAAGCCAGTTGCAAATGTACAGAGAAAGGAAAAGAACACAATACACGGGATGATGTAGAAAGAACTAGAGTCAAGTGAATAAGAGATGGGAATTGACATTGTATTTAAATACCTGGATGTTGTAACTGACAGGAAAGCAAGTATATGGAAGAGAGTTCTACAGGCAGGTAACACAAGAAAAGAAACTAATGGAGTAGAATTGTTGCCTGCACTTGGTTGATCTAACTGTAAAAGGGTGGGACCTTGTTGCTAGTCTGGTTGCCTGAGTAAATTCTTGTGGAGGGGGCACCAGTGACCTAAGTTCATCAGAGCAGAAGCCATGAAAATATTTATAGAAGAGACATACAGAATTTTGAAATGCATTTGCACAGATTGACAAGCACCTGAAGAAGGCTAGGGAACACAATGTCCGAAACAATTTGATAGCAATAACAAAGATGAGGACAATAGACTGAATGTAAATAAAGATAACTCCTCATCCCCAAAAAACAGACAGAAACAATCTTACCTTCATGGAAGAAACAATTGTTCTTGCCAATTGAATCTTTTGCCGTATCTGTGATACATTCAATCGCAACTGGTTGATGTTATTGGAAATGCTTGTGCAAGGGCCAGGAAAAAATTCCTTCAATTGCTTCACAATGCTTTCCATAGCCATTTTACTTTTTTTGACTGAAAGAAAAGAAATAAGTCCAAAGGAGAGGAAGAAGGAAAAGGAAGAAAGAAAAAAAAGGAGTGATGGAGGAGTAAGGAAGAAGGAAAAGGAAGAAAGAAAAAAAGGAGTGATGGAGGAAGAAGGAAGAAGGAAAAGGAAGAAAGAAAAAAAAGGAGTGATGGAGGAAGAAGGAAGAAGGAAAAGGAAGAAAGAAAAAAAGGAGTGATGGAGGAAGAAGGAAAAGGAAGAAAGAAAAAAAGGAGTGATGGAGGAAGAAGGAAGAAGGAAAAGGAAGAAAGAAAAAAAGGGAGTGATGGAGGAAGAAGGAAAAGGAAAAAAGAAAAAAAAGGGAGTGATGGAGGAGTAAGGAAGAAGGAAAAGGAAGAAAGAAAAAAAAGGGAGTGATGGAGGAAGAAGGAAGAAAGAAAAAAAGGGAGTGATGGAGGAAGAAGGAAGAAGGAAAAGGAAGAAAGAAAAAAAGGGAGTGATGGAGGAGTAAGGAAGAAGGAAAAGGAAGAAAGAAAAGGGAGTGACAGAGGAGTAAGAAAGAAAATACATGAAAGAAAATTAAGATTAATTAATAATAAATTAATTAATGGCTAACATAAAATACACAGTTTATTTCCATTAATATTTTCACCTCATTCTTTTTTTCTTTTTTTTTTTTTAAGCAAAATCATTTGTCAGTCCAAAAGAGTTAACGAATTCTTAAAAACCTTTAAAGGATAAACTCCAAAATAAAAATATGTTTTCATTGTCATTCAAGGCAACAGAAACCTGCAAAATTTTCATTTTTGTGCAAAGAGGTAAAGTTAAGATGCAGGGTATTGCTTGATGTTATCATTGTGAACACTGCTACTGCTGTCAACATACTGATACATTTTTGATAAACTTACATTGGCTGCTGTTGATATATATATATATATATATATATATATATATGCATAATCAATATGTATTTGTAATTATTTATGAAACATACATTGACTGCTGTTGACATGTGCATTTTGAAGGTATATTTATATATTATTTATGATACGTGTGTGTGTGTGTGCGCAAAGTACAAGCGGCTCTAACCAATTCTAGTTAAGCATCTCACCTCGCAGAGTGATCTTTCAAATAAGCAATAATGAAGGAAATAGATGAACAGGATTCAATGGATTCGACAGATTTATTTGTAAAAGGGATCACCTTGCCTCATGTGTCAATACACCTGTAATGGCTGTTAGTCTACTGCCGGTCACGTGCAAGCCACAGATAATAACGTGAACCCTAGCATGCTGGGTACAATCACAACACAGGGAGAAGGTCAAAGGGAGAGTACCCTTACTAGAGTGTAACAATAAGATGATAGAAGAATCAAAGTTTGTCTTGGTTCTTAAAAAATTTTCTAATAATTGTATTATAAACTAATTAATGCTTAGTGCTATTTTTGAACCAGTGTTAACATCTTAGGATATGATACAACCTGTTTAACAACATTTTTTTATTATATTGTGTGTTGGGGATCAGACTTAGCTTAGTTCATACTGCAGAGTTTTGGATCAAAACCAAAATGGTTGTTCTCATGAGAAATTGCTCTCAACCAGTAAATGAAAGTTTCCAATCCAGAATCCAGTTTCCAATCCAATCCAGAATGGGCCAGCACAGCTAGGCCACCATGCAAGAAAAAAAAGTTCAAGAAAAAACCAGTGGATGACCAAAGAGATCCTCCACATGATGCAAAGGAGATAAAAAATAACGCCAAAACACGGAGCACAAGAAACTTCACAGGGAGATAAGGAACAAATGCAGATAAGCCAAAGAGGAATGGCTCAACAACAAATGCGCAGAAGTAGAGAGACTGAGCAGGACCAACAAAGCAGAGATGCATAAAGAGATAAGAGAACTGACAGGACAAAAAACCTGCTCCTCAACAGGATGCATAAAATCCAAGGATGGAACAATCATATTAGAGAAAGAGGAAATACTCCAGCGATGGGAAGAATATATAAAGGATCTTTTTTGCGACAAGAGAGAACAACCGAGAATACAGAAGGAGATGGATGGACCAGAAATACTAAAATCCAAAGTGGAAGCTGCAATGGCCAAAATGAACAGAAACAAAGCACCTGGTCCAGACGGCATAGTGATAGAGCTGCTGATAGCCTTAGAAGAATATGGCATAGAAAAAATTACCGACATAAACGAAATTTATAGCAGCAAAATAATACCAGATGACCTATGCAACTCGATATTTATAGCACTGCCAAAGAAACCAGGTGCAAACGAGTGTGAACTACACAGAACTATCAGCTTAATGAGTCACATTACAAAACTGATTGTCAGAATCCTGATGAATAGAGCAAGAAGCAGAATCAGGCCAGAGATAGGGCAGGAACAGTGCGGGTTCATCAAAGACACTGGAACAAGGAACACCATATTCATGATTACGATGCTCTCTGAAAGGGCAATACAAATGAAGAAAGACTTGTACCTATGCTTCATTGACTATGCAAAGGCATTTGACAAGATACAACACAAAGAATTGATGGAGATGCTCAGCAGCCTCAACATTTTCGGCAAAGACATAAGAATAATCAAGAATCTCTACTGGCAGCAAATAGCCTGCATATGGACAGATAATGATCTCAGTAGATTTACAAAGATAGAAAGAGGCATAAGACAAGGATGTGTCTTTTCACCGGATTTATTCAACCTATACAGCGAGAATATTTTGAGGACCCTAGATGACAAGCCAGGATTTGTTATTGGAGGCCACAACTTGAACAACATAAGGTATGCGGACGATACAGTGCTGATTGCGGACACGGAAAGAAAACTACAAGACTTCATACAGAAGGTAGCAGTGGAGAGTGACAAAAAGGGACTACAAATAAACTAAGAAAACTGAGTGCATGGTCATCAGCAAAAGATACAACCCAAAATGCCAAATACAGGTGGGAGATACCAGAATCAAGCAAGTACAAAAATTTAAATACCTAGGAAGTGTTCTAACTGGAGATGGAAAGTGCGACACGGAGATCCGAAGGCGAATTGGCATGGCAAAGGACGTGTTCCAGAAGATGAGCAAAATACTAACACACAGGAAAATCTCAATAAAAACAAAGAAAAGAGTGCTGGACTGCTACGTGATGTCAGTCCTTCAATATCGCAATGAATGCTGGACAATATCATCGAAAATGTGGACAAAACTGAGATCAGCCGAAATGTGGCTCTACAGAAGGATACTGCAGATATCATGGCAAGCAACGATGAGGTGTTGGAAAGAATGGCAACAAAAAGGAAATTGATACTGAGCATCAGGAAGAGACAACTGAAGTTCCTGGGACACGCAATGAGGAAGGAGAGCCTGGAGAACCTGATACTGACTGGTCAGATAGAAGGAAGGAGAGACAGAGGAAGGCAGCAGATAACATATTTGCAGGGCCTGATCAGGTGGATGACGGAACGGGGGTTGCCAGGAGCAACAGGAGCAAACATACTAAGAGCCACAAGGGATAGGGAGACGTGGAGAACCATGATCACCTACGTCCTGAAGGGACAGGGCACATAGAAGAAGAAGAAGAAAAATGAAAGTCTTACTTATTTTATATAAGAGCAAAACCAACATTTGAGAAATTCAAATGGGTTATAAATTTTATAACAACTATTGCTTTTCTAAACTTATGATGTATGCACATAATTTTTTATCAACATCCATTGATTAATTCAAACACCTACAAATCAATGAATGCAGTTAGATTCTTTCCAGAAAGAGTTTATAGCACTCCAATAAATACAGTATACATTAGGTAATGTCCTGATTCTTTCATTTTAAGTTAAGCAAGTTAAAATGGATCCATGCAGAGTAACAATTATCAGTTATCAGCAAGGAAAGAAGAATCTGTACACAGAATTTTAATTCTGATTAATTCTGCTTTGTTCCCTTTAGACTAATGCCCTTCTTCCCACTATGGGTTAAATAGTAAGGAAACCTAATCTCTCTTTCCTTGGGTAGCAGTCAGTCTAAGAGAAGAAAAGCTATCAATTTAAATGCTGTATGTAATAAGGCAGACTGAACTATTTAGTCTTACTAGGGCAACCCCTCTGCAATAAGAAAAACTTCAAATCCAAAATCAGCTTGATAGGGATGGATTCTGTCAGACACACTTCCCCTAAAAACACTATACTGCTACAGCTACAGTACATGCAGTGTGCCTATGACCCTAAAGTGTCACAGGACATAATCATTAAGCTAAAATATTACAGTAAGAGATAGGGAGACGTGGAGAACCATGATCGCCTACGTCCTGAAGGGACAGGGCAGATAGAAGAAGAAGAAAATGCAAAGAGAATTTTCAGACAACTGGAACACTAGGCAAAGAGGATTTCCAGGCTACTGAAATAGTAAGCAAAGAGAATTTCCAGACTACTGGAACACTATGCAAAGAAGATTTCTAGACTATTGGAACAACAATTAAAGGGGATTTTTCATTATGCAATGAATAACAGATACAAAAAGATTTTGTACCATTGGTTTAATCTCTATGGTGGTATCTACATCTGCTAAAATCCAAGATAAATTTAGATTAGTAGAAAATCCGGATATTTCTTAAAATAATTAAAATGAAATGCAGAGCAAAAAACATTTTACGAAATAAGAAATTGCTTTCAGACATTTTTTTTTAACAAAAATTGTTTTATTTATGTGAAGACTACTGTCCTCATCTTTGCTGTTAAATTGTTTTATTCAGCATCTTACTCAATCACAAAGGTTAACCCACTTTCTACTGGTATCAGTTTAAACTGATACCTTCTTTTTTTTTCCATATAAACTTTTAGCAAATGAAAATTTCACTGAAATATGTTGGAAAATTTCCAAGTTTTTATCTGAAATCAAGAAAATAAAAATTTTAAGAGAAATTGTCCCATTATATAGAAAAAAGGTGTCTGTTCAAACTGACACTAGAAGGATATTTTTTTTTAAATCAATTCACCCCAAGCTAGGCAATAATGCCACTAAAATGCAAAGGTTTACCGGAAGTGAAAGAGAATGAATAAACTTTAGAAGGAACCAAAATCAAGGGTTAGACCTCTACTCCAGCTAAAAAAGCCTGGAAGGGATGTAAACCAGACAGTAAGCAAACTTATCTATTTCTATTGAATACTAAAACCAAAAGCCAGGTAATCCAAGATAAATTTAAATAATTAGAAAAGAAAACATTTATTAAAAATAATTAAATGTAAAATGAAAAAAAATAATTTAAAAAAATAATTGAAATTACTTTCAGACATTTTTCTTAAGAACAAAAATGTTACTTACCATCTTTCTCAATTTGTTTACTTCTATTTTTCATTTCTTTTGCAAAACTGTCTTCTTCATCTTGAATGAAAATTGGTGGACCCTGTAATTTCTCATTCAAAGTTTTCTTCCTCTTTTGATGAAGCTTCCTGCTCCTCCCACCATTCCTCGTAATTCTTCCTTCTACCAAACTCACTCTTGTCATTGTTGAATTATTACTCTTATTTCTCCTTTCCTTTAATATTTCTTTCTTTTTATCATCCTTTTTCTTTCTAGTTTTTACTTTATTTGTTTTTTCTTCTTGTCCATCCTTATTCTTATGCTCTTTTTCATCACTTGTTTCCTTCTTCCCTTTTTCAAAATTCATTCTATCTTTCTTCACTTTTGTTGTATTTCTTTTTTTATTTCCTTCTTCCTTTCTTGTTTTCTTCCTTCTTTTAACACTGCTTTCACTATCTTCTTCAATGCCATTGTTTTCATTTTTATCTTTCTTTCTTTTTCTTTCACCCTCATTACTTTTCTCTTTTTTGTTCAAATTCTTTTGCATAACTGTCTTATTTTCTTCATCTCTAACCTTTTCTTTTTTCTCTTTCCCTTCATCACTCTTGCCTCTTTCTTTTACATTTTTTTCTTCTTCAGTTCCAGTATTTTTATCATTCATATATTTCTTCTGTTTCTTTTTTCGTTCATTATTCTTTTTCACTTCTTTTTCATTCATTTCTTCATTTATATCTTTCTTTCTGCTTTTTCTCTCTGTGCTATTATTCTTCCAACCTTCTTTCAAATTCTCTATAACTTTTTCATCCACATTTGCCTTTGAATCTTCAACTTCATTTTTTTCTTTCCTTCTCTTTTTCTTCTTTTTATCTTCTTTTTCATTTCCACTTTCTTCTTTCTCATTCAATTCTTTGCCTTTTTCCTTATCGCTAATCATTTCTTTATCAGCCATTACACCTTTATTCCTACTTCGTTTTTTATCCCTATTCTTTGACGATAATTCAATTTTTTTTCTCCTCCTCCTTTTCCGTCGTTGTCTTTGACTCCAGTTCTTTGATCTTTTCAATTTCTGATTCAATTTCTGCAGGACATCTTCAAGATTCTTCTTTATTTCCAAAACACTGTTCACATCAATCTCACTAAGTTTTTTCTTCGTCTCTTTTTCAGTATTTTTGTCAGTCACCTGATTTTTCTTTTTTCTTTTCCTCTCAACTTCTTCCTCACCTTTTGAAAGTAAGTCATCATCTTCTTTTCTTCTTTTTCCTGTTTTATTCCTTCCTTGCTTATTCCTTTGTTCATCTACACTTTCCTTTTTCTGACGATTCTTCTTCCCAGTATCATCTCTCTTACCTTTTCCCCTCCTCCTTTTTTTTAGGCTTTCTTTCCTTTTTATCTTTCACCTCTTCACTTTCAACATTTGTTACTTTTTTCTTTTCTTTTTCTCCATTCTTTCTTTCTTCTTCTTCTTTCTGGAGTCTTAGATATTTTTCTATCAAGGCCTTCAGTTCTGCTTTTGTTCTTTCGTTTTCTTCTAATTCTTTCTTCAAAGAGTCTACCTCAACTCTTTCATCTCTATCTCTCTTTTTATCTTTTCTTCTTTTCTTTTCACTTTCTTTTCTTTCATTCAAATCAGTCACAGTGTCATTACTTTTATCTTTAAATTTCTTCTTTTTTTTCTTTTTCTTAACTTTGTCATCCTTTTCTTTCTTATCGTCTGCTTCTTTCTCATTACCTCCTTTTTCTTTCCTTTCCTTTTCTTTTCTTTTCTTTTCTTTCTCTTTTTTCTTCACTTCTAGCAATCTCTCCAACTCATCTTTGTCAGCCAAGACATGGTCAGCCAACTTCTGAAGAGCCAAGCATTTTGCTTGAGTGGCACTGATCTTATATTCTGTCTCATTTATCAAATTGCGCATCTCTGTGGCATTTGACACAAGTTCATGGTAAAAGTTCACAACTTCTGCAGATTTGTTAACATTTTTTTCCAGTTTTCTTTTCTTTGTTTTGACTTCTGCTATGGAGGACTTTATATCTTAAAAACAAAATGAGCAAGAATTGGTTTATGTAAATACAAGTTGAACAATTACATTATATAAAGACAAAAGGAAAACTTATCTTAGCCAATGTGATTTATCCTGTGGTCAAAAAAAGGAAAAAGAAAAAAAAGAGACCCACCTCAAAGTACCCTTGATGTTTGTAATCAAATTACCAAGAGATAACAAAGGAGCCAGTCAGTTAGTTAAGTGCCATACGTGAAACACGCTTGGGCGATCATGTCTCAAAAGAGACATGACTGACTATGCAGAAGATTATCCCGCAGTAGGTTGCCATGGCTTTCTGTGGTAGACTGGTTGCGACCAATCTGTCCTGTTATTTAACCCATAACTGGAAGGAATAGATGGATTAATACCTTTCCCAAGGGTATTTGCGCGTAAATGAATTCAGCTGGAATTCGAACTCGGATTTCGAAAGGAGAGACAGAGTAAAAAGGTTAAAAATGGCAGTGCCACAAGTTTATATTTTTAGATTCACGTCTCGTGATATAACGTGGGTTCACATGTTTTATTTCGAGGGTTCCCCAGTGTGTTGATAAAAGGCGGAATTGAAGAAACGTGAAGTAAAAAGAAAGCATAAGAGAAATACTGAAAGGGGAAGACAAGAAGCGAACAAAATGACAACCGTTAAAGGAAAGACTATTCATCTCAGACCACACATCCTCAAAGCAAAAGATATATATTCTTATGATCTTGCGATCATAAGAAATTTTTTAAAAATTTAATTCCTATACTTTCACAGAAAAAGGAAACCATTCTACTGGTAGGAAATTTAGAGATGTTCTCTTTCATTCGACCCCTCAAAAGGAGAACATGTGGAATTGAGGAGCTCCAGAAATGAAAACCACAGATAAGATAATTTATCCAAATATCACTTCCTCATGTTTAATATTGCCTTTTACTGATGGAATTATTACTTGCAAATAATTTATTCATTCACCAGCACAAACAAGAAACATTTACAAACAATCACATTACAAGAACTCTTATATATCTACCAAATTTAACAAGTAAATGCTCCTGATAATAAATAATGCTGACTATATATATATCTATATATATATACACATATCTTTCACTTTGTTGTTATGAAGAATGTTATAGTTTACTAACTAAAAACAGGAGTCATGCAAGCCCCATCATCTTATCTAAACTTATTTATAAATGGAACTTTGTCTGTGTCTCTGTGTGTGTGTGCGTGTATCCATTACCTATAGACTCCAAATTGGCTGAACAGATTTTCTTGAAAATTTACACAGTTGTATTATAAGCGTCTGTGAGTATTCTTAGCTAGGTTTTGTGTTAAGGTACCCCCGATGAAAATTGATAATCGAAAAAATTGGGTTATAGGAGGAGTGGTCCGATTTTAATCAAATTTGATACACTCATAGACAAAGACATAAGAAATGATATTCAGAAGTTTCAAGGTTGCAGTTCTTACAATAGTGCAGAAAATCAATAATATATTTATAAAAGTTTTCATTACACCCGAGCAACACCAGGCTATACTGCTAGTAATATATATAGTGTATTTAGGCAGCAATCCCTCTTTTATACAAGTCTTGTTAAATATTATAGACAAGGTGCTGTGTTTAAGTTTTGTATCATTTTTCATGTTATCTTATAATTTTTTTTTCTTTGTAGTACATATTGTCCAATTGTTTTACTTATCCAAACTCTTTTGGTTATACTTTTAGTCATTATAAAGGATGAATTTTATTTTACTTTTAAGTGAATGCATGGATTGTTATATGGTATGTATCTAGAGTTATAGGAATGTTTTAAATAGTCATCGAGACCTAATAAACTTTATCTCTAACATCAGTCAGTTAAGTGCCATACGTGAAACACGCTTGGGCGATCATGTCTTTTTCAAGACATGACTGACTGGGCAGAAGATTATCCCACAGTAGGTTGCCATTGCTTTCTGCGGTAGACTGGTTGCCAACCAAGGCTATAGAACCCAATCTGTCCTGTTATTTAACCCATAACTGGAGGGAAGAGATGGATTAATACCTTTCCCAAGGGTATTTGTGCATAAGTGAATACAATGGATTCAACTGGAATTCGAACTCAGCTCCCCGGTTTCTCGTTCTGAGCCAATATCCACTGCACCACAATGCACATCCTTCTACACACATAGCCTCTGCCAATCAGTCGCTCCACACAATCTCGAAAATCAATCACGTCACTCAATCTCGAAAATCAATCGCGTCGCACAATCTCGAAAATCAATCGCGTCGCACAATCTCGAAAATCAATCGCGTCGCACAATCTCGAAAATCAATCGCGTCGCACAATCTCAAAAATCAATCGCGTCGCACAATCTCAAAAATCAATCGCGTCACTCAATCTCAAAAATCAATCGCGTCGCACAATCTCGAAAATCAATCGCGTCGCACAATCTCAAAAATCAATCGCGTCACACAATCTCAAAAATCAATCACTCCACACAATCTCGAAAATCAATCGCGTCACACAATCTCGAAAATCAATCACGTCGCACAATCTCGAAAATCAATCGCTCCGCACAATCTCAAAAATCAATCGCGTCGCACAATCTCAAAAATCAATCGCTCCGCACAATCTCAAAAATCAATCGCGTCGCACAATCTCGAAAATCAATCGCGTCACACAATCTCAAAAATCAATCACTCCACACAATCTCAAAAATCAATCGTGTCACACAATCTCAAAAATCAATCGCGTCACACAATCTCAAAAATCAATCGCGTCACACAATCTCAAAAATCAATCGCATCACACAATCTCTCAAAAGCTTTTATTCTTACCTTGAACATCATTCACTAGGTTTCTGGATATTTTAAGCTGTTTCTTACTCTGAGACAAAGATGCACTGACAATTGACTGCAGACGCTCTCCTGTAAAATGAAATCATAACATTTACTATCAAAGAAACATGCAAATGCAAACAATGTTGTAACGTTCAAGTTAATTTTAATCCTTGTTAATATTTAACCATTACCACTTCAAACACATATAGAGATTGATAAGCAGAATTTAAAGGCAACATGTGATAAAAAGAGAACATATACTTATATAACTATCTTATTTAGCTCCTGTATATTTTGAAGATCAAATCTAACATGACTTTTTAATAATCATTTTATTTCACAACATATTTTAGTTCCACATTTGTTTTTATATCTGCAATATTAGTACTAGTAGTTTCTTAGATCAATAGTAATCCTTATAAGGAAATTACTAATATTACCATTATTATTAATTTTAATTTAATTTCATCTAAATTTTTAAATTGCTTTTTATCACAACTTTACACAGGCTGTCAATCTACCTCATTGAGTAGATATTGTGGTTTAGAAATAAAAATTAAGACTAAAACTCACCCACCCTCAGATAAAAGAAAGAGAAACAAGAACAGAGAGAGAGAGAGCACAAGTCTTCCACAGCAGTAATAAGAAAGAGAAATAGTGGCAGAGGTAGTTAAGCTTGACAGCAAGACTTCAGCAGCAGCAATAAGAGAAGGCAATAAGAATATTAGTTTTAAATACACCATGTTCTAGCTTCAAAATAGTCTCATAAGACAAAAGCCTTGATTTTCAATTTGGTGGCATGGTAATTGTAAGTTCAATTCCTAGACTGGGTAATACAGACTCAGTGGGGAAAAAAGACTAGTTATAACTGAGCCCTACTAAAGAAAAAGATGCAATATCCCTAAACATGAACTGCGTAACAATCTACTATTGTAGATTAAATAACGAGTTCAGTTAAAAATATCCCAAATGCTACCTGTATCAACAAAAACTGGTCAAAATTTATTATAAGGATTAGTCTGACATTAGTCTACATATAAATAATGCAAATAACGATAATTCCCTATATCAGAAATTCAAAGTGAAGGACATTGGGTGTTAATACCAAAAATGAGGACAATAGTCCACATGTAAATAATGATAATTGCTTATTCCAGAAATTCAAACTGAAGAAGAATGAATGATAATATCAAAGATGAGGACAATATTCCACATATAAATAATGTAAATAATAATTTTTCAAACCAGAAAATCAAACTGACAGAGATTGAATGATAATACCAAAGATGAAGACAATAGTCCACATGTAAATAATGATAATTTTCTGATGAATCTTAATTTGTAAATTAATGACCGAATAAGCTACGTGTGAGTGCTACAACTATAAAATACACATGAAAATCCCCCTATTGTATAGTTAAATATTTCAGCTTAAAATTTTAACAAAATACTACAATAACATTCATAAATATGAATTTTTGTCACTAAAGAAGTAAAAGGATACAAATGAAAGATTTAAAATTGACAAGGTTTTCCATTTCATTAAAGCAGACATTAAACAAATTAGTGTTTTCACCTCCTTTATATTTTCTTTTTTTCGAAAATCAAGCAGCTTCTTTGACGCATCTTTTCTTTTAACTATCCTCAGAAGAAAACAATAATCTTTATCTGAGTTTGAGTTTTGTATAATAGCATATCAACCTCTGAGAGTTATATAATGCCAAAATGGTGAGGTTTTAAGAAATGTTTTTAATGTTCAATTATAGTGAGAAGGCCAGTTTAGTCAGATTTTGATGAAAAGTTTTTTTCTAATTTTTTTATTTAAAAAAAATGAAGATGTCTTCTAGTTTTGCATTCAAAAATGTAATATTTTTCCTTGAAAAATGTATATTTTTCTATAAAATTCTATTTTTATGTATATATTTCTATAAAAGTTTATTTTTATATTTACATAGTGTTTTGACTCCAGTTTGGGGGGTTAACTATTTACCCATAGTTGGGACCCTAACAGGTGCTGCCAAGGTGGGCCTGGGAACAACAGCAAATAAGGGGTGGTTTCATGCTCCTTACAACTTCTCAATCAGAGGTCTTGCTGCCAGATGCAGTTTACTGTCATACCCTGGACCAATCTTTATCTGATGTAATGGCAAAGTGTAACTTACACGCTAAGTGACATGCAAGATTATAATAAAATAAGAACTTGTAGGGGAGTTATAAATCTGAGTAAATAGTTATAAACCCCATAGTATTTAAATATATAAAAATACTTGTAAAAATGAGAAAGAGCAAGATATATAAACAACAAAACGAGTATTGTTTATTATCTGGTTCTTATGTGGTATTGGACAGACAAGAGACAGTAATACTGAATAAAATTGTGTGCTTGGAGTCAAATGTAGATCAAATATGGATCAGAATCTAACAGAAGGATAAGAAGGAATAAGTAAAATGTATACAGTCTTTCACAATAGTATTTTTATAGATGTGTGTAATGAGTGTCCAGATAATTTAGTCAGAAAAATACAAGTGGCTGAGGTTTTCTTACCACAAATTTTTACTGAGTATTAAGAGATATGCGTTGTGGTGCAATGGATATCGGCTCGGGACAAGAAATCGGGGAGCCAAGTTCGAATTCCAGTTGAACTCATTGCATTCACTTACACGCAAATACCCTTGGGAAAGGTATTAATCCGTCTCTTCCCTCCAGTTATGGGTTAAATAACAAAACAGATTGGGTTCTATAGCCTTGGCTGGCAACCAGTCTACCACAGAAAGCAATGGCAACCTACTGCGGGATAATCTTCTGCCCAGTAAGTCATGTCTCTTTTGAGACATGATCGCCCAAGCATGTTTCACTTATGGTACTTAACTGACTGATTAAGAGATCAATATTACTATTATGGCCTGAAAAAGTAAAAGATGAAATTTTGTGTGAATGTGTCCATCGGAACATCTTGCCCAATAATGAAAATGCCACATTTTTGTGTGTGTGTGTGTGTGTGTGTGTAGAGGTGAAAAGTGGGGGTTCGTTCTCATTGGTTTAGAATGAATGAATTAATGATAATCATAATTCTTATAATTATTATATTGTAATGAATTATTTTGAACATTATTTTTACCGATATTCGTATTTAAGTAGATATTCTGTTTTTAATTAAACAGTATTTTTATATTTATATCTACCGGCCTGATTATTTACGATAAATTTTTATTACGAAAATGTGTGCTACCCAGCAGGATTCGAACCTGTGATCCCTATTACATAGTGGAAGCATACCATTTGATCTGGTACCGTCTTGACCACTCGACCATGGATAGCCTCTTGATCAGACAAGGTTTTTATCATGCTTATATATCACAATTTTCGATTTTACCGCACACAAGCATATCTGCTCTGAAATGTAATGTCAACAAATGTAAACATGTTACGGAAATTAACGAATTTTAACGAAACTTGGTTATAAGCAACCGACAATTTGTAATTATTTTATTATAATTATTTTTTTTGACACTGTAATTAGTTTTTATTTATTTTATGGACAGAACAAACTGCTAATGCTTCAGATAACAAAATGAAAGAACAACATAAAAATAAAGATAATACTGTTGCAACTAACACTATCAGAGCAACACAATCATTCTTTTTGATTATCTTTCATTTCCAATACCACTTACTCTCTATATAACAGTATAATTAGAAATCTCACTAGTTTATTAAAAAAAAAAAAATCTAATCAAAACTTACTATTGAATACTATTCTAATATATATGGAAGGATTCTTAAACCACAGTAACCTATTTATATATACAAAGGTTTTTTGATAATCCATAAAAACAGTGTCAAAAGAACACTGGTATTGTTGTATGCACTTTTGACTCTCTCAGCAATGTTTATTTTAAAAAGTGATGATTAGAATTTTAATAAAACCCAAATATATGAAAGTAGATTTATACATTTTCTTTATTCTTGAGAATTGACAACAAACATATTAAACACTATTAAATTACTTATTTACAAGAATAATGTAATGTTTAAAAGATTTTAAAGCTCTGTGAACCAACTATAATGAACCATTATTTACCATTTTGTAAAGAAATAAATATGAACACATATTGTTTATATATTCATAAAAATGCCTGAACAAAAAAAAAAAAAAAAACAAATGAAAATTGCATTTTCTAGATATTTCTTTCATTTGCTCTTGCCACATATTGTTATACTCTTGTAAACATAAAATTATTCTTGTGAATATGCATTTGAATAAATAAATGCTGAGAATATCATGAAACAAACATGAGCAATGATGATGTTTTGGAGAAAATGGCAAAAAAAAACAGGAAACTTATACTTAATATCAAGAATAGACAGTTGAAGTTTCTGGGACACATAACAATGAAGGAGGTCTTGGAAAATCTGATACTCACAGGGTGGATAGAAAGAAAGAGAAACAAGGAAAAGCAATGTGTGCCATACTTGATGGGCTGAAGCAAGTAGATAGCAAAGCATGGTTTGAGAGAAATAAGACAAAATTTGTTAAGAGCTACAAGGGACAGGAAGATGTGGTGGGCCATGATCGTCTATATCCTGAAGTGACACGACACAAAAGAATAGTGTTTAATATCTTCTTTGCCAATTATCAAGAATAAGACAATGTATAAATCAAACTTACATTTGGATTTCATTAAGATTCTAATCATCTCTTTTTAAAACACAAATATTGCCAAGAGAGTCAAAAGTAATACAGTAATATCAGTGTCAAGGGAATAACCATTTTTTGAGTCAACGTTTTGCAGGTACAAAGGTTAAAAATTGCCAAATTATTTTACATCAATTCAATCCCTATAAGCAATATGTCAACCTGACTGGTGCAGAACAACTTGATATTTTCTTTATTGTTATCACCTGTTATTGCAAAGATTTTAAAATGAAGAATATGAACAAATGGCAAAGTAGTTTGAGCTTCTGACCATAAGGTATAGATTTGACTCTCACCATTGTTGATTTGTCAACTTTTTGATCGCAAAATGCAGAAACCTTAGGAAGTGCCTGAAAATCATACAATCCTATTTATGAATAAAAGTGAGTAGACAAAACTATTTAGCAACTATTGATGGCTGTATACATGTACAAAGTCACAAGTTTTCACCCCATGGAAATAAAAAAAAACAAGCTCTTTACCTTGACTGATAATTTATCTTGAGATGTCACAATAATAAACACCCATCCCCCAACAGCCTAGTTATTCATAGGGATGTATCAGCCTAAAAACTTAGAATTACTGAAATTCATTTAAAAAAAAAATCATGAGTTTACAACATCTAATCTAAACTTATTTATAAATGGAACTTTGTCTGTGTCTCTGTGTGTCCATTACCTATAGACTCCAAAACAGCTGAACCGATTTTCTGGAAAATTTACACAGTTGTACTATAAGCGTCTGCAAGTGTTCTTAGCTAGGTTTTGTATCGAGGTACCGCCGATAAATATCGAAAATCGACAATAAAAAAAATTGGGTTATAGAAGGAGTGGTCCGATTTTAATCAAATTTGATACACTCATAGAAAAAGACATAAGAAACGATATTCAGAAGTTTCAAGGTTGCAGTTCTTACAATAGTGCAGAAAATTTTATATTGATACCAGGAAATTAAAATTTGACTTACATCCATTCATTTTTCTTTCAGTCTACGGTTTTGTTTTAACTGGAAACAACTATTCATAGTCTTTCATGCCAATGTCCAAAGAGTCTGAGCTCCAGGACCATGGATTAGTTTTAAAGCTTTCATTACACCCGAGCAACACCGGGCTATACTGCTAGTACTAATAAAAATGAAGAATGAAAATTGAAGCAAGATGTCACCAAAAATGTTCATTTATTCACCATCTTTTCTGAGTTATCCCATTTATTATTTCAATGTCAACTCTTATCAATTTTCACTGAAAATGGTTTCTGTTAGGCCAGGTGTCATTTTAACAACAATACCTTTTTCAAAATATATTGATGAATTCGATATATAAACCAGCGTGCCAAATGGATAAACATATCACTTGTTTGCCAAAGGGGTAAAAGGTCTCGCCTGTTTGCCAAGTGGGTAAAAAGTATCACCTGTTTGTCAAACAGGTAAACAGTATTGCTTGTTTGCCAAACGGGTAAAAGGTATCGCCTGTTTGCCAAACAGGTAAAGGTATCGCCTGTTTACCAAACGTATTACTTGTAAGAAAAAAAAATGATATTGTGAGAGAAGTTGTATTATAATTTATAATTTTATAGTCCCACTAAAATTATAAAATTGCCCTTGCATTATGGCCTAAAAAGTCAGTTTAGATATTTTTAGATGTTATGAGACTGCTAAACACTATTGACATTGGTCTAAGAAGATTAAACATTTTTCTTTTTTTTTCTTTTACAATGCTTTAATTAGCTGTCAAATATTTTGAAAATTACATATCATATTGATATGACTGTCAAAAGGGGTCCAATCACATTCTGTATTGAGAAGACATTTTTAATTCACACCAAAAGATTTCTGCTAAAAAGACAATTTCATCTAAATCTTGGAAAATGCTTTTTAGAAATAAGGGTAGATAAAAAGATATAATCATACCAATTTCCCATCTTTATTTAATAAAAAATTAATCTTTTTGTCTCTTTTTCCTTTCTATTTTTTTTTTCTTTCATGCATTGGAATTCACTTGCAGCCTAAACCTGGACAAATAATTTGTGGTATTCCACTTGTTAAGAAAATGTGTTAAATTTTCAAACAAAATTTATTTTCAAATTACCTAAAAAAAAGAAAAAGAAACTGCTTATAAATTTTTTAACACCACTTCATTTATAAGCAAGCTTTTTGAGGATTACAATCTTATGAACCAAGCATAAAAAATGCACAAAAGATTCATAAATGCTAGTGAATAAATTAGTGCATATATGCAGTTCTTAATTATATTTGCTTATTATCAAAATATAGTCGGTTCCCTGTACTGCTCCAGTAAGTATCTGACTTCTCTTACTATGCGCTATCTTTACAAGAGCTAGATCAGGTAAAAAATAAATGCATTTCTCAACATTGGTATATGATGCACCTACATTTGCATATAAGCATTTCTTGATGTTGGCATATGATGCATCTACATTTGCATATAAGTATGTCTCAATATTAGTATTGAATGTATCTACATTTGCATATAGGTATTTCTCAACATTGGCATATGATAAATCTACATTTGCATATAGGTATTTCTCAACATTGGCATATGATAAATCTACATTTGCATATAGGTATTTCTCAACATTGGCATATGATAAATCTACATTTGCATATACCTATTTCTCAACATTGGCATATGATAAATCTACATTTGCATATACCTATTTCTCAACATTGGCATATGATAAATCTACATTTGCATATACCTATTTCTCAACATTGGCATATGATAAATCTACATTTGCATATACCTATTTCTCAACATTGGCATATGATAAATCTACATTTGCATATACCTATTTCTCAACATTGGCATATGATAAATCTACATTTGCATATACCTATTTCTCAACATTGGCATATGATAAATCTACATTTGCATATAGGTATTTCTCAACATTGGCATATGATAAATCTACATTTGCATATACCTATTTCTCAACATTGGCATATGATAAATCTACATTTGCATATACCTATTTCTCAACATTGGCATATGATAAATCTACATTTGCATATACCTATTTCTCAACATTGGCATATGATAAATCTACATTTGCATATACCTATTTCTCAACATTGGCATATGATAAATCTACATTTGCATATACCTATTTCTCAACATTGGCATATGATAAATCTACATTTGCATATACCTATTTCTCAACATTGGCATATGATAAATCTACATTTGCATATACCTATTTCTCAACATTGGCATATGATAAATCTACATTTGCATATAGGTATTTCTCAACATTGGCATATGATAAATCTACATTTGCATATACCTATTTCTCAATATTGGTATATAGCATTAACCAAATTATTGAGAATAATGAAAATATGATGAACTAATATAAATTCAAAACAAAATATTGTTTCATTCAAAATATTCAGTCAGTTAAGTGCCATACGTGATCGCTTTGGGCGATCATGTCTCGAAAGAGACATGACTGACTGGACAGAAGATTATCCCACAATATGTTACCATTGCTTTCTGCAGTAGACTGGTTGCCCACCACGGCTATAGAACCCAATCTGTCCTATTATTTAACCCATAACTGGAGGGAAGAGATGGATTAATACCTTTTCCAAGGGTATTTGTGCATAAGTGAATGCAAAGAATTCAACTGGAATCTGAACTCAGCACCCCGATCTCTTGTCCCAAGTTGATATCCACTGCCCCACAACACACATCAATTTCTCCACAATACAAGATTGCTGTTATTGTTTTGCCTTGAATGAATAATAATCACTTTACAAAAGTGCCATAGATTTAAAAGAAAATTATATATATATATATCAAGACAGAAAATTAGACATTTAGTAATATATAGTTGAAGTCTAAGGTATAAAATTATATATAATTTTCTTTTAAATCTATGGCACTTTTGTAAAGTGATTATTATTCATTCAAGGCAAAACAATAACAGCAATCTTGTATTGTGGAGAAATTGATGTGTGTTGTGGGGCAGTGGATATCAACTCAGAACAAGAGATCGGGGTGCTGAGTTCAGATTCCAGTTGAATTCTTTGCATTCACTTATGCACAAATACCCTTGGAAAAGGTATTAATCCATCTCTTGCAGAAATCAAAACATTATAGCTTGGGCTATTAAGGAACACAAAATGCACTAACAAAATAAAAAAAATCCAAGGGAGTTTAGTTTATATTTTTTCCAATAATTATTGAGCAACACTAAGGTAACTCTGTCACACTTGTGATATAAAATGCTTACGAGCATGAGAACATTGAAGTAGATTTGGAATGATATTTAACTTTTTTACGTGAGATAAAATTCACTCCCTGTAAGATGAGGCTACCCTCTATATATTATTTGCAAAAGAGGTACCCATTTTTTGTTCACAGATAATTTTTTTAGACAAATAAGTAAATAAAAGATAGCGCTCTCTATTTAAAAATCTCTATCTCCCTTGAAATACTATTTAGCATTAACGCTGATTAAACAATATAAATATATAATATATATCATTCAGCTGCAAATCCATGGGATTTTTTTGTCATTCTGTTTAGACATTTTAGGTGACCCTTAATACTTCAAGCTATAATGCACTGTTTTGGTTACCTCAATTGAACAAAGTTGTAAATTAAAGTATGGATCAACATAATGTAAAATATTCTACAGATCAACACAAACAATGTTGTGAATTAAGCTATGGTCAAAATAAACAATGTAAGAAATTAAACTATGAATCAAAATAATGCTAGAAATTAATCTATGAATCAAAATAATATTGGACATTAAACTATGGATCAAAATAATATTGGACATTAAACTATGGATCAAAATATTGGACATTAAACTATGGATCAAAATAATATTGGACATTAAACTATGAATCAAAATAATGTTGGACATTAAACTATGAATCAAAATAATGTTGGACATTAAACTATGGATCAAAATAATGTTGGACATTAAACTATGGATCAAAATAATGTTGGACATTAAACTATGGATCAAAATAATGTTGGACATTAAACTATGGATCAAAATAATGTTGGAAATTAAACTATGGATCAAAATAATGTTGGAAATTAAACTACGGATCAAAACAAGGTTGAAAATTAAACTATGGATCAAAACAAGGTTGAAAATTAAACTACGGATCAAAACAAGGTTGAAAATTAAACTACTGATCAAAATAAACAAAATACATCATTTCAAAATTCCTCATTAATATTGACAATAAGACCCTTTCAAATTCCTATTCCTTTCAAAACACTCCTAAATACTAAACCCTGTCTAAAATATACTAAAGCCTTACTGCTAAATATAAACAGATCTCAAATAATTAAAAAAGCAAAAAGCAAAGGAAAGAGATGGACAACACAATAGCTGGTTGACTTACGGTGAGAGGACACGACTACAGTTTTCACATCTGTGAATTCAAAGTCATTACTATCATCATCGTCATTACTGCCAGCTAATGATTCGCTGGTAGTTGTTCCTGACTCAAATTCAGTAATGTCCATCTTACCACTACCCTGAATTTCACATTCCATCTCTGTGTCATCCTCTCCAGATCCTTCTGTATCAAGCTTTTCACATTTACCAATATTTCCTGAAGATGCTTCAAACAGCTTTATCCACATGTCATCAAGTTGCTGAAAAGAAATACAAAAAAAACTTAACACAATGAAAATTTATTTAGCTACCAAAAAATGTTTTAAATAAAATAAAATATAACAATAAAATCGAACTGGAAACTAAAATCAGAACAGTTCTACCATTTTTGTACTTTTATACACTTGTCTAAAACAGTACCTTAATCTGTATATTGTTCATCAGAATTAATTTGCACAGTAGCTATTTTCTGAAGGGCAAACAGTTTCTTTTTAGTTCTGACTAGCAGTATAGCCCGGAGTTGCTCGGGTGTAATGAAAGCTTTAAAACTAATCCATGGTCCTGGAGCTCAGACTCTTTGGACATTGGACACGAAAGACTAAAAAGCAATAGTTGTTTCCAGTTAAAGCAAAACCATAGACTGAAAGAAAAATGAATGGATGTAAGTCAAATTTTGATTTCCTGGTATCGATATCAAATAAGTCTTTTTCGTCATAAACTGAATTTTGAAGGTTAAATAAGTCCTATAAGTAAATGGTATGATGGCTGAGACTAAGAACTACAATTCTACCTACTTAGAGCCAAACCCGAAGCAAAAACTAAAATAAAAGGGCGGAAAAAAACACAGACATACAGGCAGATAAACAGACACACACACAAACATCTTGCCTTTTATATATATATATATATATATATATATATATATAATCGATTTTCTGCACTATTGTAAGAACTGCAACCTTGAAACTTCTGAATATCATTTCTTATGTCTTTGTCTATGAGTGTATCAAATTTGATTAAAATCAGACCACTCCTTCTATAAGCTGATTTTTTTGATTATCGATTTTCAATATTTATTGGGGGTACCTCAACACAAAACCTAGCTAAAAACACTCGCAAATGCTTATTGTACAACTCTGTCAATTTTCAAGAAAATCAGTTCAGCCATTTCGGAGTCTATAGGTAACGGAAACAAACACACACACACAGACAAAGTTCCATTTATAAATAAGTTTAGATATTATATTATTTATTAATGTTATATTATTTATGTATGTAGTTTAATATAATTGGATATTACGAATCACATATATTATCTATTTAATATTCTCATCATTGTTTACTTACCGTATCTCTTGACATTAACTATATAAATGCAACTTGTATATTTATTTGTTACTTATTGATACATTATTTAATATTTAAATGCATTATATAAGCTGAATTTTATAATATTTAAATGCATTATATAAGCTGAATTTCAATTTAACACAAATGATTGGTAACTTATTTAGCTTTCAATGATTTAATGTTTGTTTTTTATATAAAGAAAGATAAATTTTTCTCTCTTAGAAAAGATGCATTCCTATGTCTAACACATAATTTCTAATGTAGAATTTCTAAGCTTTAACTGTTTTATTCAATACAATAGAAAAAACAATACAATTTCTATGATATTTTTTCTTAAAAAAAATTAGGTTTTTCAATTATCTTAATGAATAAATAACTGAATATACAAGGTTGTCATAGCCGGATGTGATAGTGGAGATAAGCTCCCACTATCTATAAAATGCTCCCATGGCATGCTTGCTCAAATAGCCACTGACAACTAAGTCCAGCCCCTAGCATTCTCATCATGGAACTATTTTTACAGACAGGAGAAGGGGTGAAAAGTGAGTCACTGGTGTCTTATAACCAGTTGCTTTGGACAGGTGGAGTTTGTCAGCCTGGGAAGGCAGTTTACCTAAGGGAAGTAAAACCCTCATTTCAAAGCCCTGCCACCTTGCGGCCATATCCAGTCATGGAAAAAGCTTCAAGAGTAAATCTCAAGGTAAAATCCAAAGTCAGAGTTCCTAAGGCTAGTAAATTCAACTAAATTCTGGTGACTCCTGCGACAACACTGATCTCAAATTGTAACAACTCTGTTGTTCCATTCCATGACATGGAGATCTGGGGCATGCTTTATGGGCAACAGCCTTTCCTTCATATCACATTACCCAGGCTTGCATCTGAACATACTGCACCAAAACACTAAACCTGGAGAGGATACTCCAGCTTTGCTCTTGGTGTTGACACAACATGAGGAACGATGGTTACTGGTTATAATCTACAGCTTGATTGGTGCAGGGCATCAGTGCCAGAGGTCATTTTAATTGGTGGGAAAGATTCTCTAATCTTATTGGACAGCTACCACCTGCCTCAAACTGGACAGCCCCAAGCCAATAAGGTGTTGTTCTGCCATGGTCTGCTTTTTTTTATTGGGTGCATAGAGATTAGGAAACATCCGATAAATGGACTGTAACATTTGCACCAAGCAACAAGAAATCTCAAAAAAAAAAAAAAAGCTCTAAAAGTGGGCTCTTCGAACGTCTGGACTATGCTGACTGGCCTATTTGAAGACCTCCAGGATATCACTGACTCCAGAAAAACTGGAGTTATCAGTGACAAGCTCAAGAGGCTTCATTGCTACATTGCTTCATTGCTACACTACAGGAAACACATCCGGCAGACTTTAGATCATTGAAGGAGAGGGACTACACGTTCTTCTGGCAGGGAAAGAGCCTGAACAAACTTCACCAACATGTTGTAGGCTTCACAGTTAAGAACAGCCTTCTGAATATGGTTGAACCAGGTAGTAACAGTTCTGAGCAACTTCTCACTCTCTACCTCAACACCACAGCAGGCCCCATTACCATCATCAGCGTATATGCCCTGACACTCTTTGCCACACTGGACTCCAAGAACAAGTTCTATAACAAGCTTACAGCCATCATCAGTAACATTCCAAACATGAAAGTGCTTGTTCTCCTGGGCAACTTCAATGCCAGAGTGGGTGCTGATCAAAACTTATGGCCCTTGTGCCTTAGACAATTTGGTGTCAGCAAGATGAACAACGAGGCCAGAGACTATACAAGCTATACACATACCACAATCTGTGCATAACCAACTTCTTCAAGACAAAGCCCCAGCACAAGGTCTCTTGGCAACAACCATGTTCAAGGCACTGACACCAGTTGGATTTAATCCTTGTCAGATGAATGGTCATTAAGAACGTTCTTTACACTCACTCTTATCACAGCATGGACTGTGACACTCCCTAGTGTGTTGCAAGATCATGCTCCACCTGAAGGAGTTACATCATGGCAAAAAACAAGGGAATCCATGCATTAATGTCAACAAGATTAGACAATTTAACCTTGTGGAACAGTTTGTTGAGAGATTTGAGAATGAACTGAAAATCTCACAAGTCAGGGACACTGCCACAGAGAAGTGGGCTACTTTGTGGGACACCATGCCCTGCGCTGCCTTGGCCACCTTTGAGAGAAAGACCTCGATGTCATATGACTGGTTTGAGTCAAAGTCTAATGAGATGATTCCCATCATTAAAACCAAGCACTCCACTCTAGCGGATTACAAGTGATCACTCAACAAGAGAAACCTACAGATCCTTAGAGGAGACTGGTGAGAACAAAAGCCAAGTACACCTTGATATCCTTGGACAGTTAGTTGTTATGCTGGTTCAGGATGCAAGCTTAGAGTTGACCGAGGTTTTGACCGGCCTTACAGATCCTGGCATTGATCTCTTACTAACAGGTAATCCAGATCAGTATACACTTGAAGGCCAAAGGGTACAACAGCTGAAACATTGTGATAGCAACAAAAAGATGAAGATAATAGCCTGAATGTAAATAACATCAATTAACATTTTATTTTTACATGCAAAATAACGTGACACTAAAGATTATCTTTGGTAAAATATATGCAATGTTGGTTTTTTGGTTGAAAGTGTATATACCTACCTTGATAATTTCTGTCAACATATTAATGATTTCTTCATAGATTTTGTCAATATCTTCTTCCAAAACATCAGCTGCACGTTTGTTTCTCTTAGAGATGAGAAATTTAGACTTTGGCATCCTTTTTCTCATTCTTCTGATTCTTTGTCTTCTCGTTTTCATCCATTTCTTCTTCCCCGCATTGCCATGCATTGCACTTGCAACTTTACCCCAGTGTTTCAGAATCTTGCTCAATGCCCACACTTTATATGAGTCACTTTGAGAGTCTGCTGACAATTCCAGGATCAAATCCTTCCCAGAAGTTATCAGAGGTGGAAGGAGGCTGAAAAGATTAACAAAGTCCCTTAGATTAATATTTCAAAAATCAAATTTTCAAAATTTGCATCAGTTTTTTGTTGTTTCTGATTTTTAATCATTTCACCTCAAGCAAGGCAATAAAGCCACTAGGATACAAGAGTTACAAAGAATTGGAAGTTGTGGAGAGCCATGATTAAACATAGTAGTAGTAGTCATTAGCATCAATGGGAGAGAAACAGCAAACTGACATGAGTATACATGTAGATGATGATTGTAAATAAATGGAAGACAGTTTCAACAAGACAATATTTTTTGTTTTTTGTAATCATTTCACCCCAAGCAGGGCAAGAACACCACTTGTGCACAGGGAGTTACAGTGAGAGAAAAGAAAGAAAAAATAACAAAAACAAAACAAAAACAAGGCAGATGGAATGTCAAAGAAAGGATAAGAGAAAGATGGGAATCATGAAGGTAGAATTTGACGTTGCATTTAAACTTTTGCAGATTGTAGCTATCAGGGAAACAAGTACATATAAGAGAGTTTCACAGGCAGGAAGCATGAGAAAGAAACTTCTAGAGTTAAAGTGGCAGTTATATTTGACTATTTTTATGGTAAAAGGGAGGTGACCTAGATGCCAAACTAGTAGCACAAGTAAATTCATGTGGTTGGGGCACAAGAGAAAGAAGCTCATCAGAGTAGAAACCAGAGGGAAGCAACAACCCAACGGTGAGAAAGTGACTGAAGTCGAGCTGCTATATCGGGATCAATTATGTTGCAAATCCACCTTTGGATTTTGTAAAGAAAATATGATATGGCAACAATAGTTAATGCAGGGTTGAATGATAATTTTATAAATGTGCAAGGACTCTGATGAGAAGAACTTCCTGGCCTGACACAGTGACTCAACCTGCTTATCAGTAGATGAAGCCACTGACTCAATGTAGTTGCAGGTTAGTTGAGCCAAGGAGGCAATGTGTTGCTTTCTGGGAGACTAACATCATTCATACTGATGGAATGTAGGAAAATTTCTCTATGTGCTTAAGAGAGAGTAGCTTCATTTTAGAAGCATTAAAGATTATGAGCCATTTCTTGCCCCAATCCATCACAGATTGAAGGCCCTTTCCAAAAGTGGCAGCAAGGTTTACTTTATCAGTCTTGGCAGATTTCTTATTGAGACAGAAGTAAATTGTAGTGTCATCTGCATAGCTATCTACCGGTGAACTGATTACATCAAGAAGATCATTGATGATGGTCAGGAAAAGCATAAGGACTTAGAACAGAGCCTTGAGAGACGGTCGTGTTTGTATAAAAGAATTTGGAAGCATGCCCATTCAAAACAACCTTCATTTCATAATTTGAGAGAAATTATTAGATTAAATCAAGCAATCATCTAAAAATACAATATCCCTGTTGCTTGTACAGAAGGCCAGCATGCTAAACCCTGTCAAACATTTTCAAGATATCCAGGGCAACAGTTCAAGCTTTGCCATTCTTATCAAGAGGCTGGTATATATATATATATATATATATATATATATATATATATTCAGTGATGGCTGTTAGCAGTTCAGCAGTAAATGAGATGAAGTGGAAGACATACTGCTTATGAGAGTGTAGATTTGTGAGACGAGAAATGATGAACTATTTCAGCATTGATAATAGCCTCAAACACTTTGCCAAAAAGTGGAAAGAGACTGATAATTAGAGAAGTAAGAGGACTGTGCAGAGTTTTTAAAAACAGGAACTACAGAGGAAGAATATAGGAAACAGCAAAGTTAAAGAGTTTGGGGAGGACAGGAGAGAGTTCAAGTGCACAATTCTTTAGGATGACAACTGGAATAGTATCACCTTTACTTGCCTTATGGGAGTCAAACTTAGAAATTATTTTAAAGACCAGATACAGGGTTATATATATACATCACTCAGTTGAGCCTCAGTTCTAGGTGGGAAGTCATGTGTAGGTACTACAGATGAGTTGTGTGAAGTTGGAAGAGAATTTGTAAGCAAAGCAAACAACCTTGTCTGCAGTGGATGTGAGAACTTCAAATTGATTGATTAGAGGAGTCCAAGTCTTCACTTTGGTAACAGTAAGATATTCTGCTGGTAGGATATTCCTGGAAGGAGGGGGAGTGGAAAGAGACATTAACAGAAACCACAGTGTTGTCAGAGTTACCAACAGGGAAGAGCTGCATGACATTGCAAGAGTCAGGAATAGAAATAAGGCAGAGATCTAGAAGGGAAGCAGGTCTTTCAGGATTACTGAGAAAGCACAAGGGAAAATCCACCACTTTTATAAGAGACTGTGTGATTAAGAAGTTCAAGGTATAGACACCATAAAAACTAGTGACAGAGCTTTTTAGCCACTTGGCATAGTGTGCATTGAGTTCACTTTAACAGTCTCTTCTAATTGACTTCTCATGAAACCCAGAAGTGTCCCATTTTTATAGGTGCTTAACAGCATCCTCTAATTGACTTCTTGTCAAAACTGGGAAGAGGAAAAAGAAGAAAAGACAGAACCCAGACTAAAAAATGCCAGAAGTTTATAGGAATTAATCCTACTTACTAGTGATTGAAAAATACCAAAAATCAGAAAAGCTCCATTTATAACTTCTGTTTTTAAAAAAAAAAAGGAATACTGAAAAATATTATAATTTTTGCCAATCAAAAAAATTGACACAAAGAGCCTTTGACATTAGCCACAACCAATGTTTGTGCCAGAAATTTGAGTTCTGATCAAAAGGCTAGAAAACTGATACCATGACAATGATTATTCTTGTTATTAAGACACTCCATTCTTATGGGGAGAGCTTCTTTTTGATGGCAGTTTGGTGTCACAAGAATGAAAATTATTATAATTTTATGCTTCCTGGTACGTTTGTCCCACAAACAATATTTGGTGGACGTATGTGAGTCAAAATAAAATATAATACAACAAAATAAAATATAATAATAAAATGTATAAGCAAAAATAAAAAGAATTAATATTAAAGGATTTTCAATTTCCTTTAAAACGCTTATCTGATTTTCTCTCTATATATACTTCTCTCTCAATTAACAAGAAGGTGACTCTCAAACAAAAAGAGGAAAAAGAAGAAAAGACTAAACCCAGCTAAAAAATGACAAAAGTTTGTAGGAGCAAAGCCTACTTATTTATGACTGAAAAACACCAAAATTCAGGGAAGCTGCATGCATAACTTCCGTTATAGAAAACTGAAAAAGAAAGAAACAAAATGATTTTAGCGAATCAAAAAAAATTAACAATGAAACTTTTGATGCTATCCAAAACCAATGTTCAAACCAAATTTTCAAGCCTGGCCAAAAGCATATAAACTAACACCTCTGAGTGAGAAGCAAAAAGAAAGAATGGCAGGAGAAGATAGAGCAAAAAAATACTACTGTCAAGAAACCAGCCATGCTTGAAGTAGTAGTTAAGAGGTCATCTGGTAATAATATTTCTGCTCTGCTTAGAGCCAAGAAAAACACAGTAAACTGATACTGACCTATCTCTAATATTACTATTACCCCTATCATGGTCTTACTTCAAAACACCACTACTGGACATTTCTCCACACTGCAACCATCTGCCTTATAAACAAACATTTTTGTGACCCACTCAACACTCTAAAGAAAATAAATAAAACTATATTATTTATTTTATATCCTCGAGTCGTTTTGTTTTATTCCTAAAGTTCTGAAGAAATAATTATTCTACCAAACATCCACATATGATAAAAATAATAAATTAGGTAAAAACGTCACTCACCGGTCAATTTCAGCAGCAGTTCTTAAGATATTTTCTGTGTGTCTTTCCACCCTCTTGACCAATAACTGGAGTTTTCTTTTTTCTTTCAAAGTTAGTGGGGTTCCTGTTGGTTTTGGAAGCTTCTTTAAAAGGGTATAATTAAATTGGGAAAGTTCTTGAAGCCTCAACTGGCATGACTAAAAACAACAAAGGTTAGATAAAGAAAAAATGTTTTCAAAGATAATTGCTATGTGTTTATGAAAGAAAAATCAAAGAAACTGTTTTGTTTAACATGGAGTAATTGGTGATGGTTAAGTGTGATTGGCAAAAATGCTCAACAAACAGAATAAACAAACAATAAGAAAAGTAACAAAAGTGTAGGACAAAATATGAAACATACAATATATATGAAAGTCAAAACTAGTCAAAGTAACAATAACAAAACAAAAGAAAATGATGTTCACATGCAAAAAAGGATACCGTCAAGTGATTGTAGCATTCTGACTTCAAGACAAGAAAGAACAAATATATGGAAGATGAAACCAAGAACTGGTTCATTTCTATTGGTTAGGAAGAAATACTTGCATGCACCTGTAGGATTTGTCTATAAGTTTGGGGAGGGGATTACTTAATGATTGTTTTTTTTTTTTACCTAAAATGGTAAAAGGCACAAATGGTCAGAAATTTCTTTGTAGGTTTCAAATTAATAAGAAGAGATAATTCTGCATTTGCTAAAAAACAAGATTATCCACATAATGTAATACTTTTAAATGAACAAATTCTTCTGTATTGAATAAAAGTAAGATTTTTATTGATTCCATAACTAAAGAGAAAATAATATCAATATTTTAAAAAAATAGCTTGTCCTATAATAATTGCAATAGTTAGTGTATGAAATGTGTACAAAAATGTTCCAATTATTATGAAACATAGTCAGTCAGTTAAGGGCATATGTAATACACACGTGGGCAATCATGTCTCAAAGAGACATGACTGACTGGGCAGAAAATTTTCCCCACAGTATGTTGCCATTACTTTCTGCAGTAGACTGATTGCCAGCCAAGGCTACAGAACGCAATCTGTCCTGCCATTTAACCCATGGCTGAAGGAAGAAGTGTCGGATTAATACCTTTCCCAAGAGTATTTGCACATAAGTGAATGCAAGGAATTCAAACTCGGCTCCCCGATTTCTCGTTCTGAGCCAATATTCACTGCACCACAATGCACAACACTATGGAACATAGTAACAATAAATAAAAATAATCAAATTAATAAAGATATTAACAGATTAATTAAATCATACTGTCTTTGTCCTATATTAATTGCTACATTTATATTAGGCTTACGGCCATATCACATTGAATACACCAGTTCTCGCTCAATCACTGAAGTTAAGCAATGTTGAGCCTGGTCAGTACTTAGATGGGTGACCACTTGGGAATACCAGGTGCTGTCAGTGTCTAGTGATGGATGTGCATTGTGGCGCAGTGCATATCAGCTCGGAAAGAGAAATCGGTGAACTGAGTTTAAATTTTTTTTTTTTTTTAATCATTTCACCCCGAGCAAGACGGAAACGCCACTGATGTGCAGGGGGCTACATAAATGTAAAAAGATTAATTAGAAAAGAGTGAGGAGTACAAACTAGTTAGAAAAGAACAATAGAAAGCTGAGAAAGCAGGTGCGATGACAGATACATAGGTGGAGAGAAAGGGAAGGTGGTGGGGAGAGAGCTAGAGTCCAGTGGTAAGTAAATGAGTATTGACTTTACATTTAAATTTCTGGAGGTTGTAGCCATCAGGAAAGCAAGAATACGGGAGCGAGTTCCACAGGCGGGAAGTGCGAGAGAAGAAGCTGAAGGAGTAGAATTGTCGTCTGCATTTGGCTAACCTGACTGTGAATGGGTGGGACCCAGTTGCCAGTCTGGTTGCACAAGTAAACACCTGTTGAGGAGGCATCAATTCCAGTTGAATACCCTGCATTCACTTAAGCACTGGTACCCTTGGGAAAGGTATTAATCTGTCCCTTCCCTCCAGTTATGGGTTAAATAACAGGGTAGGACTTGGGGACTCTGCCCTTAAAAACAAATCCCAATTAATCATGATAATCAAAAAGAAAAAAGTATTGCTAGACACAAAAAACTTATATATAAACAACAATATATTGCAGAAAGAAAAAGGTATTATCAGGAATAAATAAAAAAAATTTAGTTGGTAATAAATGACACACTGAGGTTGATATGCCATAAAACAACCAACCAACCAACATTTATATTATGAAATGCGTATACAAAGAGCACAACTGATAGATGTCTGTGCATTTCTATGATGTCAATGGATGGTGGTACTACCAACCATTATCTCTATATACTGTTATCCCATAACTTTTGGCATGTCAGTGCAAATTTGAAAAACTATACAAAAATGAAAACTTAGCTGTAAAATTAACAAAAACTGACTTTTTTTTATCATTTCACCCCACTAAGATACAAGGGATTACTGAGAGTCAAAGAAAATGAGAAGACTTTAGTGAGGAAAAACGACAATAAAATAATAGGTTTCAGGGAAACAGAAGATAATCATCAATGTTGCATTTAAATTTTTGAAGATTGTAGCTGGCAGGGAAGCAAAAACCTGGAAGATACTTCGATAGGTGAGAGGTACAAGAAGAGAAACTATTAGAATAGTAGTTATAGTGATGTTGAGCTATTTCAACAGTAAAACAGGGAAACCTAATTGCCAATCTGGTAGTACACTTAAATCCATGCAATCAAGATACCAGGTATGAAAGTTTATTAAAACAATTGCCACGAAAATATTCATAGAAAAGACAGAAGGAAGCAACATCATGGGGGTCTGAAATTGAGAAAATGAAAAAAAAAAAATGTCTGACCTTTTGAAATGTTGTCACATCTTGGTGAACCTGCTCGGTAACATGAAGCTGATGTCTACTTCGGTAATTTTCTGTTATCAGTTCATGCCTTTCATCCTGAAAAAGACAAGTTAATATAACTAATTTTTCTTACTGTCAATGTATGCAGATTGTGCCAGGAGGTAAGCAATTACTAAATGAAAGATCAGAAATTATGTCCAGATGTAATCATATCCATAAATACATACTAGGATCATGCAAACATGAATGAAAATGTTCTAAGATCTTTAAATAACGCCTCCCTAATTTTGAAAATTTTTTGGTTGTTTGAAAATTGCAGTTGCACACTTGTAAAAAAAAAAAAAAATCCCTTTTCAAGCATTTGAAAAATAAAATCATTTATTGCAAATCAACTGAAGATACCGAAAGGTTGAAACCTAGTTTGGAGTAATTTCTAAATTGTGTGTATATATATATATATATATATATATATGTACATGTTTAATAAATAAATGGATATTAAAAAATGTTATTCATAAATTAAAAGTTTTGAAAAATTAGAATAAAAGGCATCTTTTATCATGCATCATCTCTACAAGTTCCATTCAAGTCTGGAGAACTTCCAAACAAGATAACTTCTTAGACAGCTCCTTGCTATCTATGTGTGCCCAAATGAGGTAGCCATTTTGAACGAGAATTATTGGTAGGAAAAGAGAAGATAACTCCACAAACCTTTCCCCTGGGCTTTGAGACACTTTATGGTCTAAAATCACTTTATTGCATGTCAAAATATACGGTCTAAAAATCACTTTATTGTATATCAAAATACAGTCTAAAATCACTTTATTTTATATCAAAATATACAAGTGTTGATCAAAGTGTAATACCTGTTGTAATTCATGTTGTAATTACTAGAGAGATTTATCCTCTAGTAATTACAACACGAATTACAACAGGTATTATACTTTGATCAATGCTTGTATATTTTTTATAATCATTTATTTATTAAATAATGTAAATTATTTAATAAATATAATGTTTTACACAATATAACAGAACAAAATAATGAGGCTTTAGAGGAAGCAAAACATTTTGTTTTTACTGTTTAAAATTTAGGCAATGGTTAACAAACATGCCTGCAAAAAATGATGTATCGAAAGGGCAGTTTTTTCTTCTGACACCACTACTATTGTAATTTAATTGAAATTATTAACATTGCAAGTATATTGATATTTCGGTGCTATTTTAATAAACACAGTAATGAGTAATTTTAATTGTGGAGTAATTGGCCATGGTCAGGTAAAATTGTTAAAATTCTCAAACAGAATTGACAGAGTTCTCAATAATCAATAAAAAAAATAAAATACTAAGCAAAAAAATATATATGCAACTCATGACTAGGAAAAGCAGCAACAATAAGGCTTTCACAAATTAAGACTTGTATTCACACATAAAAAGTCAAGTGATTATAGCGTTCTGAGTTCAATGCAGAAAAGAACAAAAAAATATGGGGGAGGGGTGAGACCAATTAGCTCATTTTTATTGATTATAAAGAAATCCCAATAAGCACCTAAGAAATTTGTCTATAAATTTGGTGAGGGAAATGTTCATCTGAACATTTGCAATGGAAATTTTAATTTTATTCAACAATAATTTTCAAATTTTCCATCAATTTAACTCACATAAATTTGTCTCAAGACACTTGGCACCTTCAATTTGGTCAGGTTACTCATTTGACTGTTGACATACATGGTAATGTCCATAAGATCTCCAATTCGAATCCTCTGACTGGATATAATATCACGGATACGGTCAAGTTTGTCATAGTAGTAGTTATAACGCTTAGCATATGTACTGCAAAGATAAATGGAGAGAGTTTTGAATTTCCAAAGTGTAATAAACAGTTAAAAAAAATCAACAAATCCCTCCCTGTACTTGTGAAAAAATAACAATGTCAAAAAGCCACACAAGGTAGAAAGCTACTGAATAAGGTTTGTGATAAATGTAAGAGGAAAAATTAAGGTAGAAGTGTAGGAAGGATAGTTAAAAATTGACCCTGGATTTAAAGAGGTTAGGATTATATTATTTAGGGAAGGATTCATACTTGACTGTTCCACAATGTTAAACAACATCAACCCTGATCATGTTTAATGAGTGACCATTTGAGAATAACAGGTGCTGTAACCTTGGAAGTGTGGATAGTATAATGGATAATAGCTCAGAATTATTAATTAGAGAGCTGAGTTTCAATTCCTGTTGGGATTGTTATATTCACATATGCACAAATACTCTAGGGAAAGATACGAATCAAACTCTTATCCTGCCAGCTATGGGTTAATTATTATAACTGGTACTACTAATTCGTTAGTATCTTAAAACTGGTATGACTAATTCGTTAGTATCTTAAAACTGGTAAAACGGACTAATTCGTTAGTATCTTAAAACTGGTACTACTAATTCGTTAGTATCTTAAAACTGGTACTACTAATTCGTTAGTATCTTAAAACTGGTACGACTAATTCGTTAGTATCTTAAAACTGGTACGACTAATTCGTTAGTATCTTAAAACTGGTACTACTAATTCGTTAGTATCTTAAAAAGCAAAAAAATTCTTATAAACCCAAAATATTTTCTAGCTTTAAATAGCCTGCAGTGTGTTGATAAGACATTAAAAAATGAATAAATAAACAGTCATGGTACACCTTTATACAAACAGAATATGAAGAGAATGAGGCTAATTACACCTAGTGGAGACAGCATTGTGGATTTTGATTGTATATGACAGAATTGCTAGAATGGAGTTCATGTAAACATTTGCCATGGAAATAACAATGGAATATCAATAGACTCGCAATGTTTTTGTTTTTTTTAATCATATCACCCCGGGCAAGGCAGTAAGGCCACTAGTGTGCAGGGGGCTACGTAAGAGTGAAAAGATGAAAAGATTGGAAAAGAGAAAGCCGGAAACCACATCCTAAACAGGGAACAAGGGATGAGCCTCTTCACCTGTTCAATAGACATGGGTGGAGTGTGAACCGGGCGATAGTTCAGTCTATCTACTTGTCTATAGGGAAAGAGTCTGCAGAATGGAGAATAAATCTTCATTCTACAAAGACTGTGAATATATGATATATCCCAGTTGTAAACGTCTGAACTGGTGAAACTAAAGAAGGGAGTTCACGTGAACATTTGCCATGAAAATAACAAGAGTAGTGATAGGCTGTCTACATTGCATCTGTGGAGAAGGTGCTGTAGAGTGGATAGACTCTTTTGAACTGTCATTGCTGGAAAGTGAGGATTGGCAGGTCCAGCTACAGACTTTGTTTCCACCATTTTGATTTTAAAATGATGGACTTCAATTTATAACTCAGTTCCAACTAAGCAATTATGTGTGTTCAAATTGACTGCTGACAGACATTAAAAAAAAGAAATCATTTACTTAAATTATTTACCTTCAAACTAATATCCTTGACTTTGTTGTTACTATTACAAAGTTTCAGTCATTGTGCTCCCTGACCTTCCTCAGGTGCCTGTTAATTCATGGAATTTCAAACTGAAACCTTTACTTAAACTAGACAGGGAAATTCTGTCCATGTTTAAGGATAACTTCTCATTTTAACCATGCTCAGTTCTTTAATTCTAGCAATTCTGCCAATTTGTCATTCTAATCCACTAGACTACTATTCCAGCCTAGAGGAACAAAGTATTGGCTTGTGAAATTGGCAGCATAGTAATTGTGAGTTCAAATCACTGGGCTTGGTATTAGGGACTCAGATAAAAAGAGGCTTGACAGTAACTGAGCAGTACTTTAAAAAGAACTAAATGTGATATCCCTAGACATGAACAATGAAACAAGAACAACCTCACCCCCCCCCACTCACCAACATAGATTAAATAAAAGATTCAGCTTACAATTCCTTGAAGGTTAAGTATTTACCCAGCTTCCCACACTAAAGCAAGATGTGTCACTTGGGCCACTGGTCAAAGATTACCCAGCCAGTGCCGGGTACAAAGTTTGTCTTAGCTGATTATGATCAGCTAAGACCTAAGACCTGCCAAGAGTTAACTCCTGTGCCAGGAAGACTTTTCTAAGACCTGCCAAGAGTTAACTCCTATGCCAGGAAGTTTACTCAGATCAACAACTGAAACATTGTGATAATAACAACAAAGATGAGGACATTAGTCCAAATGTAAATAATGGTGATTCCACATCATAAAAATTCAGATGGAAGAAATCATTCCAGTTAGAAGTAAATTTTCAAAGTGACAGAACAAGGAATTATATGCAAACAGATTTTTTAAATGATTTGTGCAGTCATGATAGAGTTGATGATGGGGCACTAGAGTTTCCAGTTTTTCAAGTCTGTCCTACCAAACCTTGAAAATCTTAGTCTACTTTGCTGTTTTACTCATACCTGAAGGGAACTAATAATTATCTTTTCTCAAATTCAGGCACATATTTTCATTTTTATGAGATTATATTTCAAAATAGATGAAATGAACAAAAATGTTTTTGAGGAATACAAAAAAAAAATAAATCCAAATTTACTGTTTTCTAAATACTGAAAATGTTTTATTGATGTTTTTAATGTTTTAATGTTCATTGATAAAATGATTGTTCATTGATTTTCTTTTGTATAAACTTAAAGTATTTTTATTTTTGTTCATGTCTGCCTTGTATCATAAAAGGTCATTCAAGATTTAAAGAATGTTAAATTCAATTCTAATTGTTTATATTATTTTTTTAATCATGTCACCCCATGCAAGGCAGTAAAACTACTAAGACACAAGAGGTTACTAAGTGTGAAAGAATAAGAAAATAAGACACAAGAGGTTACTAAGTGTGAAAGAATAAGAAAATAAGACACAAGAGGTTACTAAGTGTGAAAGAATAAGAAAAAAGAGATGCATTATTAAGGAACAAGAACAATAGAAAAGCAATAAAGAGCACAGTAGGTAACGATTGACAATGCATTTGAATTTTTGAAGATCAAAGTTAGCTAGAAAGCATGGATCTGGAAGGGAGTTCCAGAAGCAAGAAGTGTGAGAGAAGGAACTGTTAGCATAGAACTTACAGTAACATCTAGTCAATTCAACTGTGTATTGATGAGAGCTTTTCTTTGCATTATTGTTCACCTAAAACAAGGCCCAAGAGCCCCTCAATGTACAGGATTACTGAATGAGATTGTTTTATGTGCATAAGAGGAAAATGTGATTGATTAATTTTCTACAGCTCATCAACCATTTGCTGGTTATTTAAAGCTAGAAAATTATAGAATTGTAAGAACTTTTTGTGAGGCCTGGAGATAATAATGGTTTAGTGATTACTAATTAATCTATAACTGGGGCAAGATGAGGTGGATTCATACCTTTCCCAAGGTTTTTTTTAGGCATAAGTCAATATAACGAACTAAACCAGAATTCAGTTCTCCAATTAACAATTTCATTACACCACCCACACATCCAGGCTTACAGTACCTGATATCCACGAGTGGTCGCCCATTGTTAGGGCGCCGCTCCTATTTGACTACATAATGGACTGTTCCCATTGCTATATATAGCAATGGTGGATTCTCTACGGGAGAGTCGTATGGAGTCGTGGAGAGTCGTATGAAGTCGTAGAGAGTCGTATGGAGTCGTAGAGAGTCACTTGAGAGTCAGTGCAAGAGTTAGTCACACTTTCGGTGGTGTACCGGAAGTAATCACGTATACACACGTCTTACGACGGATTCGACTCTTGTATCTTTTCTATTGTAAATATTACTAATCACTTCTGTACTTACTAACCGTCTTTCTGCGGAATACAACTTATATTCTGATTCTGTTGTTGAGTTATTCATTTATGCTTGGCGACATAACACCCATCTGACCAAGCTTGACTTTGTTTAATCCCTGTTTAAACATGACATAGTGATAAGAGGAGGAGGTAAAAAGTACATATTATAAGATATGTAGGATAACAGTTGATCCTTAAAGAAATGGCTCTTAGAAGGAAGCAATCTAAATGGAACTTCCACCTTACTAATGGAATACTAAGACAATGGGGATGATAAAACCCTGTGTACATGGCATGGTGGGACTTAGCAGTCCAGGTCTGAACTGGTGAAATTAAAGAATATAACTCAACAAAACATATTCCATAGAAACAGCAATAGGGTAATGAGAGACTATTAATATTTCATCTACTGGAAAGGGGTTGTAGGGTAGAAAATAATTCATCACCCACAAGACCATGTAGTTCCATTCCAGAAAAGGCAGCAGTATTCCATTTTTTTAATGCAGTTATTTCTAAGCAACAGAAATGTGCAACAGAAGAATGCTGAGAATACCATAAAATGAACATGTGAGCAACAACAATTTTTTTTAAAGAAAATGCCATCAAAAAGAGAGTTGAAATTTCTAATGCAAATAATGAGAAAAGAGGGTTTAGAAAATTTGACACTCACAAGGCATAATGAAAGCATGATAAAAACAGTGCTTAACTTAAATAATGAGTTTGTATAAATGGTTAGCAGAACATAGTTTCGAAAAAATAGCAAAAAGAGAAACTTTAGTTAGAGCTACAAAGGACAGGAAATTGTGGAGAGCCTTGATTACCAACATTCGAAAGAAGTTGTGTAAATGGTTGGCAGGTTCGTTAAGTAGATTTATACCAGCTTTTACTTCTTCAATAGAGACAATTGAAGTTTCTATGGCTCATGAGGAAAGAGGGTTTGGAAAATTTGACACTCACAAGACATATTAAAGGCAAGCGGGACAGAGGAAAACAATGCATAACCTACCTAACAAGCTTGAGTAAATAGATGGCAGAACAGAGTTTAGGAGAGATAACAAAAAGGTAAAATTTATTAAGAGCAACAAAGGCCAGGAAATTGGGGAGAGCCATGATCACCAATATTCTGAAAGCACATGGCATTGAAAAGAAGTAGTAATTTTCAACATGTTAGCTGCTTTTTCATACTATACTTAACACACTGGCTCCCCACATAACTCACCAGAGGTTCATGGTGGTAGGTTTTGTAAGGCCCACTCAACCAGTGGGTCATTTTTTCAATTTCTTTTAATAAAGATGAGTGAGAGTAGGATGTTATGATTAATTACTAATGAGATCATAGTATACCAGAATCCTATATTTTTTCCCAAAACAAATTCAAATATTTTTATTTTTTTGTCTTTTGTTTTCCTTTTAAAATTTGTACTGTTTTTTTTTTTTTGTTTTTTTTTAGGAAGGGGTCATTTTTTATTATATTTTTGCTTACACAGAGCTGTGCCATGCATCCATGTGGCTTGTATGGGATTCTGTTTTATAAAATGAACTCAGGGACTGAACAACACACTGGTGGGTTATGAGTAATAAATGCGACGTATGATATCTTTGCTTCATATATCAAACAATATTAAAACAAATGAATCAAGATATAGTGTTGGTACCCTGGTATAACAAGGAAAATGAGACTTTGGAACCAACATGTTAAATTTTGTACCATAAAAATATCCTTGAAATCAGCAGAGTTTGAATTCTGGCTGGAGCAGTTCATATTCATTTTGCCCTAAAGCCATTGCAAAATGCACAAACCTAGTTCTTGTATTCTGTCCTATCAGCTGATATATTGGCAAAATGTCTCATCACTGACATGCTATAACATCTGTGAGAGAAAAAAGTAAACACTTGGATTACTCACATGCTCACCCACCTTAATTACTTTCCTTGTCCGGGTAAATGAAATACTGTTACCTTTTTTTTTTATAATTATATTGCCCCAAGCAAGACATTTTACTGCCACTGTTTTGCAGGGGGTTACATAGGAGGAAATTTATGAGAAAGAGTGGCAGCTTCTAGGGGGTGTCAGAAAGTGGGTAAGAGAAGGATGAGAATACTGATGAGAGTGGAGTGGACGGAGAAGGGAGCATGAGAGAGAGGATGCAGGTTAGTGAGATAAGAGATGACTTTTGACTTTACATTAAATTCTTGGAGATTGTAGCTGTTGGGAAAGCAAGTAAATGGAAGAGAATTCCACAGGCGGGAAGTGCGAGAAAAGAAGCTGTTAGAGTAGAATTTGCATTTACAATTTATTGGTTTCACAGTAAAAGGGTGGGACCTAGCTGCTAATCTTGTGGCTCGAGTAAATTTATATATCGGAGGCACCAGTGAGCTAAGTTCATCAGAGCAGAAGCTGTGAAAGTATTTGTAGAAGAGACACAAGGAAGCCACATTGCGCCGGTGTGAAAGTGACTGTATTTGAGCTGCCAAGTCAGAATCTATTACATTACAGATTCTTCATTGGATTTTGTCAAGGACACCCAGGTGGATAGCAGAAGCCCCCAACCAGATATGGCAGCAGTATTCAATGCACGGGCAGATGGTAGATCTATATATGTACAGGATTGTTTGAGGTGAAAAAAACTTCCTGGCCCTACACAGAGAACTGACTTTCTTAGCAGTGGATTTAGCTATGGATTCTATATATTCATTCCACTTGAGGTCTGTTGTGAGAGTTAAGCCGAGGAGACGCAGCATTTTGCTTTCAAAATTTTACCTGTACAGGTAAGCTTAATAAGGGTTTATGGAAATACTGGCCACTTAAGAGGATTTGCACATTTTGATTTTGATAGTTATTTTCAGCAGGTTTTCACTTCTAAGTACAGTTTTATTAAATCAAGTAAATGAGTTTCTTATACAAACAGAAAAAATGAGAAGTAAAACTGAAACATCTACTCACTGATTTAAATGGAAGAACTTGTTTCGCATGTGCTTCATTGTTCGAAGCAATATAAAAGCCTCTCGATTAAGCACACTGTAGTCTCTTTTTACAAAGGCTGTTACATTTGGTATGGCACCTGGTGTTGGTGAAGGTCCTTGCTCATAAAGACGCTCATATAAACGCCGATGAAATGCACTAATGGACAATACAGCATCTGCAAAATTAATATTCGATGAAAAATAGAATTTGCAACCAAACACCTTTCAGGTTATTTCGTAACAATAATTTTTTTTTCTTTTAGAACATTTATAAATCAAAAAGAAAATTTCAAAATATACCTTTAAGTTTCATCTTAAGGCCATATTACCAAAGTTAAGCAATGTCGGATGTGCATTGTGGGGCAGTAGATATCAACTCGGAATGACAAATCAGGGTGCTGAGTTCGAACTCCATTTGAATTCTTTGCATTCACTTACGCACAAATACCCTTGGAAAAGGTATTAATCCATCTCTTCTCTCCAGTTATGGGTTAAATAATAGGACAGATTGGATTCTATAGCCTTGGCTGGCAACTAGTCTACTGCAGAAAGCAATGGCACCTACTGCAGGATAATCTTCTGCCCAGTCAGTCATGTCACTTCCAAGACATGATCGCCCAAAGCATGTATCACGTATGGCATTTAACTGACTAAACAATGTCAAAACTGATCAGTATCTAGAGAGGTAATCACTTGGAAAACCAGGTGCTGTAAGCTTGTATGTGTGGCTAATGTAATAGAGAATGGCTAAGAATTGTTAATTGGAGAGTTGAGTTCTAATTCCAGTTGGGTTCATTATATTTATGTGCAAATAGCTTTGGGAGATGTATGAATCCACCTCTGTTACTCCCAGCTTGGCACCTCATTGTGGTTAGCAAGCTTGTCTCACTAGAATCATTGCAATTGAGTAGTAAATCTGAACCACACTAGAGGCCCCACACTTTCAGCCTTGTGCCACATCCATGCTGTGCTTAGAAAATCATCTCCTCCTCCCCAGCTATGGGTTAATTATTAAGTCTTGTTTCACTAAAACCATTATTGTCTCAACAAAAATAAGATTGTTTACAAAATATTTAGATTTTGGCATTAATAACCCATAGATGTGTGTAGTGGTACAGTAGATATTGACTCAGAACGACAAACCGAGGAGCTGAGTTCAAATTCCAGTTCAAATTCCTTGCATTCACTCGTGCACAAATATCCTTGAGAAAAGTAATAATCCGTCTCTTCCCTCCAGTTTTGGTTTAAATAATAGGACAGATTGGGTTCTATAGCCTTGGTTGGCAACCAGTCTACCACAGAAAGTAATGGCAACCTACTGCAGGATAATCTTCTGCCCAGTCAGTCATGTCTCTCACGAGACATGATCGCCCAAAGCGTGTATCATGTATGGCACTTAACTGACTGAACCCATAGCGGTTAACATATTGCTAAACAAAAACAACCAACCAACCACTTCTGGGAGTGTTAAATTCTCGGGTCTTCTTCCCTTATTATTTGTCGGAGAGATTTTAGTTTTTTCTGATCATAATTTGCTTATAGTTTCTATTTCCCATAAAACTTCCTCATTGCTCACATGTTCAGTCTATAGCCTTTCTCAGTAGAATCACATGTCACTTCAAATCTTGTCTTTATCTGTAAACAGATTGTCCGGTATTCACAGTCATATGAAAGATTAGATATTACATTGCAGTTCAGTACTTTTTGTTTCTAATTTATTTTTCCTATCTTTTTACTTTACTAAGATTTTAGGAGACATCTTACACTATTTCTATACATCTTTAAATTTCAGTATGTGATGTCAGTTCTTCAATATGGCAGCGAATGCTGGACAATATCATTGAAGATGAAGGAAAAACTTGAAGCAACTGAAATGTGGTTCTACAGAAGGATGCTGCGAATATCATGGATCAAGCATATGAGCAATGATGAAGTTTTGGAAAGGATGAAAATGTAAAAGAAATTAACACTGAGCATCAGGAAGAGACAGCTAAAGTTCCTGGGACATGCAATCAGGAAGGAGGGCTTGGAGAACCTGATACTAGATATAGGTAGAGGGAAAAAGAGACAGGGAAAGCAGCAGATAACATATTTGAAGGACCTGATCAGATGGATGACAGAATGAGGGTTGTGTGGTGTAAAAGGAGAAAGGGTGCTATGAGCCACCAGGGATAAGGAGATGTAGAAAGCCATGATTGCCTACGTCCTGAAGGGACAGAGCACATAGAAGTATTTGTAACTACATTAACCAGATAGTTAAAATTCTGATCTTGTTTGGTTTTAACATCCATAATACAAAGCTTCCATCTTGGAGTTTCTTTTTTGCTGATAACCATGCATTCTGAATTCTTACAGTTAATAGTTAGTCCTTTCTTCTTGCTTTCCTTTGCTACTTTGTCGAAGATTTATTTCAGTTTTCTTTCTGAGTCTGTCATCAAAGCTGGTGATCAATCAAGATTTTTTTTCAGTGATGATAGATATCTTCATTGAATGTTTATTTTAAAGTTTATCCCCATGATGGAAAAATCATTTTAATAAATTTCACAATTTACAAAAAAAAAGGAGTTTCTGCAAAAGATAACAAAAAAAAGAGTTTCTTAAAAATATAATTTATATTTTATAACATATTAAATTTGACTTGTGAATTTAGTGACAACTAGCAGTATAACCCGGTGTTGCTCAGGTGTAATGAAAGCTTTAAAACTAATCCATGGTTCTGGAGCTCAGACTCTTTGGACGTTGGCACGAAAGACTAAAAAGTTTCCAGTTAAAGCGAAACTGTAGACTGAAAGAAAAATGAATGGATGTAAGTAAAATTTTGATTTCCTGGTATTGATTTATATATATATATATTATTGATTTTCTGCACTATTGTAAGAACTGTAAGCTTGAAACTTCTGAATATCGTTTCTTATTTCATTGTCTATGAGTGTATCAAATTTGATTAAAATCGGACCACTCCTTCTATAACCCGATTTTTTCAATTATCGATTTTCGATATTTATCGGGGGGTACCTCGACACAAAACCTAGCTAAGAACACTCGCAGACGCTTATAGTACAACTGTGTAGATTTTCAAGAAAATTGGTTCAGCTGTTTCAGAGTCTATAGGTAATGGATAAATGGATACACACACACATACAGAGAGAGAGAGAGAGAGAGAGAGAGAGAGACAAAGTTCCATTTATAAATAAGTTTAGATTTAGATAATTGCGAGTTCAATCTCATGGCCAGGCAGAGTGTTCTTGGATTTGGTGGAAAGAAAGTGAACAATAACTTAGCAGTAATAAAAATAAGAACTAGATGAGATATTCCTTGACATAAAAGAGGACAGGAGTTTCTTTGGACAGGACCAGATAGTTATTCACATTGGGTATCTTTTAGGATCTCCTTTCAGCTGCGCATAAATGGCTATTCAGTCAGTCAGTTAAGTGCCAAGCGTGATACACGCTTGGGCGATCATGTCTTGAAAGAGACATGACTGACTGGGCAGAAGGTTATCCTGCAGTAGGTAGCCATTGCTTTCTGCAGTATACTGGTTGCCGACCAAGGTTATAGAACCCAATCTGTCCTATTCTTTAACCCATAACTAGAGGGAAGAGACAGATTAATACCTTTCCCAAGGGTATTTGTGCATAAGTGAATGCAAGGAATTCAACTGGAATTCGAACTTGGTTCCCCAATTTCTCATTCCGAGCCGATATCCACTGCGCCACAACACACATTCTTAGATGTTTATTAGCTAGTGTTATTTCTTTATGTTTGTAAAGCAAATGTAAGTGTAGTATGAATTCGCTTTCATAAGCACCACCTCTTTGACTAACAGGTCAGTCTTGTTCACCCAAATATGTAATTTTAGGAGAACAGGTCCAGGGTTACATAACCAGGAGGATATAGTGTCTACAGCAGAAGAGCCCCAGGAGTAACTAAACAGCTACTCCTGTGGTGTTGTATTTTAACAGGTAGGTCCCATTTCAAGATGTTTATTCTACAGATAAAAGAAGCAGCAGTCTTCTTCCTTATTTCAGAGTAATACTATTATGCATTCATTGAAAATCTTTTCCAAAAACAGCATCAGAACACAATTGTGGCAAAACTGTGAGACGTACCCCTTGATAATTTTTGCTGCTAATTTTGGAGCCAAACATACAAAACAGAGAGAGAGGTTGATGTCATGAAAACAGCCCCCCAACTAATAATGGATATCCAAAGCATGTCACTTAACCAAGTTCAGATGGATAAAGCTCTCCCTTAATAAATATCTGTACTACTGCTTTCTTGAGAAAACCTGGAGTAGTCACCCAAGTCACTGCAGCTAGCATTGTCTGATCATTTGAATCCACAAAGGTCCCAGAAGCTGCTGACAGTTTAGCACAGCAAAATGCTTCTTCTTCCAACAGTGATGACATGTGACTCAAGTGGTGGGCATTTCAGATGAGAATGTTGCAAAAAAAACCATAAGAGAAGCACGAGGCATTCAATGCAGCTGTCACGGGGAAAGATAATACCATAAGATTTTCATTAATCTTCTGGTCAGTGTTGCAACACTCACTACCCGAGGAGAAGATTGTGCAGCAGTGTACAATTCTGAATTCCTCCAAGAAGAATCCAGCACTCTTGCTTGGTCAAACATCACAACCTAGTCTTTTCCTTCAATAAGTATTGCCTCATCAATGAGGATTACTGACTGCTAATAAAAGAACCCTTGAGAAACTCCTTACAATATTGAGCTGCAGCCACTAACTTGAAGTTACAATCTTTACTTAAGGTTTTCAATGCTCAAAAATACTTGTCCAGAGATTTGCCAATCACTTGACAAAGTTGAAAAGTTGTGATGAGCAAAAATCTCATTCACACATTTAATATACTTTGATTTCAGTAAAACAATGCCATCCCTGTAACTAATGCATTCCAAAATAGTCTTATAGATTTGGGGTGAAACAATGTTTACTAGGAGTCTCTGCTTGTCTGAATTCTCTTGAAGAAGTGCTCTTAGAAAGATTTTGAATGTTCAAAACCAATGTTTCAATTTTGGGGCAACCATTGGAGAACCAAGCTCTCAATCCACTCTTTCAGGTCCGAGTAAACATTCCATTATAACAATTACATTTGGAGTAGATAGACTAAACTATCGCCCGGTTCATACTCCACCCACGTCTATTGAACAGGTGAAGAGGCTCATCCCTTGTTCCCTGTTTAGGATGTGGTTTCCGGTTTTCTCTTTTCCAATCTTTTCACTCTCTTTTATTTCTTTTCAATTGGAGTAGATAGCCTAAACTATTGCCCGGTTCACACTCCACCCACGTCTATTGAACAGGTGAAGAGGCTCATCCCTTGTTCCCTGTTTAGGATGTGGTTTCTGGCTTTCTCTTTCCCAATCTTTTCACTCTTACGTAGACCCCTGTGCATCAGTGGTGTTACCGCCTTGCTCGGGGTGATATGATTAAAAAAAAAATAAAAAATAAAAAAAAAATAAAGAAGGTCTTAACTAAAGGCTTTATTCTAATAAAATCTGTTAGTTATATACTCAACAAAATAAGAAAATGAATTACTATATATAAATTAAACTCAGGATAGCAATAGTCCACTCCAGACTACAGCAACAGAAGGGAATTGACTATGCCCAATATTTACAAGTCAACAAAAGTAAATATCATTACAGTTGTGATAACAACAACAAAGATGACAATAGTTTGAATGTGAATAGTATAAATAATAACTCCTCATACTAGAAATTCAGACAGAAATCAATTTCATTATATTTTCTAGATGTATTTAACTTAAATTTAGTTCTTCATGTGCCATATCCCTTAGGACATAGGCAATCATGGACTTCAACTTGCCCCTGGCACTTGTCGCTCTTAATATGTTTCCTTTTGGTATTTCTCTCAGACTCCGTTCCACCATCAATTTGCTCAAGCCCATCAAATATGTCTCACATGGCTTTCTCCTTTCTCTCTGTCCATCCTGTAAGTATTAAATTCTCCAAACCCTCCTTCCTCATTAAGTGTCCCAGAAACCTCAGCTGTCTCTTCCTGATGCTAAGTATAAATTTTTTCTCATTTGCATCCTCTCTAACACCTTGTCATTTTATAACCAAGGCCATTGACATTACCAGACGCATAGCTTTACGGGTGCATGTTGGTGAATCTGTTTCCAGGTTATACGGATTTTCTTCATGACTACGTGCAACAAGACGAGCCTTCATTATCTTTTTATTATCTTTAAATTTCTCTGTTATGACCCCATCTTGATATACATTTCTGACCCGTGTCAGGCATGCATTCATACACTTCATGAATTTCCATTTTTTTCTTTTTTTTTCTTTGCATCAATCCTATCTTTCGCTTGTTCTTGCTGAGGCGTGAGCAAAACTGCATGTCTTTGATACTCTCCCTCTGCTACTTGAGGGGGTTCTCTCTATTGATCGACATGATCCCCAATTTATACACACTGGACTTTCACTTTCTGCATCTGGCTCGTATTCAACTAATGGCTACATTTTCCAGTTGATTTTGGTTGTGTTATCATAATCTGTTTTCTTTTACACTCATCACTTCCACTCATTTTATATTCCACAAATTTTTTCTCGACTTGGTTTTGTAGTGTTGTCTTTCATTTCCTCCCTGTTGCTATTAAGTATTTTACTATGTTGTGAGGTGATTCCATATTTATGTAATTTCTGGTACAGAAATTCATAACCTACCAAAAAGTAATTTATATTCACTCCAGGTTCCCTTTCGTAGGAATAAAAATCCTGGAATGACATACATGTCATCACGTTTTCATCTTATAAATAAATTTCATCCAACTTATCTTTCAACCCATGTTTGCCCGATATCTGTTATATCCAAATTTCAAACACATTCCCATATATTCTGAGGTAATAACAAAAATACCACAAACCTTGTTTTTCTTTAGGTAAATCTGTGAAAATAGACCATATACTTAACTTGTTTCTACTCCGTGTAGAATTCTTCACTTTGCAAAATAGGTAGTTGTTTCAAAGAGGACACCATCTTTTTTCAAATGTGTTTCAACATTAATTTGAACAGTAATAATAATTTCTATCACATGAAAGAAGACAGCTTTTGCTACCAATGTTAGTTTGTTGGTGACATGCTATTGTAAACAAATGCAACATGTGGTGAGCTGTGACTTCATATTTATTCCAGAAAAACAATATAAGAACAAGAGACACAACCAAGTTAAATAACTCAATTTCAACATGTAGCACACTGGGTCTTACTCATGAAGGTTAGAACTAAGGCATGTAGTTTGTCTGAACACTTTTCATAGAAATAGCAATAGACCAATGAAATGTTTGCAACATTTCATCTGTGAGAAAGGGATTTTAGGATATAAAATAGTTCATCACCTACAATGATGCGGAGACACTTTTGGACTGGAAAGTGAGGACTGGGAAGTTCCCCCAAAATTTGATAACCCTACCCAATTCTTGGCCTGATCTGGCTCTTGAACAGGTAGCGGATAGCCCAAGCAGTCAGGGACTTACTGGAGTGGTACAGGAGTCTAACCATTTTTTTCAGCATCTTTAGTGATGGGTCGTATGCATGAGCTTCACTTGAGGTCTGGGTTGAGTTTAAGGCCCAAGAGGCGCTCAAGGCACAGGACCTCCCTGAGGGAAAATACATTCATTGTAATTGGCTCGGGGTCCAATCAACAATGATGGAATGTAACTAGTTTGATTTTTTAGTCACTGAATATAAGCAGACAGTCCCCAAACAGTTTGTTAGAGGTAGGTCAGAAGAGAGATTAGTTGCCAATTTCTGATCATCTAGAGTTCTATAGGTGCACCCATATACCATTGTATCATAAGCTATTCACAAATGATTGGAGTATTCTCTTAGGAAGATCATTTATGTAAAGTAAAAAGAGGAATAGTGCAAGAAGCAATCCCTGTGATATTCTTGCGTTTATTTCTAGGGCTCCAGACGACTGGCAGTTAACAATCGCCATCAGGAACTTACCAGTTAGAAAAGACTTTATGATTGAAAAAATCTTCCAGTGATTCCATTTGTCCTTGAAATAATCTTTCATTTAATTTCTTTCATTTTCCTTCAGGTTGGCACTATTTCTTTATTTTAGCTATTTCTTCTTTTCTTTCTTTGCCATAATTTCTAAGGATTGTAATTCATCTGAGCACTTTCAAGGAAATAGCAATGGACAAATGAGAGGCTTGCAAAATTTTGTCTGTGAAAAATGGTTATAAGGTGAAAATATTTTGTCACCCACAACAATGCAGATATGCTTTTGGACTCTATCAAAGCTAGAAAGTGAAGACTGGGCAGCTCCTGCACATATATGGCAACAGCACCCCATTATTGGCCTGATATGGATCCTGTAAAGGTAGAAAATAACAGGAGAAGTCAGGTACTTACTAGAATAGTACAAAGAATTGGCCATTATTCCTATATCTTTAGCAATGGATAGTATGTACAAATTCCACTTGAGGCATGGACTAAGTTCACTTGAGACATGGGGTTAGTTTAAGTCACAAAAAGTGATCAGAGAATGAGTCCTCCCTGAGGAAACATCCATCCATCATGATTTGATGTCTGATCTGCAATGATGGATTGTAATAACTTTTGTTTTTGAGACATTAAATATAAACAGACACTTTGCCCCCACCACCAACAGTCTGTTAGAGCTAAGTCAGAGGAGAGATCAGCTGCCAATTTCTGGTCATCTAGAGTTTTAGTGTTGCACCCATATATCATTGCATCATAAGCTATTCACAAATGATTGGAGTATAGTCTTAGGAAAATCATTTCTGTAAAGTAAAAAGAAGGTCTTTGACAAATGTTGACTCTTGATGTTAAGAGTGGCTAAGAGCATTCTAAATTTTTTTTAATATTAGAAATTATGCATAAAAATTTTAATAAAAAGAGAATATTTACCATAAATGTTGTTGCTTAGTTCAACAATATCTTCAATACAATCATGAGTATCTGATATCAAGCGACTGGCATCTTCCTTAATGGCTGCATGTTTGTCAACAATCTAAAAGAACAAAGTTTTTAAATGGCTAATTTCAATCAGCAGTTTTCATATTTACCATACGTAGTTTGTGAGAAAATTAAATAAAACCAATGAAGAAAATAATGATAAAAAAATAAAGGAAAAAAATTCATTTTCTCATTAGGCAAGTTATAAAAGGAATTGGAAATGATCTTTGGTCACCTTCAATATTTTGACAACTGCCACAAAAGACAGAATCTTTCTCCTTTCCAATGATATCATTCAGGCATGTTTTTGGCAGCCTACTCAAAGTAAATGAATTGGTCGTTCAAGCCCAGAACAAGCCCAATTTGAGCTTAACCATTCTAACCAATGTTATCTTAACTTATTTCTGAACTAAAAATGAAAATAGACATACCCAGAGATATTGAGAAGTTTGGTTCATTACAGTTACCATAAAAAGAATAAAAGTCCATAGTAGAAAGTCAGGTTTTGTATGTTTTATCTTTAATGAAACTTGTATGAATGAGGGTTTGCTACCTTAATATGCTATTATATATAATGAATGTATCCCTGCCATCAAAAATGATGTCAAAATATTTGAGAGGAGTATTAGCTGTTTTCTCACAAGTTATCCCCAGAGTGTGACAAGAGGAAAAAAAAAAAATATCGCTCATTCAGTAATGGATTAGAGCACTCTGGCTATTGGGCGGGTATAATGACAATATACATGCTAAAAAGTTTGCCTTCTTCTTCCAAATGCCCATAGCCCAGAGGTAGAATTACCGACTGGGGCCAATTCAGTTGGGTTTCAATCCTGGGTTAAAAGCAATCGGAGTCTAACTGTACTGATGAGCTGATATATATATATATATATATATATATATATTAGAGAGAGAGAGAGTGTGTGATTGCTGCCCAAATATACAAATATATATATATATTTGAGCAGCTATCTCTCTTTTATACAAGTTTCATTAAAAATGACAGACATGGTGTGATGGCTAAGTTTTTTATGTAATTTTTCATGTGATCTTATGATTTTTCTTTTGAGGACATAAATTATATAAAAATTGTCTCAACGTTTCGTTTATCCACATGCTTTTGGCTATACTTTTAGCCATTTCCAAGAATTAATATTATTTTACGTGTAAAGAATGTATGTGGTGTTATGTATAATGTGGAGTAGTGGTATGTGCTATGTACCGAACACGGTAAGCATGTTGTTAGTGAGTTTGTAATTGATGTTATTGAGTGTTAAGGTTTTCGTTTTTATGAATAAGGTCTCCATTATTTGGCATCATTTTTTGCATGTGGATGATGCTATGATATTTGTGTTGTCAACAAGTATGTTCTGGATAAGGTTTGGTAGGTCTCTGCCTGTGTTTAAATGAGATTGAATTGAACTCTATTGAGAGAGATGCAGTAAAAGTCTTTGAGCCAGTTTTGTAGTGGTATGGCTACTATAATTATTTACAAAATTAGGATCAAGAATGCAGTTCTACAAAGGACATATGTATTCATAAATAAGGTTGGTTTGTTGTAGCTTGCTTTTCGTGGGTGAATTGTTGTTTTTCATGATGAGGTTAGCCTCTTTCAATTTAATGTAATAGATAATTAATTTAATATTTTTGTTTATGTTGATGGGAGCTGCAAATTTTTTAATGTTGTCTCAGAGTGAAGATTCGTCCTGTTTATAATTACTATAAATTTGGTTTTTGTAAAAGATATTAATGTTATTATTATTATAAGTGTGTTATTACTTAGGTTTAAAAAAAAAGTCTAATATGGTAGACAATCAAACAATTTGGAAATTCGTTGTTGAAAATTGTTTGTTTGGTGTTATGGAGTTCTTTGAAATATTAGGGAGAATATATATATATATATATATATATATATATATATATTTCTTTACTACTCAACAATGTAATTATTGCAAAAAAGTAAAATGAGGCACTATTAAAGAAAAAAACAAGCAGAAAGAGCTTTCATAACTGGCAGTAAAAAGAATGAACTGAGCTGACGTTGCCTTGCTATTATCATATCAGTCTTTGCATGAGCATGACAAGAGGGAAATATATATATATATATAGAGAGAGAGAGATACAAATAAATACACAACTGTTTTTATTAACACATCACTCAACAAGTCCCAGGCCTGACACATAGAAGGCACCACTAATAAAAAATTCATTATTTTATGAAGTACTAACCATCAAATGGCATGTGACAAAATTTAGGCCTAATCAGATTATTAGTTTACAAATTACAGTTATTTCTTGAAGCTACTGTTGCAAATTTTCAAAACAATAGAAAAATCTGAATTTTGTGTGTTGATAAAGCATTGCTTTCTGATGAGAAAAAATAATGTTCAAGCAAAGTAATGGCTTGATAACTTATTTGAACTCTGGTCCCTCGGAAACAATGGTTAAGAGGTGGCATGCTGACTTTAAACACGGTTGCACAGACCCAAATGATGCTGAATGCACCCAAAATCAGCAGCTGTCTCAGAAAACACCAAACATTTCCACAAACTCGCTTTGGCTGATCGTAAATTGAAGTTGTGTGAGATAGCAGAGGAGTTGAAAATATCAGAAGGTAGTGTATTCAATATTTTGCATGAAAATTTATCAATGACAAAGCTGTGTTCAAAGTTGATGCTGCGTTTGCTCACAAAACAACAACATGTCAATGATTCAGAGCATTGTTTGCAACAGTTTCAATGTAACAAGAAGTTTTTGCATGTGGATGATGCTATGTAACAATGGATGAAACATGGATCCACCACTTCACTTCAGAGTCAAATTGGCAGTCAGCTGAGTGAACAGCAGCAGGTGAAAGCCATCCAAAGTGACCAAAGATCAAACATCAGCAGGCAAGATTTTGGCCTTTATATTTTGGGAACCACAAGGTATTTTGTTCATTGATTACCTTGAGAAAAAAAAAACATCAATAGCAAATATTATATAGAATTACTTGAAGGAAGAAATTGATATAAAAAGGCCACAAATGAAAAAGAAAAATGATCTTTCACCAAAACAACACACCATGTCACAAGTCGATTATAGCAACAGCAAAACTACATGAATTGCATTTCAAATTGCTTCCGCATCCACCCTTTTCTCTGGATCTGGCACTCAGTGACTACTGCCTGTTTGCAAACCTCAAAAGAATGTTCCAGGGAAAGAGATTTGGCTCCAATGAAGAAGTGATATTGGGAAGTGAGGCGTATTTTAAGGCCAAAGACAAACTGTTCTACAAAAAGGCATCAAACTATTAGAGAAGCGTTGAAATCAGTGTATCACACTAGAAGGAGACTATGTTGATGAATAAAGTCAAATTTTGCCTAAAAGTTCTTGTTTTATTACTTAGGCCTGCCTGGGATTTATTGAGTGATGTGTTATAATAGAGACAAAAATGAAAATGCATTTTTTCCTGAGCAGCAGCACAACCTTGAGTTTCATGCATAATGCACTCTTCAGTGCTCATTAAAAACTTTTATTCTGCATCTAAACATTGTGTTGTACCACTGGTGAAGAAAAAATGTATATTTATTATTAATATAAATTATAGTTCTATTGTCATACATTGAGAATTATTTTATTAGCACAAGCACTTAATGTGTATATATATATATATATATATATATATATAATAATGATATTAACTATAGAAACAACAATACCAATAGTAACCGAACTAACTCTGCCAAAACTAGTATTAACTAAGCTATAATTTAAATCGTCTTGTACAACCCACCGAGGACAAACTCGGAGGGAAAAGAAGGGGAAGTAAAAAAAGAAACAAACGAAGTACATGAACAAATAGTCAAGCGCTCGTAAGAAAGAAGAAAACCCCAAGACGAAAACACCCTAACACTAAAGTGCTCAATACGAAAGTACGGCAAACAAAAACAGAAAATCTGAGCAAGAGCCAACAACCTACCACGGTTTCGCCTAACGGCTTGTCAGAGAAATGGTAGGATGTTGGCTCTTGCTCAGATTTTCTGTATATAAATATATAACGTCTAACCATACCAATGAGCTGTGATACAGTAAAACAGGATTGTCTACAGATGACTAAGAATACCAGCTAAAGCTTAAAATAAAAAATAAACTAATCAAATGAAATGCTGAGTAGAAGAATTTGATATTATTATATTAATAACTAGCAGTATAGCCCGGCGTTGCTCGGGTGTCATGAAAGCTTTTATATATATATATTATTGATTTTCTGCACTATTGTAAGAACTGCAACCTTGAAACTTCTGAATATCATTTATGTCTTTGTGTATCAAATTTGATTAAAATTGGACCACTCCTTCTATAACCCGATTTTTTCGACTATCGATTTTCGATATTTATCGGGGGTACCTTGACATAAAAACCTAGCTAAGAACACTCGCAGACGCTTATAGTACAACTGTGTAAATTTTCAAGAAAATCGGTTCAGCCGTTTCGGAGTCTATAGGTAACGGATACACACACACACACACACAGACAAATTCCATTTATAAATAAGTTTAGATATTATAATTACTTGTGAAAATTTCAGTTTTCTTATATTCATTTTCTGATGAATCTTAATTCTTAAGTCAATGACCAAGATTATGCCAAATTCTGTGGCAATAAAATATCCATAGAAATTTCCCTATCACACCATTAAATATTTGAGCTTAACAACTTTAACAAAATATTGCATAACAATCACAAATATGATTGCTGGTCACTATTTTCAGAAGTAGGTACAAATAAAAGGTTTGAAATTGACAACTTTTTTTTCATTTTACTGAAACAAACATTAAACTCTTATCTTCTCTTTTTTTTTTTTTTCATTTTCTTACTGAAACCAAATAGTGTCTCTGATGTCTTTTTTCTCTTTCCACACAATCAAAACAGGAGAGTCTATTGTTTATGAGGTATTGGCAGGCCATAATGATCATGCTTACTTAGTAACTGAGGGGGTGAGCAAGCACAATTATAATAGTGTAATAATGTGTATAATAGTATGATAGTTTGATATTGTATTTTTGTAGATTGTATTAAAAATGTGACAAGCAAAATGCATCATGAGATGTGCATTACTTGAAGTCTCATATTAAGGTCAAACATGCAATATACGATACCAGACAGAATTATTAGGCCACCTCAGTTTTTTTTTTTAAAGAAATGATATATTTCATACTATTTTTAGTATTTATTGCCAAATGAAAATAGAATAGTTCTTTTATTATTATTAATTTGAAAAATTTTACAAAGCAACGAAGCAAAGATAAACGCATCTAAATCACCCTAAATTTTCTTCATTCTTTCTTTGATGAAACTGCAATATACAGCTCTGGCCAAAAGTTTTGCAACACTATAAAATAACCCGACTTATCAATAACAAAACACAACTATTTTTGCTTTAGCATTTTAAAATAATAATTTAAACTATTTCAAAGTAAAGAAAATTATTTATTATGATGTATGTTAAATTTTGATGTTAAATTCAATATATTATATACCTTCCTTTATTTTTAAGAACAAGTTTTAATCATTTTGGCATAGACTCAATTAGTGATTTTAAACAGTTAGATCTAATAGAAGTCCAACATCTCTGTAGGACAGCTTCAAGTTCAACTCTTGTTGTTGGAGCCGCTTCATGCACTTTTGGTTTCAGGATGGACCATAAATTTTCAATGGGATTGAGATCAGGTGAATTACCAGGCCAGTTTTGCAGAACCCTGAAGTTATTGTCCTTGAACCACTTCGTCACAGCTTTTGCTTTATGGCAAAGTGCACCATCATGTTGAAACACTGCATCTCAATCAGGGTAGTGTTCTATCAAAAATTGTGGTAGTCTATTTTTGATAGTATTCATATACCATTCCTTGTTCATTGATGTACCTTTGGGTACAATCACTAATTCTCCGACGCCATAAAAGGAGAAGCACCCCTAAATATGAACGCGGTTTGGATGCTTGACTGTGGATACCACACAATCAGGGTGGAATCTTTCAGTGACTCGTCTTCTGACATGAATTGATCCATTGTTGGTGAAGCAGCTAAAAGGTGATTCATCAGAGAAAATCATCTTTGTCCAGTCTTTTACAGTTCAATTTTTATGAATTTGGCAGAAATTTAGTCAATCCTCTATATTTTTTCATGTCAAAAGTGACTTTCTTGCAGGCCTTTTTGACATCAATCCTTTCATCAACAAACACTGCGTATTGTGGGATGTGAAGCTTCTACACCACCGTTGGACCATTTCTTCAGTAACTGCTAACTACTGGCCTGTTGATTAGTCAAACTAAGTTGTCACACCAGTCATTGGTCATCTCGCTCTGTAGACACTTTTGGACAACCACTTTGAACCCCAACTTTGATTTTTCCTGTTTTTTCCATTTCTGGACTATACTTGTGACTGTTGATGCATAAACCTGCTCCTGTTTGGCAATCTGATGACAGATAAGACCGGCTTTGTGTAAAGCAACAATTGCAGATTGTTTGGATTTGAAACAATGATCTTTTCTCATTTGAATCACAATTAGATGTACAGGATGAATAATGTGGTTTAAAAAAAAAAAAAAAAAGAATTACTGTCCAATCTCTACTCTTCGCTTCACTTTTCACTTCACTGTCTGCCGAATATGCGACGGTTTAAAAAGAAAATATGAAAATATGGTGTGCAACATCTACGCTCTTCTTTTTTTCTTCTCCTCAGAAAAAATATTCCTTCTCATTTCATAGAGTCAAAAACTCACCCATGCAAATCACTTAAAATTTGCATAAGCGAATTAAACATATCCTATTTATTGATTATTCATGGTTTCACTCACTTTCTTTATTTAAAAATATCTGAAACTATACTTTTACATAGTGTTGCAAAACTTTTGGCCAGAGCTGTAGGTAATTATTAGATATTTATAAATTCATTTGATGCACCTGTTATTGTGCAATATTAACAAAAGAACCATTCTATTTTCATTTGTAATTATTCACTTGGCAATAAATACTAAAAAATAGTATGAAATACATCATTTTTTAAAAACACAGGGGTTGCCTAATAATTATGGTCGGTAGCATATATACCACAATAGAAGCAATAATCAGATGCTTAGTATGTTTTTATCTGAAAATCAGTTCTGTCAAAGTGCAAACTAATTATGTAGCATGCTTGGCTTTACCATGATACTCTGTCTCATTTTTAAAACACTAAGAAATATATTACACTGTATGTGGTTTTATCCTCAGGATATTGAGCACTATTCAAAAATACCAGTGATAGTTTGTATTAATTAAAATTACATTTCAGTTTAGTAATTACTTGTTTATACTGCAAGTTGTACAATCTTCTGGCACACATCAGTGAATATTTTCACTGTTTCAGGCTGTTGTCCCCAGTTGTTGGCTTTCTTCAGAATCTGTCTATATTTCTGAAATGAGCTATTGTAATTATACATCATTTATATTATTCAGATTGTTGTCCTTGTCATATTGACAATGCTTCGGCTGTTGTACACTACGACCTTCTTCAGGTGATTGGCATTTCAAACCATATCTGTTCTGGTGCTCTAGTTATCAATTTACTGGAGTAAATTGTTCTTATAATCATGAGTCATGGCACTTCTGAATGTTTTTAGTTATTCTTTTAACTCAATTCTCTAAAGTTTTTATTCATCACTGCTGTTGTCAGGTATTGAACCCACAACTCTTTGGGATAAGTTGTGGTGAATATGGAATTTAAAGTAACTCTCTTCTCTCCTCACTCCAGAGCAAAATCTAAATTTGGCCAATAGGAAAAAGATTGACCCTGTACTGAAGAAAAAAGACAAAGCAAAATTTTACAATCCAGTGTTAATTATTTTCTAACCAATGAAAGGAAGCGATTTACAGATTTACAAAACTATGAGAAGTTAACAAACTGGTGTAGAAAGTCTTTTGATATATATATATATATAAGAAAGAGAGAGAGAGATAAAATGGAATTAGTCAGATGGAAGCAAAAATCAAAGATGACACCACCAAAATGTGACAAAAGAAATTTCAATCCGCTGAACTGGACATAACGTCTCATTGACACACATTCGTTCTGCTTTTTTTTTCTTGTGTGCTATTCTCTTTTGTCTCCTCTTCTTCGTCTTCACCATTCTCACCATCAACAAAAAGAAGACATCAACAACAAAACACTTCAACTGACTCCTAAAAATGATTGTCAATAAGTACAATTTTCTTTTATTGCTTTACCTTCCCTTTATCTTTGAATATATACACATTTAATAATTTCACTTCCTACAAAACTGATGTTATTATGTTCTGTAAATAAATTTCCACTTTAACATACAAATGAAATACTTTTATTCTTTCCAACCTTCTGATAATGACAATAATCTTAAATTGTGGAGAGTTTGGTTATGTTTGGCACAAGTTCAATTTGATAAACATGATTGAGCTCCCTACTGCAAATGCTTTTATCCACTGGGCCATGTGTCCTTCAATAAAAAATAGTCTTGTTTTTTTATCAATCCATTACTCCTCATTTTGAAAGCATTGTTAGTTGATCTAAAGATGACCAACTTGTTAACTGGGGCAAGAAATGGCGTGTTAATTTTAACATCTCCAAAATGAAACTGCTATTTTTTTTTTTTTCAAATCACCTTAGAGAACATTTTTGCCTTCCATCAGCAAGGCAGCTGCTAACCTTCAAGAGAGTGACTCATTGCACATTTCTGGGTTAACATTTTCCCACTAAAATGAAGTGAAAAGTTTACATTGAAACAATTGCTAGGTCTACTGCTGAGTCCCTTTCACACCAGCATCCATCCTGCATATTTATAAATCTACCATTCATCTCTTCATTGAATATTGCTGCCATATCTAGTCTGGTGCTCCAGTTATATATCTTGATATTCTCAGCAAAAATCTAAAGAATGGTTTGTGATGATATCAGTCCTGACCTGGCATCTTGACTTCAGTCTGTTTCTAACCACCATAATGTGACTTCCTCTGCTTCTATAACAATTTTCATGGAAGTTGTTTTAATGAGCTTTCCCCCTCTGTACCTCGACCACATGAATTAAGCATACTACTTGATTGGCTATTAGGTCTCATCATTTCACTGTTGAAATAACTAGATGTAAGTTTTATTCTAATAGTTTTCTTTCTCATATTTCTCACCTCTTGAACTCTTTCAGTTTCTTGCTTCCCTATGATCTTCAATGTCAATCATCATTTTCTGTCTCCCTAAACCTGTTTTTTTATTGGCCTTTCTCTTCACTAAAGTCATGTCATTTTCTTTCACTACTTGGAGCCCTCTTGCATTTTAGTAGCATTATCACCTTGAATGGGGTGAAATGATTTTTAAGAAGCTTTGTTTAATGGCATATCAACCTCTGTGGGTTATTTAATGCCAAAAAGGTGAAGTTTTAAGGTATCTTTTTTAATGTTCGGTTATAGTGAGAAGGTTGATTTAGTCAAATTTTAATGAACATGTTTTGTTTTTATTCTTTTCTATTTTAGAAAACTGAAAATGTTTTCTAGTTTTGTATTCAAAAATGTTTTACTGAAAATAACTTTTTTTTCTTCAAAAATGTATATTTTTCTATAAAAGTCTATTTTTATGCATATACTTCTATAAAAGTGTATTTTTATACTTTCATAGTGTTATGACCCCAGTTTGGGGATTAACTATTTGCCTATAGCTGGGACCCTAACAGGTGCTACTACTCTGAGTCAGGGTGGACCTGGAAGCAACAGCAATTAAGAGGTGGTTCCATGCTCCTCACAACCTCCTAATCAGAGGCCTTGCTGCTGGATGTAGTTTACCACCATACCCATACAATGATAATTAAAAAGCAAAAAAAAAAATAAATGAAGACTAAAAATGATGACAACAACTCACATATTTGGATCTCCTTGTTATGTTATAAAGTGTATCACTGAGTCCATTATATACCATATTTGACATCTGTCGAATCTTGTATTGCAGTTTTCTTTTCTGCAAATAAGAAGAGAAAAAATAAATTTTCTTGATAGAGAAACCCCTGCTCATCAAAAAGCACAAAGTTAATTGCTATCGACTAAATAAAGAATTTGGTTCAAAATGAAAACATATATGACTTGAAGAAAGCTGCAGTGTACAACATCCAAAATGTTGTGAATATACATATAAAGATAAGGACAACAGTCATAACACAACTTATAGTTACATCGTGGGAATGATATAAATAACAAGGTAAATTCCAAGTGTAAAGATTTACACAACACGTAAGGGGTAAACAAATAACAGAGTTTATTGTACGGAAAAACAGAGTAACAGAGAGTTCATAAAATGGTAAGTCAAGACAGAATGGGAGCGGAAGTTGAATTGTCCTGTACTTCCTTACTTTGATACTTCTTAATCTCTTCGGCAAATCAACTGTCAGGGGTGATAGGATATTCCATTATAACACTTATCACTTATACATATAACTTGAGAGTAGTTTTATATAAATAACTTATACCATGAAGGAAGTTTTATTCCAAATTAATAATGATATAGATGCTCACCATGTAATGCTCACAAATTTTTAAATGGTTACTACTCATAAAAAATATATATAAATGCAACACCAACACTACGTCTACAACAGGTGTGAGAAGCTGGAAGAAGAGGGTTAATCATCAATGACATCAGTCAGTCAGTTAAGTATACACACTTTAGGCGATCATGTCTCAAAAGAGACATGACTGACTGGTCAGAAGATTATCCCACATTAGGTTGCCATTACTTTCTGCAGTAAACTGGTTGCCTGCCAAAGCTATAGAACCCAGTCTGTTCTATTATTTGACCCATAACTGGAGGGAAGAGACTGGTTAATACCTTTCCTAAGGGTATTTGTGTATAAATGAATGCAAGGAATTCAACTTGAATTCGAACTCAGCTCCCCGATTTGTTGTTCTGAGCCGATATCCACTAAACCATACCCACATATCAATGACATCACTGAGTGTGAAAAAGAAAATTCAGTAAACTCTCAGCTTCTACCATTGACATCATGTTTTGATTAAAAATGTTACAATACATCCAGGTACAGTATTTGTATAAAACCATGACATGGATACTGATTATTGTTAAAAGTAATGAAAACTGAAGAAGTCAGTATTTTATTTGTAACACTGCAATGCAATAATTATGCTACGGGTAGCCATGTTGCTTTCTTAAATTTTCCATTCGTAGCAAAATAAAAAAACAAAAAACAATACAAATTATGTAATTGGTGTAAATGTCTTCAAATTATATATAATAATTTTTAAAAGCAGATTTATACAGATTATTCATTTGGTTAGACTGATTTTGTCACTGAAACAAACCAACGTCTATATCCACTGAGCCATGTGTCCTTAAGGACAAGAACTACTACCAGAGATCATATTGCAATTTTTGATGTTAATGGTTTTCTCTAGTAATTTTACCAGAGCTCATATTGCAATTTTTGACACTGATGATTTTCTCTAGTACTCTGTATTTCTGGTTCCCATATTGTATTCATCTCTATGCTTGGTCAGCTTAGGAGATTTTTGTAGCCTAACATATGTGCTGATTCCTTAAGTTTACATAGTTTCCAGTGGTATTCTTTACCTATTATTTCAATTTGATCCCATGGGGTGGTGGGGTGATCCCCTCTATTCCTCCATATATGTTATGACCTTGCAATGTTCTTGCAGCCATATCTCCGGTGGGCAGCTTGTTTCTCCTTTATATTTCTTTCCACAACTGCATGGAATAGTGTACACAAAGTCCTTAGTCATGTCCTGCTCGGCTTGGGGTCTTGCTCGGAGAGGTACCTGTGAAGTGTAGAATCACTTCTGAAGATCAACCTGATGTTATATGAACCATAGATCCTTTGTATTTCCTTCAATAACCCCTTTAAATAAAGTAGACAGACCAAGGCTGTTTTCTGAGAGTTGTTATCCTCCTACATTCTCCTTTCCATGTTCGTTGGAGTTGTGGTCATGTACCCTGGATAACTGTTACGTTGTAGGGTACCGCTTATACTGACCATTTACCACTTATGACTTTTGCTCGATGTTGCAGGCAGTAAATAATCCCTTTCTTTACATTGTATGGGCGGTGGAAGTTGAAGTTGAGGTACTGTCCAATGACTGTTGGCTTGTGGTATACGGATGACTTGAACTCCACTTCTCTCTGATTTATTAGCACATCCAGGAATGCCAGTTTGTTGTCACTCTCTTTTTCCATAGTGAACTGTATTGATGATTTTATTGAGTTCATATGATCCAATAGCGTCTGGACCTCTTCTTGGTGTAGCCAGAGTATGAAGTTGTCACCAACATATCTCAGCCATAGAGTTGGCCATGGAGCTGTCGATTCTAACACCATTTCTTCAAAGTATTCCTTATATATGTTATCCAATGATGGTGATAATGGCAAGCCCATTGCTAAGCCTTCATCCTGCTAAAAATATTCCTAATCCAAATTCAAAGTGTGTTATTTGTGTACAGAAAGTTAGCGTCTCCATCAGGTTTTCTAGTGGAATACTGGTACATTCTCTTAAGGATGAGTCGAAAGCCAGTCTGTCCCTGACTACCGATAATCTCCCAACCATGGGTACCTTAGTGAACAGACTCACCACATGGTTGCATTGGGTGGGAGCATCTTTAATAAGTTCTATGATGTGGACGGAGTTTCAAACATAATATAGTGACTTTCATTTGTGTACAGAAAGTTAGCGCCTCCATCAGGTTTTCTAGTGGAATACTGGTACATTCTCTTAAGGATGAGTCGAAAGCCAGTCTGTCCCTGACTACCGATAATCTCCCAACCATGGGTACCTTAGTGAACAGACTCACCACATAGTTGCATTGGGTGGGAGCATCTTTGATAAGTTCTATGATGTGGACGGAGTTTCAAACATAATATAGTGACTTTCCTATCAGTGGGTCAATTATATCTATAAGAAAGTGACTCAGGGGGTGGCACACCGAGCCTCAGCTGCTAACAATCAGCCTGAGCGGAATACTATCTTTATGAATCTTAGGTAGACCATACAGGTGAGGTAGCTTACTGTAACATTGAGACAACTACCTGTATGTCCTAGGCTGGAAGTGATCCTTGTTCTTGATTGTAATCTGCAACAGCTGTCATTCCATTTTCAACATGGGGTCTTTCTTTACCTTGCCATAGCTACCATTTCTAATGACATCTTCCAGTTTCTTGGTGTATTCAGTTTTGCTCATCACTACAGTCACATTGCTTTTGTCAGCTGGTAGTATGACGATGTTCTCATTCCTCTGTAGGGTCCTGATTGCCAGCCCCTCCTCTTTTGTGATGTTTGGTTTGGGTGGCTTGGCTTTCTCCAATGTCTATCTCACTTTCCATTTTAGCTCATCTGCCTGAGCCTGAGGGATGTTCAAGGCTATTTCCTTAATATGAGCAATGATGTTTAAGTATGGTAATTGCCTGATGGTTGTTGTGAAGTTGAGATCTTGTTTAGCATTGACTCTTCAGAGGCACTTAGCTGATGTTGACAACTGCCTTCACAGGTAGATGATGGACCTCATGTGTCCCCTTCAGACCTCGACTGCATCATATTCTTGCCTGAAGGATTTGTCCAATTCATGCCAGATCCTTATTCGGTCTTCTTCATCAGTGATCATGCTGAGGAATACTTTGAGCATCTGGGAGATATCGAAATGATATACCCCAGTGATTGTAATAAAGAGTTTGGTTTGAAGTTCTTTGCACCTGAAGAAGGCCGGAGCATACAACAGCCGAAACCACCTACAAATGACAACAAAGAAGAGGATAATAATCTGAATAATGTAAATAGTGAAAACACTACCTCATCTCAGAAATATAGATAAATACTGAAGTGTGTAAAGAAATTAGAAATAAGTGTATCACAAGAACAGAAGAGGGGAAGGAAAATGAGGGAAAAAGAAAAATGAAAAAAGAAAAAAGGGGAGATAGAAGAAAAGTTATAGGAGAACAGCAGGAGGAAAAAGAAGAAAAGGAAAAAGAGGTAAAAGGGGAAATGTGTGCTGTTTAGGTAGACGTGACAACTGTTAAGCCAGAGAGGGTGGGGAGAAAAGGATAGACACATAAAAAGTAAAAACGAGAAAAAGAAGAAAAAAAGGAGAAATAGAAAAAACATAAAAAAATGACATCTAATTCAGCTATACCAAAAGTTTTTCAAAAATTTTCTGTTTCAAAATAAAATAAGATCTGACTACTGTTGAGATCGCTATACACACATTCTCATGGACTGTCTCTTGCTCACTTTTATTCATCAGGACATTTGTATTTGGACTTTTGGACTTCCAACTTCTCCCTCTATCCTTCTGTGTATCTAACCTTCTAATATTAATAGCATAATAGTACTTATTTTAAATCAGGCTAAAAAAATAATGACCAAGTGAAAACATATATACATATTTACTATATCATTTAAGCATTAAAATTGTTTATGTAAAAAATCAAATGCAATTTTCCTAACTCAAGAAAAAACTAGAACACTCAAAAATTAAAACCAAGAGCCTGTCTAAAAAAACTGGAAGCCAATTCAAAGAAAATAGGAAGAAGAAGAGAAAATATTAAGGATCTTCACAGATAGGCACACACAACTGAACGCACACATACCCTATGAAAAAACCCAAAATCTTGCACCAAAGAAAAGTGCATATAAAAAAGAAAAATCAGAAGTATAAGCAGTCAACTGCTGATAACCCCTGATGAGTGGATGGACAGGTCTGTCTACAAAACTTCAGAATGCTGAGTGACAAGCAGCTAAGTGACAAGCCTTTTAATCGTATTAATTATATCTGTGTGTATTAATAAAATTTATTTTGTATATCTTAACTCTCTGTGCATTTTCTTTCACTCTTTACATGAAGACATACAGATCTATGGCAGGAATGGATGATGTTATAAAATAACCTCCATCACCCACCATAGTGTCACAAGAAATAAAAGATCTGTATTTTTAAAAATACTTCATTTAAAATACGACCTAATGACACACATTGTTAGCCTTAAATACACACTCAACATGTTGGATTAGCCTTAAAAGCTATCCACCTTTTTCTCAAGTAAATATTTCTTTGGAACAGTCCAACAATATATACTAACCAAGCATGGTCTGATAATGTATTTCTCAACATTTCATTGGCCAATATATATTTGGTGCGAAAATTCCACAGGTCAGTTTTGGGCCACTTTCTGATTCCCAGAAAGTATATAAGGAGCAAATTTTATTTAAAAAATCAGTGAACACTCAACTTCCAAATGAATCCACACTAGTCTTTCCTTTGAACATTTTATTATCCCAACCTATCTTTCACGCACAAAAAAAAACACCAATTCTTCAACAGCGCATTATAAGGATTCTTGTTCACCCATTCAACAACCAAATAACAAGAACTTCATCTAAGCAAGAACTTTATCTATTTTCTCAAGGCAAGTAATTTTACTTACTTTCACAGTTACAGTTTAAATTCTCGTTATCACTAATTTTACATTTTTTTTTTAATCATATCACCCCGAGCAAGGTGGCAATGCCACTGATGTGCAGGAGGCTACGTAAGAGTGGAAAGATTGGAAAAGAGAAAGCCGGAAACCACATCCTAAACAAGGAACACTTGTTCAATAGACGTGGGTGGAGTGTGAACCGGGCAATAGTTTAGTCTATCTACTCCAATTGAAAAAAAAAAAGGAAAAAAAAGAAAAAAGAAAAGAGTGAAAAGATTGGAAAAGAGAAAGCTGGAATGGAAAAAAGAAAGCCAGAAACCACATCCTAAACAGGGAGCAAGGGATGAGCCTCTTCACCTGTTGAATAGACGTGGGTGGAGTGTGAACCGGGCGATAGTTTAGTCTATCTACTCCAATTGAAAAAAAAAAAAGGAAAAAAAAGAAAAGAGTGAAAAGATTGGAAAAGAGAAAGCTGGAATGGAAAAAAGAAAGCCGGAAACCACATCCTAAACAGGGAACAAGGGATGAGCCTCTTCACCTGTTCAATAGACGTGGGTGGAGTGTGAACCGGGCGATAGTTTAGTCTACCTACTCCAATTGAATAAATAAAAAATAAAAAAAAGGAAAAGAATGAAAAGGTACACTTAACTCTTTGTTGTTGTTTGACATCTCTTAAAGATAAGATTTATTTAAATATTTCACTATTTATACAAATATATTCATCCTATTCAAAAAAAGTAAAATTTAAACAAACTTACTACCAAAAGTTAAGAGGAAAAAATGTTCATGTATCAACACATCAAAGGGACGTAACTCATGGTTCTTTAACAATGTTCTGTCATTAACTACTTTGTTCATATTAAATATAACTTTACGTACACTTCAGTTGAATTTATCAGAGAGACTTTTTTTCTGAATTGAACTTTCATCTTATAACACTTTCATTCGACACTCTTGGTCAACATATTTTTCTGTGTGTATTAATCATTCATTCGACAATCTTGGTCGATATATTCTTGTGTACAATATTCAACCAACATTGTTGTTATTCTATATAAAGTTATTTGTTATTTTATTCAACACTGTTTGTTCATCTTGGTTATTTTAAAACCTCTTGCTCGTATACAGTTTATTCACAAAAATTGTTTGAGGATTTAGGAAGAACACACACAGCCCTTTTTCCATATATTCGAAGCCGTCTGATAGATATATATTATATTGTTATCTTAACCCATAAATCCCCAACAAACATGTCCTTAATTAGATTGATGTCAAATTTTCCAGCATTTTGTGTCTTGTAGGTATAGTGTCTAGAAGTAGAGAAAAACCAAGACAGATGTGATGGCTAACAATTCTATGATGACTGACAAGTTGTTAGACACTGAATAAACTTGCTCATGATTATCACAAATGGTGGAAAATTGGGAAATGCAATGCAATGCAGGTGGAAACAGTTTAAAAATTGATTTAATAATTTTAGACCACAAGAAATTCTAGACAATATAGTAAAGGAAAACAAGAATAAAGGACTATTAATTGAAGGAAGACAGAATGTATGATGGTCAGTAAGAAGAACAGCCCAAGATGCAAGCAAGTATAGAAATTTTACTATCATTTATAGCAGAATATAGAAAATGTGACATACATTTAAAAGTGCAGTGGAATAGCAATAGAAGCATTCTAGAAACTAAGCAAACTATCAAGAAACAGGAAATTGTTACTAGAAACAAGGAAGAGAGTGCTGAACTGCTACATAATATCAACTTTCTTATATGAAAATGAAATCTGGACAGTTTCTTAACAGATGAAGAGGAAAGTTGAAACAGATGTGGTTCTACAGAAAGATGTTGAGAATACCAGAGACAGAACATGTGAGTATCAAGGAAGTTTTAAGAAAAATGGAAACGAGAAAGACACTTATACTTAGAAAGAGACAATAAAACTTTCCTTAATACATAAAGAAGGCTTGGAGGATTTGACTCTCTTTGGGGACATACCAAAATCAATTAAGGCAGAATAAAAAGCAAGTAACCTTGTATAAATGAATGGCAGAAAAGAAACTGGGAGAAATTGAAAGAGGACAAAGATTATGCTGATCTACAAAGGGTAGGAAGTCGTGAAGACTTATGATTGCCAATGTTCTGAAGGGACACCACATAGAAAAATGTCAAGACTGTTTTCCTCATCTTTGTTGTCATAATCACAACATTTCAGTTATTTTACTACTCTCTGTCCTTTTTTAGGTGACTGAAATTTTAAACCAGACCCTTTATTTCATCCAATGGAAAGATATCCATGTTCAAAGAAATAAAAAAAAAAAATAATATCCCAGAATTATTTAGCTATTCTTCATCCAGTATGAGGCCCAAGAGCCAATGTAGTGTGTTACCAAATGGAATCATTTTATTGACATGGGAATTCTAGATTATGAAGATATGTAAAACAGATAACAGATTACCCTAGATTTGAAGAGGTTAAGATTATAATGGCTGGGAAAGCATCCTCTTGGGAGTCTGGTCTCCAAAGCAGCAGCCATTGTGAAGAAGCTTTCTTCTTACTAATAGGATATAAAGGGGATAGGGATGGCAAGTGTTAACTGTGAAGGTCTGAACTGATGGAACCAGAGAATTTAGCTCATCAGAATATAAAAACACTTACCATTTTCATGACAAAGGGTGGGACATTCCAGTATGCATAATCCTTGCGCTGAGAGATTGAAGTGCTTCCTCCAGTTAGATTCTGACGTTCTCGGTGTCCAGGCTGGGTAATAATGACTCTCCGGTCACCAGTCTCTGTATCTACTAACGCCGTACTAGTTGGCAGCGGAGTTGTCATGTTCAGTCTCCATCTCCGTCTATTTCTCTTCCACCACCATCTGTCTCTACGAGATGGACTCCAGAAGCGACGCCGATTTTTCCTGGGCCACCTCCGGTAAAATGGGTCCCGGTCTCGCTTACGACGAGCATCAGTGTCAAGAATTTTGATGTGAATGTCGTCTTTTTGCACATCTTTATTTTCTGACAATGAAACACTTGGTTCTGAGAAGAAAAAATAAAAAGGAAAATAATTGAAATGTTATTTTTAGATGAGGTCATTCAAATAATGGGCAACCATAATTCTTAGATTTTCAAGGTTATTCAATTTTTTTTTTTCATCAGTTCACTCCAAGTAAGATGATAATGCCACTAAGATGCAAAAGGCAGCTGCAAGTGAAAATGAATGAAAAGATTTTAAGAAAAACTGGAAACTCAATCCTGAACATGAAACAAGCGATAAAACTCCTGTTCAAAAGATCAGGGTGCATTGTGAACTGGATCATAGGTAAACATATCTGTTCTTATCAAAAAGAAAAAAAATAAATAAATAGTAAATAAGATTCTAGAGTTTAGGTGAAGATGTTAAAAAAGCAGAATTGAAGTAGTCATGAGAAGGAACCAGGAATGCAATCTTAAACAGATGTTCAATCACAATTCTCAGTTTTTTCAGGTCATTCAAATGTTTTACAGAGTGGTTTGTGAGTTGCCTGTTAAATATTAATTCTCAGCATCATAAGCATGCATCAGAACATTGTTTTATGAAAGCTAAATGTTTTACAGAGTGGTTTGTGAGTTGCCTGTTAAATATTAATTCTCAGCATCATAAGCATGCATCAGAACATTGTTTTATGAAAGCTAAATGTTTTACAGAGTGGTTTGTGAGTTGCCTGTTAAATATTCTCAGCATCATAAGCATGCATCAGAACATTGATTTATGAAAGCCAAATTAGTCAAAAAAAGCTTCATCAGCTTCCACTTAGAGTTGTTGCTATGTTGCATCTTCCATAAGTTTTTTTATAGACATGCCTGGCTGGCCATTTAAATTTTTATTTTAATCTACCAACTGTTTTTCCAGGTACCCTATTTATTTTAGTTTCCATTTTTACCCAATCTGCTGGGTAACATAACCAAGTACAACCTGCTGAAACTAGTCTCTCAACTAGCTTTTTTTCTGATAAGAAGAGCGGCATATCACCCCACAGGATAAAAAAACATAACCTGTCAAAAGGCAAATGAACTTCTTACAATATCATGAATATATATATATATATATATATATACAGACAGAGAGAGAAAAGTGAAAGAACATGTAGATTAAAACCCACTTTTCAAGCATTTACTTTTATAAAGAGTTTTCAATACAAAGTAGAGCTTCATGTTGTAATTTTGTTATTGCAATGGTTTATAAAAGCATATCACGCCACAAAAATTTTCATATTTCAAAATAACACTGTTCTTCTTCAGGTGATATGTTAAAATAAATGATGAAAATGATTTGAATAATTTTCACCATTTATTTTAACATATCACCTGAAGAAAAACAGTATTGTTCTGAAACATGAAAATTTATGTAAAGTGATATAATGCTTTCATAAACCATCGTAATAACAAAATTACAATGTATATATATATATATATATATATATATATATATATATATATATTGCTGATAACCTCTGAAGAGTGAACAGACAGGTCCACCGAAAGTAACAGCAATCAGCTAAGTGACAAACTTTTACTCACATTATATATAAGGCTAGAATGGGGCCTCAAGCTTTGAGTGGCAATCTTAGTAGAAATGGTATCTTGATAAAAACATTCATTGTGAGTGTCTGAGGTAGACATTAGGAAGAGCATCTAGCTTTGTAAAACTTCTGTCAGGCAGAAGCCATCTTGCTTTGTGTGAAATTAATCTTTGTCCTGCTTATACAGAAAACATGACTACGTATATCTGCCCATTTTTTTTCAGCCTACCCCTTTATTATACCTACTTCTATTCTGAAATTAAGAGTAATCTGAAAATAGCAGGATACACAAGACTCTTAAAACTCAAAAGATGGCAGTTAAACATTATTTGGTTTTTTTCTTTTTCCTTTAGTGTATGCCATCTTGACAGTGTCGTTTTCATATTTACCTACTCTTTCTGTTCATCGCACAAGTCGTCCACCATGTAAAGCCACCCACAAAGCAGAATTATCTTTTTAAAATGCCCTGAAATGATTTATAGGTTCCAGCTCAGTGACTTGTCAACAGACAAACTCTATAATTAGTCTTATATAAACACATACCTAAAGTAACAGAGTGTTTACAAACAAGATAGACCAAACTACAATCAAAGCCAATCAATCCCCTTGAAATGCCATGTTAATTTTCATTTAAATATTTATTGAATTTTTTGTTACAGCTGAATCAAATTTACAATTGATTCCTGGTTTAATTGTAAATATATTTAGAAAAAGAAAATATTAATTTTCAATTCAATAAATTTTCAATATCCAAGAAAAACATTTTTTCTGCATCAATATCAGTGACAGCCAATTTTTCATATTTAATTTTCTGTCCTCAATTTAGAGATGCATCCAATAACACACTTTAACCACATGAATACATAAAAAATTATTTATGTAAATATATTTAGCATTTTTATATAAATTATTGAGAATATAAAACTAAGAGGAATCTGATTTCTCTCAATAAGACATTTGTATCTCTATTAAGCCAAAATCTTAACTTTGAAGTTAAATTTGTTACTGAGAACAGCAAGTAATTTTTCAAATTCTCAGTCAATTAAAATTTCACTTATTTTAATCAATTTTATAACTGAAAACACATCTTTACTTATGTAGTGTTAGTAAAATGACTGGTAATAATTCTAAGAAAATTTTCTGATTTCTAAAACAAATTTTCACAAGGATATTGTGGGAAGCTCATTAAATTTTATTTTAAAAAATCAAGTTATTTGTAAGCAAAGATTGGACATATGAACAAGTTTTTTAAAACCATCTTTAAAATATCATGGCTACCATTTTCTTCTAAAGATATTTATCCCTTGAGTTTTGTTTAACAGCATATCAACTTCAGTAGGTTACTTAATGCCAAAAATGGGGTTTTAGGGTATTTTTATATATTTAAACATTCAATTATAGAAAGAAGGTTATTTAGTCAAATTTTTATGAACTTTTTTTTTGTTTAGAAAACTGAAGATATCTTCTGGTTTTGTATTTTTGAAAAGCAGTTTGTAGGTCAGGTTTCATTGACATATTTTTGTAAAGAGGGTTTTTGTTGACAGTTATATATGTCACTGTTTTTTGTTTTTGTTTTTTTTTTTAAATTGCTTGTAATATTTTCTTCTCCAAAAAAGTAATTCTGGAATTATTACTATAAAAGTATATTTTGTACGTTCATGCTGTTTTGATCTCAGTTTGAGGGATAGGTATTTGCCCATAGCTGGGACTCTAACAGGTGCTACCACCCCTGGTTAGGTTGAACCTAGGAACAACAGCAGAGGTGGCTCTATGCTCCATGATCCTAAAAACCTCCCAATGAGAGGCCTTGCTACCAGATGCAATTTTATCCCTTGAATAAGTTTTCAGGCATTTTTCTCGAATAATACAATTTTGAGTATCTGTGAGGTGAAAATCTAGAAAGAAAGAGGCCAGATTTTGAAGAAAATTGCTTTTTATTATTATTATTATTATATCACTGTTGTAAAGATTATTGACATGACTCTGGGTAAAATATGACTTAAAACAAGAAAAAGTATAAAATTTCTATTTACATTACTTGAACTTTTGTCCTCATCTTCATTTCCATATTCATGATATTTCAGCCATTGTATGATCTGACCTTCTTCAAGGAAACATGACCCAGTAGATAAAAGTGTTAGTTGGATCCAGTGATTTGAGCCAAAGAGTTGTGGGTTCAATACCTGACTACAGCAGTGGTGAACAAAAAACTTAGAGAATCAAGTTAAATGGAAATAACTAAACCATAACTTATGGATCAAGAACAATCTATGCCAGTGATCAAAATAAAGGGTTCAGTTCAAAATTACAATCACCTGAAAAAGTTCAGAGCATTCAATAGCCGAAACATTGTGAATATGGTAATAAAGATGAGGACAATATTCTGAACAATGTAAATAATTATAATACCTAATAATTATCTCAGAAATATAAACAAATATAAAATTTCTAATAGTTCAAAAAATGTGCAGCTCAGTCAAATATCATGTAAGATTAACTAAAAAAGCAGGTTTAAGTCCACACAGAGACACACTTTTGATGAAAAATGTTTGGTAAAAAAGAACATGGGCATTATTTAAAGATTGTTGAAAAGATCATACTAATCACAACATTATTAATTGTGTTTAGATCAGATTTTATTCATGTATAGAGCATGGCTTATTGAGAGAGAAAATTAAAAGCCACTTAATAAATTTGGGATGTAGCCCCTGAAAATGGCCAAGCTAATGATCGTCACTAACTAAAATATTCAACATATATTGTCTTTGTAAAGCACCAACAAAAATGTTCAATAAAACATTGAACATGAATCAGTCATCATTACAACCATGAGAAAAGCAGAACGTGTGATTAGATATCCAATGATTAGATTAATCTTTAGTTTTTTTTATATGAAGTTTAGTTTTTATATTTTTATATTATTTTATATAAACAGTAGAGCACCCTCTCTCATGTAAGTGTGTGTTCACACATGTATGTGATATGCATGTGTGTGCCTACCTTTATATTTGGACCTTGGCTGATTATATTAAATTATTGTAAACATTTGTATTCAATTTTCATTGCTAATATAAAACAACTACAACTTGACACTGGTGTTTGGTTTGGTGCTGATATCTGGTGTATTCTAGGTTGAAACCTTATAAAATTTTTCCTTGGGTGAAGTTAAATTATATAATGTCAACTATAGACACACTTAAAGAGAAGCAACTCAATGACAGCTTAAATTCGAAGGTTTAACATCAGAAGAGGTGTATGAAAAATATGTAAAAGGCTTGCAAATATAATTTATAGTTGCAGACTTAACTGCTTCAAGTGTCCAGGGTACAAGTGGTACTTGCAGTCTCATGGCTTCTGATCTCCATTAATGTCAAAAAGGATGGCTCCAATAAATGTGTCATCACTATGACTCTTACTTGGCAAAAGAAGAATATTTTAAGTTTGAATTTACTGTGTGGCCCAAGAAGAGGTCCTGATTGGACAGTAGGTAGCCAATCAGAATTCTGGATTAGTGATAATTTTCTGTGCAAGGTTGAGCTTTGAATAATAAAGGGTTAGCTCCTTTTACTGTCACTTTCAAATTCTTATAACCTTGCATTGTTCAGTTGAAAGTCAGACTTTGTTGAATTCTGATGCCTTGTCCATAAATGAATGTCTTAAAAATGGAGGATGAAAAGTTGCATTTTCACCATATAAATATAAATTTTTGAAAGGAGTAAGTATCAGAATTGTGGCAAAAAGACATTCAGAAGATTTATTTGGATTGTTCTCCATTTTTTCAAATGATCAAAAAGTAGTTTAGCAAATTCCATCAGTGTATTTTCAACCGAAATGGTCAACCATGCTGTGGACAATGTTCCAATGTTGAGAAAGATGCTCTGCTTGCCATCATGAAGAATAAACTAAAGATTTTAACAGAGGTGATTGCTAAGAGTTTGAAAATCAACCTTTTACCATTTGAAAAGACTTGGGTTCAAGAAAAATGTTCAATTTTGGTGTATTGAAAAGGCGTCATTTTCTATTTGCTGTCTTTAAAGGTACTTTTCAACTTTGTTTGATCATCAGTGCACCCTATAGCCAAGAAGTCAAAGCATGTCAGATCTAGTGACAGTTCCCCCCACAGAGAACACAGGCTTGAATTCTATTGGCAAGTGCATATATTTCTCAAATATTCAAGCTGGTAGATAAATTTTATATATATATATATATATATATATATATTTATATATATATATAAATAAAAGAGAGTACAGAAAAGTTTACAACCCATTTATTCCATTTCACAAGAGATTTGGGAAACATAGCAGTCTAAAAACTTATCAGCATTCTTTAAATGAATAACAGTAAAAACTGCATCTAGAGATTATATGCAAAGGAGGTATTGTCAAATCTAATCTAAATCTAAACTTATTTATAAATGGAACTTTGTCTGTGTGTATGTGTCCGTTACCTATAGACTCCGAAACGACTGAACCGATTTTCTTGAAAATTTACACAGTTGTACTATAAGTATCTGCAAGTGTTCTTAGCTAGGTTTTGTGTTGAGGTACCCCCGATAAATATCAAAAATCGAGAATCAAAAAAATCGGGTTATAGAAGGAGTGGTCCGATTTTAATCAAATTTGATACACTCATAGACAAAGACAGAAAAAACGATATTCAGAAGTTTTAAGGTTGCAGTTCTTACAATAGTGCAGAAATTGATAATATATATATATATATATATAAGGCAAGATTTTTGTGCATGTGTTTGTTTATCTGTTTGGATGTCTGTATTTTTTCAGCCCTTTTATTTTAGTTTTTGCTTCAGGTTTTGCTCTAAGTAGGTATAATTGTAGTTCTTAGTCTCAGCCATGATACCATTTACTCAGAGGTCTTATTTAGCCTTCAAAATTCAGTTTATGATGAAAAAAACTTATTTGATATCAAAAAAAGAATCAAAAAAATCGGGTTATAGAAGGAGTGGTCCGATTTTAATCAAATTTGATACACTCATAGACAAAGACAGAAAAAACGATATTCAGAAGTTTTAAGGTTGCAGTTCTTACAATAGTGCAGAAATTGATAATATATATATATATATATATATAAGGCAAGATTTTTGTGCATGTGTTTGTTTATCTGTTTGGATGTCTGTATTTTTTCAGCCCTTTTATTTTAGTTTTTGCTTCAGGTTTTGCTCTAAGTAGGTATAATTGTAGTTCTTAGTCTCAGCCATGATACCATTTACTCAGAGGTCTTATTTAGCCTTCAAAATTCAGTTTATGATGAAAAAAACTTATTTGATATCGATACCAGGAAATCAAAATTTGATTTACATCCATTCATTTTTCTTTCAATCTACGGTTTCGCTTTAACTGGAAACAACTATTGCTTTTTAGTCTTTCTTGCTAACGTCCAAAGAGTCTGAGCTCTAAGATCATGGATTAGTTTTAAAGCTTTCATTACACCCGAGCAACGCCAGGCTATACTGCTAGTATTTTATATAAAATTCATAGATATGTGTTATCCATAGAAATAATTTGTACTATTATGAATAGTGAGTAAGCATGAAAGCAATTAAGCCCCAATTTTCAATTTCAGATTGATATTTAGTATTTTTTTAATAATTATAACAATTTGCAGTGTCAAGAGATTATTTGCAAGGACTAGAATTTAGTATTATGGTTCATAAAAAAGAACTAACAATGAATGAAAAGAACTATATAATAAAAGAAATTAGCAAAGGAAAGTCTTCGCTTCAAATTTCTAAAGATTTGAAAAGGCATCATTGAACAATCAAGAAAATATGTCAAATGGGAATTCAACCAAGGAAAAAAAAGTCTCAAACTGAATTCAGGAATTTAACAAAGCGAAATCTATCCCATATCCGAAGAGAATTAATAAGAAACCCCAATGCATAAAGTGCGCTCATATTTGAGGCGGCTGGAATTCCTATGGTGCCAAGGGAAACAAAGTGTAAAGCATTAAGGAAGTCTGCTGATGTAAAAAAATCAAATAAAAAAAAAACATTTTAACAAAAAACATAAGGAAAGAAGATTGCAGTGGGCAAAAAAATACATGAAAACTGATTTCAGTAAAGTGCTTTTTACAGACGAATCAAGGAACATCCTCGATGGGCTTGAGGATGGGTTTGCAAGCAACATGAGTCAAGAAAATTTTTTAAACGCCAACAAGATGGTGGTGGGATCATGATATGAGCTCGGATTATTGGTAATGAGCTCGTGGGTCCATTTAAAGTGAAAGTTAAAATGAATTCCAAAAGTTACTGTGGTTTTCTAGAGCAATATTTCTTTGAATGGCTTGATAACCAGTCTTTAGCCAAGTGTAGATCTATGATCTTTATGTAAGACAATGCACCAAGTAATGCATCAAAGTTTACTAAATCCTGGTTGAAAGAAAAGGGATTTGTTGAAGATTCCCTTATAGACTGTCCTTCAAATAGATGTGACTTGAATCCCATTGAGAACCTGTGGAGCATCCTCAAGAGAGATATTTATTTTAATGGAAGGCAATTCAACAGCAAGTGTGACCTCTGAGAGGCAGTTAAAGTTGCTGCAAACAACTTACCATCCGCTAAAATTGCAAATCTAACATTAGATGTTGACAATAGGCTGCTAAGAGTTATTGAAAAGGAGCATTTGTGCAATAAATTTTAGGAGGTTCTTCTTATTTTTTGTTAATATATCTTTCATTTTTAAAATAAATTTTTTTTTTATGTTGTTCCTTTAAGAAATTGGTGAATTTGTTCTAAAATCTTTTCATATTTTTTTTTTACATTAGTTTTACAAGGTATAATAATGTAAAAGTATCAAAATAAATAGTTGCAAATAAACTACTGACAGTCAAATTAGTCTGTTTTATTAACTTTGTAAAATTTTTTTCCAACCAAAAATAATAGTTTTCTCTATCACTATATATCTAAGGTAATAATATTGAGTGGAATCTAATCAATATCATAATAGGACTTTTAACATTAAAGACGCAACTCTTTATACCAATTCATAACTTGCATATAATCTCTAGACACAGTTTATGTCCACTTTATATATAAATGGACACTGAAGTTTTTGTTGCCAACTGGTGTTGACCTCAATGTCCACTTTTATATTTTATCTTCACATTCACTCTGCCTGATGCTGAGCACTTTAACCTCTATTATAGCATACCTTTTGTGTATATATATATATATATATATATATATATATATATATATATATATATATATATTATTATTTATTTTTTGGTCATAATTAAATTACACCAGTACACAATTGTATTAAAAAGTGTTCAATACAATTTTACTGTAGAACTTTTGTATATTTTTTCATTTGTAAATGAGTTATTATGCAACCCGGGTTTCTACATTTTGGTATCTTCATGCAATTTACAATTACTATTTATTGTAAAGAGCCAGAAGACACCAAAAGATAGAAATCTGGGTTACATAATAACTTGCTAACAAATGAATATATATATATATATATATATATATATATATATATAATATAAATTACATTACTCTGTTAAATTAAATAAATGAATTTAACATTGAGTTCTCTTCAGTTTGTTTATCGGAATTTACCTGGAGTGTATGCTAAGTGTGCTACGTTATATATATATATATATATATATATATATATATATAGATATAGTGTATCGAGGTAGCAAATAATTTTCTAAACATATACTGTTAAATATAAGAGACAATGAATGTCTATTATGTTTAATCATGAGCCATTCTAAACATCATATTTTGGCTTTAATTTCAGTTGAAAATAAAGACAAAAATTCTCCAACATTTGGATAATTTTTTATTAATTTGGTTCTAAGCTTTCGGCTCACATGAGCCATCTTCAGAGAGGTTATTTAGACAGTAATACAATAACATCCACCATCACTGCAGCTTGTGTTACTCATACACACAGTAAAAAGAACCTTCAGATATTGGAGGCCATGTACATTAAATCCAAACAACCCACACTTAATAAAATCACATTTAAATCCGGTCATAACACGTTACATTGCATTTGAATACATGGTTCTGTTGTCACTTTGCGCTATCACACGGTGTGATGTCATAGAACCACATTGCAAGTTTGCAAACTGTGTTTGTTATTTTTGGTAGCTATTGCCGTTGCCTAGCGGAGTTTTATGTCAACACAAAATAAAATCATCGGTGATTGTGGATGCTATTGTATTACCATCTTAATAACCTTTCTGAAGATGGCTCATGTGAGCCGAAAGCTTAGAACAAAATTAATAAAAAATTATCCAAATGTTGGAGAAATTTTATCTTTATTTACAACTGAAATTAAAGCCAAAATACAATGTTTAGAATGACTCATGATGAAACATAATAGACATTCATTGTCTCATATATATATATATATATATAGTGACAGATATAAAAGAATTTGGTGCATAAAAATTTTTTGACCCAATTATGTTCTTTCCTATAAAAACAAAAGTGAGAAAGTGTTATTGCTTTGCCTTGACTTAGAATTGATAATCCTATCTGGATCTGTCATCTTTCTCTTCCCATTCTTATAGAATTAGTCAGAAATTCAGTTTCTCTAAAATTACCACAAAAGTTGAATATATTTCAATTGCTCACATTCTTTTTTCTGCCATAATTTTCAAGGAGAATAGTGTTTGCAATTACAGAGAATGGTCTCTTGCTTGATGGATAAAAAAAAATCGCTTTTATAAGAAGTGACTTTGATATCATTATTTTAAAAATACTTTCATCAATATTATTAGCAGCTTGTAATTTGGGGATGTTCAAGTTCTACATTTAGAAAAACATTTTGAGATACAAACATTCCTGAATGATTAACAGCAAGTAAACACAAAGACAATATAATTTGAATAATTTGAGATAATTAACAGAATTCCTCTCTATTTTTTTGGCAAATATAATTACAACAGTACATTACCCATGCATGTAGCAGCAAGAAAACAGCACTTTCTCTTTCTGCCATGTTTATTTTTCTTATAATAATGTTCACCCAATATAAGGCCCAAGAGCCACTAAAAGTAGAGGTTTACTGTTTGTTATTAATTTTGATCGATTCATTCATTTTTATGGCTTATCAACACTTTGCAGGTTATTTAAAGCCAGAAAATATTTATAGATTGTAATATTTTTTTATTTTTGGAGATAATAAAAATTTGATACAGTCCAACAGATGATGAAATGCATCAGAAAAGTAAAGTTTTCCTTTTGTCTTTATGTGTGTGTGTGTGTGTGTGTGTGTGTAGTGTGGTTAATTTTGTTTTATAAACATGTCAAGATCAATGGGTTATTCAATGCCTACAAGATTTTTAGGATAGATTTGTATGAATAGAACATTGTAAAAAATCAGCTTGTAGATCACGTTTCATTTTTGTAAAGAGATTTATTGACAGTCTGGTTTTGTTTATGTATTCTTTTCAGACCTACAGTTTCTAGAGAAATGGATTTTATTGACATTCTCATTTGGTTTATATATTTTTTTTTTTTTTTGGTAGAGTCCCACTGTTTTAAGAAATAATATTATGTTGCCCACTTTTGCTTTCTCAAAGGGGTCATACATGTTGATATTGTAGTATTTTTGTCTTGAGAAATCAAGGTCAGAACACTCAATTGATATATGTTTAATAGTGGATGCTATTTCATTTGCTTGGCATACTGGTTTATCTTCATTGTTTAGCAAGTATGAGTGGGCTATTCTTATGTGGCCAATGCTTAAGTGAGTCAATATTATTTCTTCTTTTTGAGATTTTCTGAAAGTCAACTTCCATTCTGCTAATTTGGACTAATTTGTGAAGAGTTTGTGTTGGCTATCATCCCAGCACCATTGCCATTCCTTTTGAATATACTTGTTAATGACTTCCTTAAAGTCAGTGTATGTGATTTTGGGCCTTGAGTCTACATTTATATCTAAGACTGATTTGGCTGCTAATTCTTCTTTTTTTACTTGGCAACTAACCATATCCCCACACCATAACAAACTTGATCACTTGAAAAGCAAAAAGAACACAAGTCCATGGTAAGAGTAAATATTAGCATGAAAGTCAATTGATTTCATACTAAGTTCTGTTGCATTTATAGTCATGGCTAAACAGACTATAAGAGTTTTGTTTCAGTATTATACAATTTTTTCATCATAAATTTGTCCAGAAGAAAAACTAATACCTAGGCAAGATGACATATTAAAGCTAATTATGTGAAAATCTAAACTCACTCATTAATCAGTCAGTCAATAAGTTAAGTGACAGATGTTGCGTGTCAAGTGTAACAAAACAAAAAGAAAAGGATTAACCAAAACTCAGAGATAAATCACAGAAAAAATATTTAATTTATGATAAACACAAAATGATATATATATATATATATATATATATATATACAAAATTTACAATTTTTTCACAATCAAAACAGAAATGTAGAGTTTACTACTGGCAGGCAAAGTGTTACAAAGGGGAAGGAAGGGTCAAATATCTTTACCCAGTTAAGATAGCAAAGAAGTTTAAGCACTATACTTTTTGGAAATCCTCAAATGTGTATATAAAGAATAATTACTAGTTTCATCAAGGAAAGAGTCAAAAATATCTATTTACTCACATAGTTCCATAAAGTTCTCTTTCAGGTTTTAGTTGGTTGGTGACTTTTCTTAGAGATTTTTTCGGCTGGATAAAAATCTTTGAATCAAAGCCGGAGTTGATAATGTCAGCAAATCCTGTCAACAACTGACTACTCTCTTCCCAAAACCTATTTTTATAGGGGCTAACACCTAATTTCCATATTCTAGAATCCTTTAGAATTCTCTAGATTTTACTCAAATTTTCACGGACATTCTAGCATCTTCCAAACATTCTATTTCTAATTTCCTTATTTTTACAACTACTTCATGAATTAAAACTTTTTTGTAATTAGAACTCAAATGAATCCCTTACTACAACTTTTGGGACATTATTAATATTATTTTTACATATAAATGCATCCCCGTAACACAGACGTGATACAAACTTAGGCGATCATGTCTCTTTCGATCCAGGGCTGACGAGGTAGAAGATTTTTCTGCAGTAGGTTTCCATTACTTTCTGTGGTAGACTGATTGCCAATCAAGGCTACAGAACTTAGTCTATCCTGCTATTCAACCCATAGCTCGAGAGAAAAGAGATAGATTAATAAATTTTTCACATAAATGAATGCAACAAATTCAACTGTAATTTGAACTCAGTTCTTTGAATTTTCATTCCGAACAAATATATATTGCACCACAAAGCAGACAAAAATGTTTTTTACCAGCTTAAAAATTTGTCTGAATTTTGAGGAATTTGCAGTTATCCTTATTTATGCAATTTACATTTGGACTTTATGTTTGTTGTTGTTATACCAATGTTTCAGTCATTGTGCCCTGCAGCCTTCATAAAGTGCATATTGAGCCGAGTAACCTATAGAGAATTTGGAACTGAACTCTTTATTTAATCTACAGAGTTAGATTGTTCTCATTCCACTGTTCATGTCTAGAGACATTGTCAAGTTCCTATTTTTAGTACTGCTCAGTTATTGATCACTGTTCCCACTGAGTTCAAGTGCACACTGCTCAGCCCAGGGATTGAACTCCCAATTACTATATTCACCAAATTCAAGAATCAACACTTTTATTCACTAGGCTATTTAAAGAAAACAACACTTCATTTTAAGTCCATGCACAAATTCTTATATGTCTACAATACTTAGAATTACGGTCAACAGTGCAGGTGAGTAAGCCTAACTGAAGGCCCCTGGCAGTGATTTGTACCCTCTGCTATCTTATCATTTGCATTTTTTTTTCTACCTATGTATACAATACAAATTGAACATGACTATTTAAGGATTCAGTTTTGATGTCATTATGGGTTCTTTTTTTTTTTTTTTTTTTTTGTTCAAAGCCGTGAATTTCTTTTGCTCATGCAAAATCTCAAAGAAACACTATATAAAATTCAGTTATCCATAATGTTGAACGTGTAAAAATTATTTAATTCTTGAACAAGAAAAATCTCAAGTTGATGTTGAAAACTGCTGCAAAACATTGATTCAAGATAAAATAATCTATTATGACATGTCCCTAAGTTGTATTTAGTTATATTGTATTTATTCTCAATTTTTCTAGTCAAATTGTTCACCTATAATGCATATGATCCATTATCTATATATAAATACTGTAGTACCTACGTGTGTCATGCTTTTGCCAAGAAGTATAATTCATGCATTTTCTTTTGGTACTTACTTCCCTTCAAATAAAATTCAATAGATGTTGATTACATAAAAAATATTGTTTAGTTTGTACTAATATAGTTAATAAAATGTCATAATTATAAGGAAAAGAAAAAGAGTATAACGGAGGGAAAGACAACACAGGAGGAGGAGACAACAAAGGAAGAAGGAGGAAAAGGAGTTGACAAAAAAGAGGAGGAAGAGAAGAAAAAGAAAGAGAAGACAAAGAGGAAGGATTAAAAGAAGGAGGAGGAAATAAAAAGATGAAAAAAAGGAGGAGGAAAATGAGAAGACGACAGAAGAGGAAGAGAAGGAGAAAAAGACAAAGGAGGAGGAGGAGGAGGAGAAGGAGAAGGAGAAAAAGACAAAGGAGGAGGAGGAGAAGGAGAAAAAGACAAAGAAGGAGGAGGAGAAGGAGAAAAAGACAAAGGAGGAGGAGGAGAAGGAGAAAAAGACAAAGGAGGAGGAGGAGAAGGAGAAAAAGACAAAGGAGGAGGAGGAGAAGGAGAAAAAGACAAAGGAGGAGGAGGAGGAGAAGGAGAAAAAGACAAAGGAGGAGGAGGAGGAGAAGGAGAAAAAGACAAAGGAGGAGGAGGAGAAGGAGAAAAAGACAAAGGAGAAGAAGACGATGACGAAAAAGAATGCACAAGATCATATAAAAATATATTTGTTAATGAATTTGATAAAATTGTAAAATATGAAGATCTGGAAACAGAATTTGCCTGAATATCACATTAAAATGCAACCATTATTCAAATAATAATAATAAAAGTACCAGGAGTGATTAAAAAATATTGATACACATTCACAGCTAAACAATAATATTTACTTAATCAACATCCATTGAATTTTATTTGAAATCATGAATATTACATGATCCATGAATTTTTTCACAGTTTCAGTGAGCTGCCTCGTATTGCAGATTTGGTGGGGCTCATAAGACCCTTGCACCACTTCTGCTTACTCTACATCCTGGCGTGAGTGTATGCCATGTTAAGCAGTCCTTTAACATTAATGATCACCCAGTGCAAAACCCAACAGCAATTCAAGGTAGAGTCTTACTGAATGAAGTGTGTGGTATAGATGTAAGAGAAGGAAATGAAAATTGAGGGTAACATTGTGGTGTTGAGGGAAGCATCCACACAGGAGACTTTTCCACAAAGTAGTGGTTCTTTAAAAAAAGATGTCTGAGTGAAGAGCCATTCTCACGAATAGAATATATTAGGAATTAAGGTTATTCAACCTTGAGATATCAAGGTAAGGTCTTTGCTGTAAATGTCTGAGCTGGTAACACTGAGAAACAAAGATCATCTGAACATTTGCCATAGAAATAGCGATAGGCTGTGGTGATAGGGGTTGTAGGGAGGAATTAAGCCCATTACCCACAGTCAGTCAATTAAGTGCCATGCGTAATACATGCTTGGGTGATCATGTCTCAAAAGAGACATGACTGACTGGGCAGAAGATTATCTCGCAATAGGTTGCCATTGCTTTCTGTGGTAGACTGGTTGCCAGTTAAGGCTATAGAACCCAATCTGCCCTATTATTTAACCTATAATTGGAGGGAAGAGACAGGTTAATACCTTTCCCAAGGATATTTGCGCGTAAGTGAATGCAAGGAATTCAACTAGAATTCGAAAAAAATTTCTCGTTCTGAGCCGATATTCACTGCGCTACAGCACACTTAAATGATTTCAAGCTCTCAAGGCTGAAAAGTGAGGATTGGGTAACTCCGGCTCAGATATAACAGAAATACTTTTTTTTTCTAGTTCATATTTAACCATTAAAGAAAGCATGATAGATGGAGCCCGGGACTTTCTGAAGTGGTACAAGAAGCCAGCAATTTTTCCAGCATCGTTAGTGATTCATTGTATTTAAAGTTGCAAGAATTTAAAACTTAAGAAGTCTTGGATCATGAAAACAATTAGACAAGAACTAGAACTGGCTTTAAGAGGTGCAATACCTGATTGAAAATAATTTGATTGAGCCAGAGTTTCGGTGAGTAGAACAATTAGTCAATTAAAAGTGCCATACGTGATACACGCTTGGGCGATCATGTCTCGAAAGAGACATGACTGACTGGGCAGAACATTATCCTGCAGTAGGCTTCCATTACTTTCTGCGGTAGACTGGTTGCCAGCCAAGGCTGTAGAACCCAATCTGTCCTGCTATTTAACCCATAACTGAAGGGAAGAGACGAATTACCTTTCCCAGGGGTATTTGCGCGTAAGTGAATGCAAGGAATTCAACTGAAATTCGAACTCGGCTCCCCAATTTCTCATTCCAACTTAAGATCCACTGCACCACAACTGAGTTTTAAAAATTCTAGCGTGGGGAAGGGCCCAATTGGAAGCCGTTCAATCGGCTTGAGGTCGGCCATGACAAGAACTTAAATTGAAAATCGTTCTGAGATTTGGAAATTATAAGCTTAATTCAATATACACTTCTTGAAAACATACATAGGCACGAAGACATGTGTACTTTGTAAGTAAGGAAATTTGTAATTATATGAGTATTAAAGTGTAAACGTAAAAAAAACAAAAAAACACTCTAAACACTAAACAGTAAAGCTGTACAAACATTAAAATAATAAAAAAACAAACTTTAAGACTAAAAGAGTATGACTAAAAATACCGCCACATTTTTTGCTAAGAAAAAAATTTAAAAAAACAGTATAACATGAGAAAATTTAATTAATAAAAATTAATTTTTATCATCAGAATGTTTTTAGGAATGACTAAAGTATTTCCATTAATTATTTTAATAATCCTTTCTTACAAGTTGCAATTTTTTTTTTTTTTTACGTTTAGGAGGTCGACCTACGATTTAGTGTTTAGAGCGCCTTTTTTTTCCAGTGAAAAACAGATTGATTTGTAAATTCTTGCAAAAATTCAAATAATTGTCGAATTTTAATTAAACTGTCAGGACTTTTATTCAATTTAAAGAATGTAAATCAATGTTTTTTTTTTGTTTTTTTTTTTGGTCGTTTTTCTTTTCTTTTAAACGGTTACTCATTTCCCGAAAATCTGCTCTGAACCGTAAAATTAAAAAAATATGCAATAAAACTTTTACGTTACATAATTTATAAAATGTCAATGTACCCAATTTTAAAAGTATGGTTGACCAAACACGAAATTATCAGAAAATAACACTAACTAACACTAACAGCGATGGTTGTTAAATTTTGTCAACATTCCTAAAATTAGATTGATTACGGGGAATGTTTTCCCACATTTTTAAATTACTGAGTACTTAAAAATTATATATATTTATATATATATAAATTGGGGGGGGGGGTACTCACGTCATTTTTTTTAAATTGTGTTTTACAGATAAAATCTCTGTAGACCAACATGTCATCATCGCTTCGTCAATTGCGTAAAATATGGGGATGTCGATTAAAAACCACAGCTACTGTTTTGTTTTAAAAATACATTTGTGTTATTTATTTATTTATTTTTTCAAAGATCAGTTATGCTTTAAATTAACTAATATTCCTCAAATAAAGTTTGAGAAAAGTATTTTTTATTTTTGGAATTTTTTTTTTTAACAGCGAATTGCACTGCGATGAAAAACGATTAAAAAGGGCGCCAATCAACTATTTTAGAAAAAAATCGATTCCAAACATATAAAATTTCGATTTGGGTATTTTTCTTACTGGAAATAGTAATTTTAATTCTTTAGCTATCAAAAAGTTTAAAAAAATGAAAGCTTCAAAAAAGCTTTTTCATTTATAAAAAGCTAATTTTAAACCTTAGATATTGTGAATTGGTGGAGGTACCGAAAACAGCAATATAAATTATACTCTCTTATGAAGTATCACTTTGAAGTTGATATATAGCTTTTTGGGTGATTATTATTTTCTGAAAAACATAATAGTAGTAAATTAAAATAAACTAAATAGAACTAATACAGAGTGAGTATGTGTGTGTGAGTGTAAGTGAGTGTCCTTTCTGGAATGTACAAATGCAGTTATTTTGGTAATTTTTTCTATAAAGATGGCGGCCAAAGATTTTGACATCAGACTCATTCCTAAGTTTAGTGGCGATGCGATTGAGTTATCGATTGTGGAATGGATCGAAAATCAAGAAAACTGCTTTGCCAAAGTGCCACAGAAGTGGTTAAGATCTTCACAAGGAGCCGAGCTCGCGTTACTGTGAGGAGAGTTGTTCTTCAAGCTTCTCACCATTAGTGCATTGCCACGGGTATTGGTAGACCATTTTTTCGTTCCCGTGTAGATATCCAATTCAATTGTCAGAAATTTACATTTAGAAAACAGTTTGTAGACAATCCATTTACAGAGGAGTGCCGATCTCTATGCGTTTGTTACAGAACGATCTTGAGAACAATTGAAGAACTTGAATTAAACTTCAGAAGGAATAAATTTCAATATGTGTAGATATTTATGTATTTGTATAAAATGAATAACAATTCACAAAAGAAAAATATATCCTACTTAATGTCAGTCAGTTAAATGCCATACTTGATACACGCTTGGGCAATCATGTCTGGGAAAGAGATATGACTGACTGGGCAAAAGATTATCCCGCAGTAGGTTGCCATTGCTTTCTGCGGTAGACTGCTTGCCGACCAAGGCTATAGAACCCAATCCGTCCTATTATTTAACCCATAACTGGAGGGAATAGACAGATCAATACATTTCCCAATAGTATTTGCGCGTAAGTGAATGCAAAGATTTCAACTGGAATTTGAACTCGGCTCCCGTCGGTCCGAGTCGATATCCACTACACCACAACGCACATCCTTCTAAATGCACACACCTAAAAAGCGTAAAAAAAAAAAAAAAAAAAAATTTTACAGGGTTAGCTGTAAATGTAGTTCCCCCTAGAAAGACCAGGTAAGGATTTAACCTACGGTTTTCTAGAACGAAAACGAGAAACCTAGCCTAGAACATTTACAGTTCTCAGCAAGGCAACGTAGGTGCGTAATGTCCACAAGTTCTTTGTAAGAATTATTACACTGTGTGAAGTTCCATGTTACATAATATTTTTCACTAGGGACTGAAACTCCTCCTCCCTCAGAAAGTAACCGAAACACATCCTACCTGTCAAATATCCAAGGTTTTAAAAAAATCCGCCATTTTGTTTTATACTGCTTTTAGCACCGCCACCTAGCGACAATTAGAAATTTTTTTTTTTTTTGCAACTTTCAACGGTTGAAATTTACGGAAATGACCATTATTTGGAAATATCTTTTTCAGCTTTAAAACGAAGGAGTTATATGTCTTTAAAGTATGGGGCCAGTGTATAATGCAAAATTGAACCCTGACTATGGATCATATGCAACATAGGTGAACAATTCGGCAGGAATAAATGAAAATATAATGTAACTAAATGCAAATTAAAGATATGTTATTCCATCTTAAATCAACAATGTTTTGTGGCAATTTTTAACATTTTTGTTAAAAAGTTGAATAATTTTAGCACATTCAAAATAATGAATTTAAAAAGAAATTTATATAGTGTTTTTTTTTTCTTTTTTTTTTTTTTCCAAGACTTAGCATAAGCAAAACATATTCACGGATTTGGACGGATAAAAAAAGAATCCAGAATGACGTCAAAATCGGTTAAAATTGTTCGTCCTTTAATAATCAGTTGTGTTTAGTTTAATTTGTAAAGTTTATAGATGTAGATAGAAAAAAAAAGCAATAATTGCTACGACAGCGAGTCACTAAACACTGCCCGGGGCTCCAATCAGGCTCCTCCCTCAGTTGAGGAAAGTACGCACCGCCCTTGCTGACACCGAATGTCCAGTTTAATGTAAAAAGAAAAAGAAAAAAAAATACTACTCAAGCTCTTTTTCTGCACATTTTTAATTGAGCCATTCTTCTTTAACCTGTCTGCATTTATTCCTTGTGTAATTTTCTGTATTCCATTCCATGTCTTGGCATTGTTTTCTGTCTCTTTTACATCATGTCGAGAATCTCATTTGCGATCCACTCGTTTTTCCTTCTACATACATTTTCTTTTCGGGTGACAATATCTTCTTTTTACACTATCCATATATTTTTTCTTCAGGTTCAAATGAGTTGTATTGCGATTTTGGTGCTGCGTTAGGCTTCTTCGGTTTTCCTAGTTTCATTCTTAATTTAACAGGGAGATGATCGTTTCCGCAGTCGGTACTTGGATAAGTTTTCTAGTGAACAACTGTATTCGTGAATATCTTGTTGATAGTTAAGTAGTCGATTTGGGTTTCCGTTTCTTTTACTGAGCTTTTTCCATGTCCATAATCGTCTTGGATGTCCTTATCAGGTGTTAGTTATTACCTGGTCATTCGCCGTGTACCATTGGACCTATTTTTCTCCGCGTTCGTTGCTGGTTCCTAACCCAAATTTGCTAGCTATTTCCTCTTCCCTCTCCTTGCCCACTTTGGCATTCAGGTTTTCTGAGATAATTATAATTTCTTGTAATTTACACTGAGCCTTGGCGTTGTCTAGCATGGAGTAAAAGATTCCATTTCTTCTTCTGTACTTTGTGTTGACTGTGCATACACGACTATAACAGACATGTTGAAGGACTTTCTTTTCAGTTTAATTACAATAATTCTTTCGGATAACTCTGGCAGTATCATAGAATGCATTTCTTCATGTCTTGATCCAGTATCAATCCAACTCCTTTTTCATTTTTCTCTCTGCCTATACATATATATAATTCTTTGGTTGTCACTGACAAAATAACCGTGGTCTGGCCATCTGATTTCACATACACCTGAAATGTTGACTTTTAACCTACCCATCTCCTGTTTTACAATTTCCAGTTAGCTACAGTTGTTCAATGTTCTGACGTTCCATATCCCGAGAGTTATTTTTTGTTTCATGCAAGAAGTCGCTGAATGACAGCTCAGTGACATCATGTCGCTCCTTTCCAGGGGAGGGATCAGACTCGAAGCAAGAGAAATGTAGTTCTACAGAAGGATGCTGAGGATACCATGAGCCGAACATGTAAGCAAAGGACGATGTTTTGGAAAGAATGGAAGCAACAGGGAAACATATTTACCATCAAGAAGAGGCAGTTGAAATTTCTAGAACACGTAATGAGGAAGGAGGACTTGGAGAATCTGATTTGCACAGGGCGGGTAAAGGGAAGAGGGAAAGCAGCATGTGACATGCTTGATGGACTTTAGCAAGTGAATGGCAGAAATAACAAGACAAAACTTATTAAGAGCTACAAGGGATAGGAAAATGCAGAGGGCCGTTATCGCCTACCTCCTGAAGGGACACAGCACATAAAAGAAGTAGATTGAAAAAAATATAGCAGGAGGTGATACTACAACTTGACAACCAAGGATTAACAGACTAGAAGGAAATGAGCGAAATGGACATAAGGGAAATGAATGTACTTTCGTGTTTACTTAACCCCAATTTATTTATTTCCCTCCTGCTGTCGCCACCCACATCTATAATGGCTTCTGGAATGTAAAGATCAAAGCTGAGTGTATGAGTGACGTGGTACAAAATGGAATTTAGTTAGAGAGTTGAGTTCCAACATGACGATGAGATTGTCAATATCTCTCAAGTAGAATCACGCTACTGATCCACACCAAATTGTATGAGAAAGTAAATATAATTAACATTTATAAAAAAATAAATAAAAGTGGCAGGAAGGGTTATGGAATGATTATTTTGCACTTACCCTTACTTTCTGTGTTCTTTTCATTAATTAAATTTAGGAATTGAATTCAATTTTGCCACCAAAACACGAATTAAAACTGTTTGGTGGCATGACTCTCGAGTGTCAAATAAACGAACATTTATTAAATCGTGATTATTTTCCAACCCCGTGGAAAATATTAGAATCCCCTAATCACAGAGAAATGTACTAAATAACATAAACCATACCACTTGAGGAATTTCAACAGCAGCAACAACTAAAAGAATAGATAGCACATGTAACTCAAAAACAAAATGACAATCAATATGTTGTTCCACACTACTTAAAAAAAAAAACAAGAAAAAATCCCCATCGATAGTGAAAAGAACAATAGCAGTTATTGAACGTGATAAACTTATCTTCTTAGATACAGAAGGCGATTAGGTCTTTTTTTTGGCGGAGATAAGTCACATGGGTCACGTGACGGGCCGCTTAGTGACGTCACTCCATACAGTGACAAAAGCGGCGGTCAATTTTCAGTTCTTTACAGCAGCCAAACCAAAAGGTTGCTTTCTTTAACGCGCCCCCTATGGCCAGGGCAGAAGCTAAATCTGGCCTATAAATCAATGGTGACGTTTTCTTTTGGGAATATATCTTTCCCATTTATAGAAAGAAACTTCAGCTTGCAGTCCTCAATTTAAGAGAACCCAAGACTCGCTGTTTCACGTTCGTGGAATATGTCCTCGCCTGGGACATAAACGAATTCAGCTCTTTTGAATATGGAGTCCTAAACATGGCTTCACTAGACAATGACCTTCTTTTTTGTTTCTCCTTACACTCTGTTTTGATTATATATATATATATATATATATATATATATATATATATATATATATATATTCCATGTGGGACATACGTGTATATACAGTTTTGCATGTGTCTTAATAGTATAAAAGTCTAAGAACAAAGCATGTTTGTCATTTCTTTCAGCCATTTCGGTCCGTCCCTGAATTATGGTGTTGTTATATCACGGATATAATAATGCCCATAATGGGAGAATAAATATTTCTTCCACAGCAACCTTCCGTTACAAAAAAATGTTTTAAGTGAAGAATTTTATTAATAAGTTTCAACCGAGAGCAAAGTTGGCTGTTCGGTTAATGAATTCCGAATTTTTCTTCATATAAGTAACCGCCTAAGAGATAAAGAGAACAGATACTACATTTTGATCCCAACCCGATGACCATGGATCGAGGAAATACTTAACTCTCGTAGCACTGTCTGCGATATTTATTTCAGTAATAATGTAGAAAATATGGCACAAGACTAAAAAAAAGGAACAGGAGAAGTTGGTCTTGTTTTGTCCTACACTTAACTTAGTCAGACACAATCACTAATCTAAACATACTATAATTTTCCCAAAACATTCTTTCGGGCCACTCTTACTACAATCACTATAATATCACAATTCTCTATATTTTACAGGTCTTCATATTTTTAAAGTTTATGAAGTTCCTTACTTTCCCTCCCGTTCCTATATTAGATATCTTTTGTTGCTACATAAATGGCTAATAGCTTCCTTGTTGGAAAGCAAGAATTGGCATCTGTCCCATTTATTAAAAAAATGTCCTTCGCAAAATCTTGTTTGCTTTTGAGCAGCAAGGATGAACCACTCTGTTTCTGGTTTTAACTCAAACTCTCGAACCACTGACAAGCCAGATTTTATTTAACATCATGGTCTTGTACTCACAATGTGTTGTATCGCCGAGGTGGCAGGACGATACCCAAAAGACGTGTGCTGAGTATCTATAGCACAATATCCGTGCTAATGGATATTAATACAAATAAGACAAACACCAGCAGACAGAACAACAAATAGAAAAGAGGAGAGGTTAAGTCATTGGAGTCGCGGAGAGCACAGTAATCGTCAATGACACACCGAATATCCCAGACTGATATTAGAACATTGCATCTTTGAAAGCGCCAGATGGGTGTTAGCTGCTCTACAACACTAGATATTATTCAGATATGGGTTTTTAGTTTAGTTAGGTTACTGCGAGAGGTGGCATCATCATATAATTTTGCTTGTTAGCACGTGTGTTAAACCCTTCCACTAACTCATAAACAATAGACTATTGCGTTTGTTCCAAAGGAAAAATGGAAAAGACATCAGTTTTACTAAGAGGAAGAAAGATGTAGGAAACGATAACGCTCTCATGTGTTTAATGTCTGCTTCAGTGAAATAGAAAAACCTTTCAATTTTAAAAGTTGTCATTACTACCCTTCTTACTTCTACATTCATACTTATGATTGTTATTGCACTATTAAAGTAAAACTAAAATATATAGAATGCAATATGGAAATTTGTAGCAAGGAAACTCACAATGAGCTTAATCATTCATTAAATATGATACATCAGGAAATCCAAATAGCAAAACTTTAAAAAAAAATCATAAACGTTTTTTATTTGTTCTTTATTATATCATTCGGTTGGATTTTAATCCCTACTTGATTCTAATTCATACACACACACACACACACACACACACACATGCCCAAATATACGTTTTTTTAATCATTTCACCCAAAGCAAGGCAGAACTGCCACTGGTGTGCAGGGGGTTACAGAAGAGGTGAGATGAGAAAGAGAAACAAGTTACAGGGGAGTCAGAGAAGGAGTAAGAAAAGGATGAGAATACAGGTGTGAAGAGGGCTGCATGAGAGGGGAGTGTAAAGGAAGAAGAACAGGATACAAGGGTTGTCATAGAAAGGATGTGAGTCAAGAAGATAAGAGATGGCAATTGACTTTGCATTTAAATTTGTGGGGATTGTAATTTTCAGGGAAACAAGTATACGGAAGGAAATTCCCATGACGGGAAGTGCGAGCAAAAAAAAGCTGATAGAGTAGAAAATGCGGTTATATTTTATTGGTTTCACTGTAAAGGGTGGGACCTAATTGCTAGTCCAGTAGCTCGAGTAAATTCCTGCAGAGGAGGCTCGTCAGAGCAGAAGCCGTGAAAGTATTTGTAGAAGAGACAGAGGAAGGCTACATTACGTCGGTGAGAAAGTGACTGGAGTTGAGCTACCAGTTCAGGATCAATTACATTGCAGATTCTTCGTTGGATTTTGTCAAGAAGCCCGAGATGAGTATTCTATAGAACCGAACACTTACGCCTATTCTATTAGCCATTATCAAGTGTGCTTTATACCAAGATACGTTCGTAACATATACGTAGAAAATACGACCATAATAGCCTCACCCACTTGAAAAAAAATTACAAAATATAATGGAAACAATAATAATAATAATAATAATAATAATAATAATAATAAAGAAAATACAATGCTCCATTATATCAAATATAAACACGGCCAAAACGTGCTGACAGTGTTTTGAATAAAAACACATTTTCATCACTATAGATACATCTATAAAAAAAACTGCATATTCAGTTAAAAATAAATAAAACGTCTTCGAAAAGAAAATATCTGTACGAATGCTAGAAAAATCCGATAGAAAGTTTAATAGCAGTACATTGTCAGTCGTTTTTAATAAAACTATATATGCTTACGGTCATATCACGTTGAATAACCCGGGTTTTCGCTCGATCACCGAAGCTAAGCAACGTCAGTACTTAGATGGGTGACCACTTGGAAATACCAGGTGATGTAAGCGTTATTGACGGATGTGCGTTGTGGTGCAGTGGATGTCGGCTCAGAGGGGGAAATCGGTGAGCCGAGTTCCAATTCCAGTCGAACACTTTGCATTCACTTACGCACTGGTACCCTTGAGAAAGGTATTAATCCGTCCCTTCCCTCCAGTTTATGGGTTAAATAACTGAGGTCTGTTGCTCATATTATCTGTGGCAGACGTCTGCACTGATTGTTTGTTATCAGCAGTTCCCAAAAGTGTGGATGGTGCTACACAAGCCTTCACCACTTTAAACAATTATTTGTGTGGTTGTCTAACTGCGTTAGACGCTCATACGTCGAAATCGACGGAAGAGTCCATAACATTATATATCCTTGTGCAAATTAATTGAAACAAAACGAATAGTTTTCTTAAGATTTTTCACACTTTCTCTGATGAAGTATAAGTCGTCTCTTGACGTTGTTTTTCTCCTCCGACAGCATTTTCTTTTACATTTTGAACTGATGGATCCAGTTTGTTTCTTCGCCTTGATGATACTACTGACATTTGAAAGGCTAGCACCAACAATATCCGTGATCTGTCTGTAAGTCTTGCTAGTGTGTTCGTGCAGCGTTACAATTTTCGTACGTTTCCTTAGAGTAACATCCATCACAGACAATGATCGTAGAACAACTAATCGACAGTTGAGACAATAGTATCTGGGCATAAAAAAACTCTGATGCAATTATGGACGACGCAATATTTTTCAAGGCTAAACAAATTTCATCATCCACCCCGAAAATAGATTCATATTACTGCACACCACTGCAAATGACCTAATCTGAGAAAAAAATAGAAACTGATTACATCCTGTCACTCCAGTTAGTTTATAATTGAGTGTATAGTGAAAGAAAGGAAATTAGATAAGTTGTTTCAAGTAATTTGCACAAGGGTATATATGTGTCAGATTAAAATATTGCAAACATTGTGTCGACTTATTTTTAATAAAATATACAGTAATTTTTAGCAACACAGTTTTGCGGTTGTTTATTTATTTATTTTGTTTAACTTACACCCCTGAAGATGATCTCGGAAGGAGATTGAAAGTACTTGGGAACATTAAGAAATGAATGAACAGAACATGTCAACGTAACAGCTCATTTCTGACATCTTTCAATTCTAATACGCGAAAGATTTTTCGTGAGTATGAACGGATTTTATTAAAAACAAAAAAGCTGACACAATGTGTTCAATTTATTTAATCTGACATGTTTAAAAGAAAATACCTAAACACACACACACACACATGGTAACATTGTATTTTATGTTATAGTTGTTAAAGTAAGTTTACACAGACAAACTGTTATATTCGTTTTCAGTGTGACAGAACGATGGCTAAACAAGTACAAATAAGGTACCTCGCGTCAGCGAGGCTTGTCTTTCGATCCTTACCATTGAGTAGTGAGTTCGATCCTAACTAAATACTCCATACTTGTAGCCGTGTACCAAAACTAAAGTAAGCTTAGTAAATGACACTGAACAATTACTCTCTTTTTTTCTTGATATCCTGGTGCGCGAGAGAAAAAATAACGCCATAGTTTAACCAAATGAAATAATTGGTTAACATTTGTTTAGCTGATAGGCTTAAAAATGTTTGTATATTCCCAACGATGGTATAATTTTCTCATGTGCGCAGTTAACAATACAAGTTCTGTGATCTTGTGTCAATAGCTTAGATTTAATGACTTTTAGAATAAAAGAAAGCCAAACTGATGAACTGTTACGTGTTTTACTATCAGGCATTCTGTGTGCTTTTGTGTAATCTATATGTACACTGGGAAGTTTGACATTGTGAATAGATAATGCTGAAATCTCAAAGATCGGACTAAAATAAAATTCCCACTCTCTTCTGGGTGGGCGCGCGTTATTTCGTTAACTGCGACAACACCAGTCTCCCGAGTGATATAAAATTGTTTGCGATTATTCCACATGACATTATAAAAGTCTATTGTGCTTTTTTTTCTTAAAGGAATTTTGTTCAATGGTCATAGCATACAAGCTGTAAAAGAATTGATGATTTATCACAGAAGATAGGAGTTTCGAACCGAACCCTTTATTACAATCACTGGGGTATATCATCCTCATTCCTTGCGTAAACCCTCGATTGGAAGTCATGAGTTATCTCATTCTAACCCTGCAAGTTATTTGTTCAATACCAGGCAAGTTACTTGAGTTCAATACCAGGCTACAGCAGTGGTGAACAAGTAACTTGCAGGGTTAGAGAGATATAACTCATGACATCCAATCGAGGCTGGAGGTTAGCATCAGCCAAGCTGATGGAAAGCAAAAAAAGGTTCTCGAAGACGATATCACTCCTAAACTTTGTTCCGCCATCCAGGCTCACTAAGTAGGTTATGTGTTGTTTTCCTCTGTTCTTCTTGCCTTCAATCTGTCCTGTGAGTATCAGATTTTCCAAGTTCTCTTTCCTCATCATGTGTCCTAGAAATTTGAACTGTCTCGTCCTGATGTTCAGATTCTTTTTTGTTTCCATTTTCTAATTTTATGTTATCATAAACCAAATTTGGAAAAATATATTGTTAAAACCAAACTAAATGAAGGTAGAGTATGTCACCTTAATCTAATTCACAAGAATTTTTCTTTTTTTTTTTTTTTGTTTGTCAGTCTGTGACTCCTTTTGTCTGCCTGGAGCTTAAAGACGTATACAGCTATCTTTTTCTTCATGTACCGCGTTTCTTCAGAACGTAGGGCATTACAAACCTCCACTTGGCTCTGTCTTTTATCGCACTCAACATTCTTCCTCTTGGTATCTCTCCCAAACCCCGCTCTGACATCCATTTGCTCAGGTCTATCAAGTAGGTCTCACGCTGATTTCCCTTGTCTCTTTTTCCCTTTATCCATCCTGTGAGTATTAAATTCTCCAGGCCCTCCTTCCTCATTACACGTCCCATAAACCTTCTCTGTCTGTTCCTTATATTAAGTATGGCTTTTCTCGTTTCTATCCGCCAACACTTCATCGTTAGTCACGTGCTCAGTCCACGGTATCCTCAGCATCCTTCGGTAAAACCACATTTCTGCTGCCTCAAGCCACTCCTTCATCCTTCACTGCCATACAGAAGAACAGATATTACATATCAATCCAGTACTCTCTTCTTTGTTTCCAATGAGATTTTCCTGTTTTTAAGTACTCTGGTTTGCTTTTGAGATGCGTCCTTGGCCATGCCAATGCGTCTTTGGATCTCAACATCGCACTTTCCATCCTCTGTCAGAACGCTTCTAGGGTGCCATAAACTTTAACCCCACGATGGTGTTTATTCATTTTTAAGTCTTCATAGAAACAGAATTCGATGTTATGCTTGTGTTTATTGCTGTGTTAAAAAAACGTATGGCTGATACATTTGTGGTGATACCGAGCAAAATCGAGGGACCGGATGTTTGCTCTATAACGACCAGAAAGCAAATGAACAAAAGTCGTCTCTGCGCAGGTGTATTCGTGCAGATGTTCCGGTTGAAAAATAAAAATTAATCAAATATTAAATTTCCATTTCGCGAGCCTACGCGAATTTTATTTACCAGCTAATGGGAAGCTCAGAATCAAATACAAGTGTGAAATCCCAAAAGAGCTGTTTTGATCCAAAAAGCAGATATAAAAAGCGGATACAGACACGACACCAACAGACGGGTAGATCAGAGAAGAAGAGTGTAACCCATCCCCTTGACCTAAGTCAAGCGGCTACTACGTTCGCCTCTCATCACTTCTTCCCTGTCTCAAAAGTACTTACAGACCTAAGGAACGACTACTTCAAAGACATTCCTCACACACCTCCGCTCCCCACATTCCTAAACACTAATTATCTCTTTCAGCTTATTATTTGCCATGAACATTTTAACCTCCATTGGACCTATATTCAAGTATCACTTTAATTGTAAAAACATTAATTGATATGTGTGTCTATAAAATGTTATTTTTCAACTCAATTTGCTTTTCTTGATTTTATAATCATTTTATGACTTATAGTGGGCTATCTACCACCAGGCCAAATTCCGTTAACCTGCAACAATTTACAACTATCCTTCTCTAGAACGGACTCCCAATACAACTAGAAAATAATAAACAACTCACTATACATTCATGTTAAAAATCCAGACATTTGAAATCCTTTTGTAATGCCATCAGATATTTAAATTAAACGTGGCTCAAGTGTTCATGATGCGAGTATTTTTAAATAAGGTATTAAATTCAATAAGTGCGTAATTCAAATCCATGATTTCTTTTCGAGATCAGAGACATTATTTAGGATTACTACATGAATTAGCTTAATAGTTCGACCTACGTAGGGTCGGTTTTCAGTGAGTAGAATTAAATTCAGAAGGTGCGATTTTAGTGTTTCGTGACACTAACAATAAACCAAGTTTTGTTCACCTAATATCGAATTCAGTCAAGCGATATGTCATATACCAATGGATTCGTCTGCGTTTTTATCGCAAAATCTTTCGAGCACAAATGATGCAAAGAAAACTCGGCGCCTAAGTTTGGTTTTTGCTCAGCCATTTCACGTAAGGTTGAACAGTGCTAGGTCAGCACTTCTACTATGACGTATCTCATTGCAAGATCGTCGCCAAGATGATGGCATAAAGGGGGAGCCTACCCGACCCAAATCCACAACATTTGCCCACTCCCTTAATAAAAAAAAGTAATGGGAACTAATTTTAGTATGCAGATTCTTGGTTGTGGCTACTCCTTATTTAAAACCTCCCCTTACTAAAAAAAAAAAAAAAAAAAAAAAAAAAAAATTACTCTGACGACGAGCGTGGCTCATTGTAAAAACTACAAATTCCTCTCAAAATGCCAAAAATAAAAATTACGCAGTTTGAGAAGCCTATCATTTGTTTATATTTCTGGGATAAGGTATTTATACTATTTACATTGTTCGAACCGTTTTCTTTGTGTTTATTGCCATATCCACGACGACGTTCCAGCCGTTGTAAAAGGTCGGAGAATACAGTGGTCGAAACGTCGTGAATATGACAGTAAAGATGCGTACAACATTCCGAACAATGTAAATAGTGTAAATACCTCTAAATTTTATGTGAAACATGCGCGCTTCAAGAAACAAAAAACCTTTAAAAAAATTAAAAAAAGGTAGATGAAGAAAGTTAAAAGAAAGGACTACAAATAAATTACAAGAAAACCGAATGTATGGTCATCAGCTAACGAAGAAGCCCAAAATGACGATTGCAGGTTGGAGATACTAAAATCAAGCAAATACAAATATTTAAATACTTGGAAAGTGTTCTAACGGAAGACGGAAAGGGTGACACTGAGATCCGAAGGCGAATTGGAATAGCCAAGGACGCATTCCAGAAGCTGAGCAGAGTATTAAGAGACAGGAAAATTTCGCTAGAAACAGAGCACTGGATTGCTATGTGATGTTTGTTCTTCAATATGGCAATGAAAGATGAAAGAAACACTTGAAGCAATTGAAATGTGGTTCTACAGAAAAATGCTGCGAATATCATGGATCGAGCATGTGAGCAATGATGAGGTTTTAGAAAGGATAGAAACGAAAAGGAAATTAATACTGCGCATCAGGAAAAGACAGTTGAAGTTCTTGGGACATGTAACGAGGAAGAAAGGCTTGGAGAATCTGATACTTACAGGTCAGATAGAAGGAAAAAGAGACAGAGGAAAGCGCGCGGATAATATATTTGAATGGCCTGAGTAGGTGGATGACAGAATGGTGTTTGGGTGGTGTAACTGGAGAAAGCGTGCCAGGGATAAGAAGACGTGGAAAGCCATGATCACCTACGTCCTGAAGAGACATGGCACATAAAAGAAGAATCAGTCAAAAGAAAAAAGAAAAAAAGGCAACCTCGAACATAAACTGTGTGACGGGTACGTGAAAATCGAGCAGGTATAACAATTCATCTACCTGGGCAGTGCAATAAGAGACGAGAAAAATACGATACAGACATCCGAAGATACATAATTCAGAATCTAAGCAAAGTTTTAAAAGATATGAAAATTTATTAGAAACAAAATAAAAGAGTGTTACGATGCTACGAAATATTTGATATCCGATATAATACTAGTGGCTAACAATCCTTTCATATGAAGAAGAGACTTGAAATGAAAGAAGTGAGGCTCTCCCAACAGATACTGTGGAAAGAACACGTTAAAAATGATGAAATTTTAAGGAAAACAGGAATGGCAATAAAACTTATATTTCAAATCATAATGAGAAAAGAGAGTCTAGAGAATGTAATGCTTACAATGCATTGTGAAGGGAAAAGAATCAGAAAACAAAAGATGATAAAGAATCAATAGTTAGAGCAACATGAAGTTGTGGAAAGCCTTCATGACTCACGTTTTGAATACATAAAAAACATACACAGAGTTAAACAAATAAAACAATTTATCTTTGTAATTGTTGTGGAGTAGTTTTCGCACTGAATGTTATAATCGTACTGTGTCGGTTGCTAATCGACTTAACGCACCCAAAATGTTAGGAACTTGGTAATCTTCCACTGAATGCTGACTCCTTAGTATTTGGCTAACTGCCGACTAATATCAACTGCCTAGTAGTTCTACTGAACTCCAATAGAACTCTAAAGAACTCCTATGAACTTCTCAAGAACTCCCTGTTAACTCTTATTAATATAGGGGGGAGTCTATTATCTGAGGAATAGGTGTGTTTCCCCATAACAGTAATAAAAAATTGACAGGGTGTACCAGCAACGATCTTTTTAATAGACAAAGTCTTTTTTGAACTCCAGATTTTTCTAATTCATCGAGAGACTATTTTTACTTTTTTTTAACTCTTTTGAATTAATATAAATTACGTTCGTAAATACAAATGATATATTTAACAGGCATACTCATGTTTTCTTTATTTTGGGGGGGTGGATTTGAATGTTCAGATCTTTAACATAACATAACATACCCTGTAGGGCTGAATTCCCAATATAATAATAAATTCTATTGAAACCTTTTGATTTGTGCAAATGTAGGTTGACGGTATAATTAACATTTGAATTTTACATTATTTATATTTTCTGGCCAATAAATAATCTTGTGAATGTTAAAACGTCCGTTTGAACCTAAATATCACCGGGTTAAAAAAAATTGCAATTTGAAATTCTGCCTTTAATAGAAGTAAAAACGCGTATATTGCACTAATATTCTTCATCCTATGAGAATTAGCCAATCATTTTCAATTAATGTTTACCTTTCTTGAAGCCGGTGAATTGTTATAATAACAGCAATAAATTCGAAAAACTTCAATCATTGCTGCTTTGCTTTTCTTTAGTTTACTCAATTGTCGTGTAATGATACAAAAGGCAATTTGGTCACGTGGGTCACGTGACAGCCGCTTAGAGACGAAAGTAGCAGTCAGTCAGCTTCTTCCAGAAATCAAACCGATCAGTTGCTTCCCCCCCCCCCCAGCACGGGCGACGTTCTTACCTCGTCCAAATGGAGGCTGAATCTCTCATGTGGTGCAGCTTACAAGCCCTTGGCGTCTTTTTCATATGGAAATATATCTTCACCAGATATAGAATCCCCAGCTTGCAGTTCTCATATCCAAGACTCGCCGTTTCTCCTTTTGAAGAATATGTTCTCTAACAGATAAATCTAGCCCTCTCAAATTTGGAACCTGAAATATGTCTTTTCGAGAAACAAAATAATCGCCAACAACCCGAATGAGGAATTATTATATGTAACACTCTTTTCGTTGTCTTTTCACACTGTTTATTGTTATATATGTGTTACTAGCAGTATAGCCCGGCCTTACTCGGGTGTAATGAAAGCTTTAAAACTAATCCATGGTCCTGGAGCTCAGACTCTTTGGACGTTGGCACGAAAGACCAAAAAGCAATAGTTGTTTCCAGTTAAAGCGAAACCGTAGACTGAAAGAAAAATGAATGGATGTAAGTCAAATTTTGATTTCCTAGTATCGATATCAAATAAGTTTTTTTCGTTGTAAACTGAATTTTGAAGGCTAAATATGTCATCTGAGTAAATGGTATCATGGCTGAGACTAAGAACTACAATTATACCTACTTAGAGCCAAACCTGAAGCAAAAACTAAAATAAAAGGGCTGAAAAACTGATTTTGATCTTGCCTTATATATATATATTATCGATTTTCTGCACTATTGTAAGAACTGCAACCTTGAAACTTCTGAATATCGTTTCTTATGTCTTGGTCTATGAGTGTATCAAATTTGATTAAAATCAGACCACTCTTTCTATAACCCGATTTTTTCGATTATCGATTTTCAATATTTATTGGGGGTACCTAGATACAAAACCTAGCTAAGAACACTCGCAGACGCTTATAGTACAACTGTGTAAATATTCAAGAAAATCGGTTCAGCCGTTTCGGAGTCTATAGGTAACGGATACACACACACAAAGTTCCAGTTTAGATATTTGCTCTGCGTGTGACATATGTAAATATGTATATGATATGATGATATATATTTTTATATATATCAAGAACAGTATTGGGGAAATTGTACGACAAAAAAAAAAAACGAAACCCTTCACAAGAAAACTTTTCCCACTTTGTCATACAAATTGAGTGTTCAAATTTTGTTAAAACTTTCTTGTTTAAAATCACTTATTTTGTTGTATTATTTTTTCCTTGTTTTTTCCTTTCTTGTTTATTATGCTGGCCATACTTGCTAGTTTTGGGGGTTGACCTTGTCTTTCTACTTCTCCGCTTAATATATTAGAATGTTAAGTTAAACATCGCATGGTCAAAAAGCTCTGTTGGTAGCCGATTCAACTGTCAAAGTAATTCTGATCGAAAATTCGAATAAATTAACTGGTGGTGAAACTGATTTTTTTTTTTTTAGATTTTTTTCAGAGACATGGCTCTGCCAGTTTTAATTCTTCGTTGAATCTGTAATGGATATCCAATTACAGTAGATAGACTAGACTATCGCCCGGTTCACACTCCACCCACGTCTATTGAACAGGTGTAGAGGCTCATCTCTTGTTCCCTGTTTAGGATGTGGTTTACGGCTTTCTCTTTTCCAATCTTTTCACTTTTCTTTTTTTTTCTTATTTTTTTTTTGTCTTTGTTTTTTCAATTGGAGTAGATAGACTAGACTATCGTCTGGTTCACACTCCACCCACGTCTATTGAACAGGTGAAGAGGCTCATCCCTTGTTACCTGTTTAGAATGTGGTTTCCGGCTTTCTCTTTTCCAATGTTTTTTACTCTTTTCTGTTTTTTTTTTTATTGTTTTTTGTTTTTTTTTCAATTGGAGTAGATAGACTAAACTGTCGCCCGGTTCACACTCCACCCACGTCTTTTGAACAGGTGTAGAGGCTCATCTCTTGTTCCCTGTTTAAGATGTGGTTTCCGACTTTCTCTTTTCCAATCTTTTCACTCTTACGTAGCCCCCTGCTCATCAGTGGCGTTACCGCCTTGCTGGGGTGATATGATTAAAAAAAAAATCTTGACTTTAACTGTCAAAATTTAGTAACTTTTTTTTTTATTGGAGTAGATAGGCTCTCATATCGCCGGTCTATACTGCTTTCTTGAACAGGAGTAGATGCTCATCTCTTGTTTTCTGTTTAAGAAGAGGTTCCTAGTTCCTTTTCTCACCTCACGCCTTAATAGTGGTGCTGTCACGAAATTTTCTGTGATATGTGTGGATGGTGGCAACGTCACTTCGTACTGAGAGTACAAGGTTTGGCAGTTCTCTGGTTGCTGCTTCCCGACTGGTAGTTAAAAGCCCGAACTCTTACGCAACTTCTAGAGTGTTTACCCTGATCAACAGTCGAATAATATCGGAGTTCTTGTAGTGCGATATCGCACATGAACGAGTGTTCTTGCAAGCACTTCCGGTGGGCAACACTGAGGCCACACTTGTCTACAGTCTGTGTCAGTTTTCTTCTTGCACATGTTACATTTGATGACTGATTGCTACTACAGCATAAGCCGAGAAACCTGGATACAAGAGAAACCTGGATACAAGAGAGATTTTCTCTGGTCCCAAATTAGAGCCTGTGGTAATGTATATAAAATAGACCAAACTCGGATATAAGAGAAATTTTATCCGGTCCCCGACAGCTCTCTTATATCAGGGTTACACTGTACTACCCTAAGCCTCTCTTTACCAAAATAACTCACTATGACTATGAGCGATCAAAGATATAAAACTAAACCAGCCTAACAAAAAACAATTAAACCTCCTCAGAATGTCTTTCTTTAACATTCGTGGTATTCGTACAAACTTTTTCAGTGTAGAGTCCTTCCTCTTCGAAAAGTCCCCGGACATCCTAGCTTTCTGTGAAACTAATATTAACTCTGAAATTCCTTCCCCTGGTTTCACGATTCTTATTTTCCTCTCTTTAGGAAGAACTCTAATGTCTACATGCGTGGCTGGGATTTTATGTCCGCGAACATCTGCTAACTAGGGATAATGATAGCCTTAGATGAATTCGGTATAGACAAAATTCAGTCAGTCAGTTAAGTGCCATACGTGATAGACGATTGGGCGATCATGTCTCGAAAGAGACATGACTGACTGGGCAGAAGATTATCCCGCAGTAGGTTGCTGTTACTTTCTGTGGTAGACTGGTTGCCAGCCAAGGCTATAGAACCCCATCTGTTCTGTTATTTAACCCATAACTGAAGAGACAGCTTAATGCCTTTCCCAAAGGTATTTGCGCGTAAGTGAATGCAAGGAATTCAACTAGAATTCGAATTCGGCTCCTCGAGTTTTCGTTCCAAGCCAATATCAACTGCACTGCAACGCACATCCGACAAAATTCAGTTAATTGCCATAAGTGATACACGCTTGGGCGATCATGTCTCGAAAGAGACATGACTGACTGGGCAGAAGAATATCCCGCAGTGGGTTGCCATTACTTTCTGCGGTAGACTGGTTGCTAGCACGAAGAATGTAAGCGATAGACTTCCTTTTCTGAGGATCATATTACATTTAATAACAAAAGCAATTCTGAAAAATTCTTGTAAAAAAATAAAAAAATAAAAAAATGGAGGGAATTATTCTTAGAGTTGTGTATCAGTTACTTCTATAGATTTTAGCAGGAAGTGAATCTGTAATTCATGGCTGCTTAGAATTATCATTCACTTACTGGTAAAATCCACCCCGATAACTCTGTTACATTGTTCTCACTTATAAAACTCGTCATGGAACATACGGAATATTTTATGAGCATCGAAAGACTATACAAGAATCATCTGAAAAGTTCATAAGCTGACCAAGATACTCTCATGGAATGTGAATAAATGAAGTTTATTTTTCAAGATATTCCCGCTTGAAGATCACGCATTTCAAATATCAGTGTTGCAATGATTGGGCCCCATTAGTGATGAAGCTTTCATTCTGTTGGTAAAAAAAGTCAGATGAGCGGCAAATTAGGACAGGAAGGGTGCTCAACCAGTTCAAAATCACGCACAGCAAGAATTGAAACCAATGAATTGTATGGTAAAGCATTGTCCTGATGAAACAAGACCCCTTTCGTCAGTTTTCCTGAGCGTTTGATCATGATAGCCTTTCATAACTGCCTCAAACAGTGTCAGATTTTCCCGTGATGTAATCATCCTGGTACAGTTTTGATCAAGTATCAGAAAACATGGCATTACCGAGTGAAAACCTTCAACAGACAAAGTTAATTGTGCAGAATATTCCCAATTCTCATATGCTAATAACATTGGTCCTTTGATTTATAGTCAATCGCCTTTTATCCATCACCAAGTGGTGAACAAGATCAATGTTTTCCACAGGACGACCAGAAATGGGTTTATCTTCAAGACTCTCTCTTCCCTTCAGCTGCGCCTTTTTACACTGTTGATAAATCTGGAATGTCGTCTTTTAATTTAGCTACCATATAATTATGAATTGTCCTTGGAGCTAAACATTTTTTTCTTATGTACTTGATAACACCACGATGTAAAATGTTGTCCAACTTCACTATTCTTAGAAAGAGCCTGGTATATATATATATATATTCAGTGATTGTCGTTAGCACATCAGCGGTAGATCTGGTGAAGCGGAAGCCGTATTGTTTGTCAAAAAGTAGGTCGTGAGAGGAGAGATGCTTAATCACTTCATTGATTAGAGTCTCGAATACTTTGTCGAAAAGCTGTAAGAGGCTAACAGGGTGATAGTTAGAGAGGTCAGAGGGTTCCCCAGAGTTCTTAAAAACAGGAACTACAGATGAGAACTTCTAACAAGCTAGAAAGCAGGAAGCAGAGACAATAGTTGTAAAGTTTGAAGAGGGCTGAGGTCAGCTCATTTCTTTAGGACGACAGCTAGGATTCCATTACCTCCGCTTTCCTTATGGGAGTCTAATAGACTTTATGCACACATTACTCAGTAGAGCCTCTATTTAGGTAAGAAATCAGGCGTGGGTCTCCAAACGAGTCAAGTGTTGAGTTGAGAGAGAATTTGCGAGCAAAGAGTTCAAGCTTGTCTGCTGTGGCTGTCAAGACTTCGAAGAGAGGAGGGATTGAAAGTTTACTGTTGTTCAGCACACACTTGCAGAGCCTCCAATAATCTCTAGAACCGAACTTGCGCAATGCTATATATTGTTTCATTCTATCAGAAAACAATAACTGCACCATTTAGGACACGCTTGTATTTATTACGAGCAGAGACAGAGATGAGTGTTGTAATCAGACGTGTCACTCCGGTACATTCGGAAGAAATGATTCCTGTGGGCTATAGCGACCGAGCATGCAGGTGAGAACCAAGGAGATGAACGAGATTTAACCTGGAATTTCCTTGCTGAAATGAAAGCATCGGTGCTAGCGTTCACCCAGGAGGAAACCACAGAGACGCATTTTTGTAGAGGAAAATCAAAAACTTCTTTCCAAGAAGGAAATCACGGAGCGAGTCCCAGTCTGCACGTTGATAATAAAAAGATATTTTGGTTGTAGGAAGTTTTTGTTAGTGAGAGGGGGAAGAGATGTTTACAGACACAACCGCTTGATCAGAGTTTTGTCAAGAGGGCAGAGCTGTATAGCATGACATGTCTCAGGGAAAGAGGTAAAGAAGGGATATAGAAGAGAAGCGTGTCCTTCAGAGTGAAAGAATGAGCGATTTAGAAGTTAAGGGTTTTGATGCCAGTAAGGTCAGTGACAGTATTTAAGCCACTTGGCGTGATGGGCATTTAAGTCACCGAACACAAATATATTTGCAAATAAATGTAGAGAAATCGCTCTGTCGATATTGTCAGAAATACTATCTAGCACACAACAATCAAGAGAGGAAGAGGATCGGTAGGGAATGAAGAGATAGCTGAGCTTAGTAGAGAGAGACAGAAACGCATAGAAGGGCCTGGAGATTCAAGCCGCTTTGTTTCATTCTGTGACTTTTTTTTAATCAAGAAAAAATACCAGCAAAAGTAAAGAACTTTTCTTATTGAAAAGAATTTACTGAAAACAAGTTACTGCAATGATAAGATCAAGTAAATTAACAAGGAAAACATTTTTCTTACTTTTTGCTTAAATAAAAAAAAAGTGAACAAAAAAACGCACTTTCTGGGTGGACGTTTTACCTGTCAGAAAATCTATGTTGACAGGTATTAACCTTCTTTTCATGTCCATTATTCATATTTAATTAAATATGCCGACTCCCAGATATTCAGGCCAACGAAACATTACGGTGGTTAAAAGTGTTATAATATACCTATTATCTTTTTGATTAGTACATTTCAAAGAGCTTTATTCGTTACATTAGGTGCACAGGGATGTGCGCTGTGATGCAGTAGATATCGGCTCGGAACGAAAAATCGAAGAGCCGAGTTCGAATTCCAGTTGAATTCGTTACATTCACTTACGCGCACATACCCTTGAGAAAGGTATTCATCCATCTCTTCTCCCTCCAGCTATGGGTTAAATAGCACGACAGATTAGGTTTTATAGCCTTGGCAACCAGTCTACCACAGAAAGAAATGGCAAATTATTCTGCCAAGTCAGTCATAGATAGAAAAAGATGATCACCCAAGCGTGTATCACATATGGCGCTCAACTGATTATCTGCACAGAAAGTTAAGTGCGGTTTTAAAATCTTGAACCTGTTACAGTTCAAGATTAATATTTAATGTGGCTACAAGTATTCTATTAAACTTAAGAATAAGTCTTTTAGCTTCTAATAATACCAAGAATGCATGAGGAAACAAAGGTAACTTTATGTATCATTAATCAGTGTGTGTGTATGTGTGTGTGTGTGTGTGTGTGAAGAGAGAGAGAGAACAAAGGTCTAGGGTGATAATTAAGAGGGGGTTTGTTCATATACATATGTTTAAAAGTCAGGGAATAAAGAAAGAGGTAAAGAGGGACAGGGGAGAACAGCGTGTGATATACTTGATGGGCTTAAGCAAATGCATGGCAGAGCAGGTTTCTTGGAGAAATAACACGACAAACTACATTCAGAGCTACAAAGGATAGGAAGATGTGAAGGGCTATGATCGCCTACGTCATGAAGAGACATCGCATATAAAAAGAAAGAATATCTGCATTTGTGGCTGAAATAGGTATCGGCCAGGTTTATTTGAAGTTACTGTAGTACCAAGTCAGTTATGGCGCGTTGATCTTCGATTACAGACATTTTTGTGTCACTGTTTTGCTTTTTATTTGTTTTCAGGCTTAGTGTTTTTTGAAAACTATATGTAACTATTTTATTGGTTAATTATTCTATCTGAACGGACACATGAAATGTTCGTCTGCGAAAATCAAACTGACTCCAGTTAAGATAATTTTCTTTTCATTTTAGAAACCAATTGCGATCTTTTTTTTTTTTTTTTTTTTAGCTCTGGTTGATTGTTATGTCTTCTGCCCCTTAAGTCATCAGTCGATTTTTCCTGTCAAAAGGAAAATAAAAAGATTTCGTCGAGCTTTAAATTTAACTGGTCATTTTAATTTTAGTAGAATTTTAATTGAATTAATTTTGACATGTGTTAAGAGGTCATGCTTATTGCGTAATATTAGGATTTTAGTACTTCCACTCATTTTCGATAACTAACTTTTAAATTGAACTTTTAAAAATAAAAACGTTTTCTTGAAACTTTTATTTTAGTTTTAATTGAAAGCTGAATAATTAAATTTACTATTTCCAGTAAGCAAAATACTCTGGTGTATTTCAAACAGAAATTATATTCATTGGAATCTAAAACTTTGAGTTTTTTTTTTTAATCTTTCAGTTTTTAGCCATTTTTGAGCGATCGACACATTTGTAAACAAAAGTTAATTATCGGTTTTAAAAATTTTGCAAAAATAAAATATACATCTGTAGCACATTATTTTTGAAAAGTTAGCAAATTTAATGTTAAATTAATCTGATTTACACAAGTATCACTTATTTATAGCATGAAATTTAGAATAAAACTATATCGTAATCAGAGTTAAACTTTCTAATCTTCCACCGCATTTGAAATGTGTTCACAGATTGACAGATGCGAGATAAGATAAATGCATGTCGATCACAAGTGACATAATTGTGCAATTTTTTTCCTATAAGAAGAAAAAAAAACCTTGAAAAAACACGATTTTAAATGTACACTTAGAAATTACCATACAAAAAATTCAAATACACAAATAGAAAAATTATTTTAGTATAACGAAGGCACGACGATTTATATTAAACTTTTCAATTTTTGATAAGTAAATATAATCTTAATAAATTTATAAACTAACAACAACAAATCTTTGAAGTATTTTAGAAATATCTTTGAAGCTTTATAAATTATTATAATTAAAAAATGAAAACAATTGTTTTAAAACAAACTGTTTTAAAATTTCATTATTAATCGAATTTTTTTTTCTTCATACTATAATGCTCTTAATATATATTATTCATTCAAGCAAGTAAAAGCTTATCAAAGGTAGTTCAGCATCTCACAGCCCACAGACTCTTCTCGGGCAAACAGTATGGTTTGCGCTTCACCAGGTCTACTGCTGATATGCTAACGACCATCACTGAGTATATATACCAGTCTCTCGACAATGGTGAAGCTGAAACTATTGCCCTGTATATTTCCAAAGTGTCTGACAGTCTGGCATGGTGGCTTTCTATGCAAGCTGCGGAGTTATGGTATAACTGGACAATTGTTTGGCCTAATCCAGTCATTCCTCTCAAATCGCACAATGAAAGTAGTATTGAACGGACATGCCTCCTAATACTAATAGGAGAACCAAAGATTAGTAGTATATTATTAGTATATGCAATTTTGGCAATGATTTTGTGTTGAAAAGACATTAATTAAAAAAACTTAATTGTTTTCATAAGATATATTATAGACACTGTTGTCTTAAGGAAAAAAATTCGATAAATAATGAATTTTTACAAGAACTGTTTTCGCTTTTTTTTTTTAATTCATTAGAATAATTTATAGAGTTTTAAATCTTTTAAATTTCTGTATTGATTTGTTAGGTGATGTGATATTGTCATTAAGTAAAAGCTATATTTACTAATCATAAATAGAAAACCTTACTACATTTCAGTGGCCACCAATATTTTTAAAAGAACTTAAATAGGAATAAGATTTTTCTTATATGTGTGGGGGGGGGGGTACACATGCCGATTTGGGGAATTACGCACGTCTATACATGACATTGTCAAAAATAAGAGCGATAACTATAGTAAATTTAAAGCCAAAGTAACTAACATCTAATAAAACATTAGATTTGAAAGAACAGTTTTCTAATTTTATAAGATAACTGGGTAGTAAAAGTTTTAAAAATATATTTTAAAAAGCGCTCACGTTATATTCCTCAATTAATTTTTACATAGATTGCACCCTTTAAAAAAAATTAGGTAATCTGGCTATCAGTCAAGCTGTCAATACCTTAGATATACATCTACCTCCAGTTCAAAAATGCATTTCTGCGATATTTTAAAGTAAAAGTAACTAATATTTCTTTCAAATCAGATTAATTCAACTTTAAATCTCTTAATATTTCTCAAATAAAGTTTCAGAAATGTATATTTTTGGGGGGTTTTGTTTCTGAAAGACTTTTTTTTGCTAAAGAGAAATACATTATGCAGACAAGTGACTAAAATGGCGCTAATATCAGCGACGATTAAAAAACTCCTTTTAATCAATTTAAATTAGTTTCGAAATGAAGCCATGTATTTTGCTTATTGGAAACTAACAGTATAGCCCGGTGTTGCTCGGCTGTAATGAAAGCTTTAAAACTAATCCATGGTCCTGGAGCTCAGACTCTTTGGATGTTGACACGAAAGATTAAAAAGCAATAGTTGTTTCCAGTTAAAGCGAAACCGTAGACTGAAAGAAAAATGAATGGTTGTAAGTCAAATTTTGATTTCCTGGTATCGATATCAAATAAGTTTTTTCGTCTTAAACTGAATTTTGAAGGCTAAATATGTCCTCTGAATAAATGGTATCATGGCTGAGACTAAGAACTACAATTATACCTACTTAGAGCCAAACCCGAAGTAAAAACTAAAATAAAAGGGCTGAAAAAATACAGACATACAGGCAGATAAGCAGACACACACACACAAACATCTTACCTTTATATATATATATATATATATATATATATAATCGATTTTCTGCACTATTGTAAGAACTGCAACCTTGAAACTTCTGAATATCGTTTCTTATGTCTTTGTCTATGAGTGTATTAAATTTGATTCAAATTGGACCACTATAACCAGATTTTTTCGATTATCGATATTTATCGGGGGTACCTCGACACAAAACCTAGCTAAGAATACTCGCAGACGCTTATAGTACAACTGTGTAAATTTTCAAGAAAATCGGTTAAACCGTTTCGGAGTCTATAGGTAACGGACACACACACAAAGTTCCATTTATAAATAAGTTTAGATATTAAATTTAATCTATAGCTTGAAATTTAAGACTAAAATAAAAGCTTCAATAAGAAGTTTTCATTTTTTTTCATTCATTTTAAACATTAAATATCGCGAATCTGTAGAGGTACCTTCTTAAAAGCATATCAGCGTACCTAGAAATATTGACATCTTCCCTTTGTAGTTTTCAACTTTTTGCCTATTTCAACATTTCACGTTTTCAATGAATATGCACAACACATTTTTTAAGGAACACTACGCACTATTCATACATTTATTCAGTTCAACAAAAAGAAACTGATCTTCTTTCCAATTCTAAAAATCTTTCAAATGATTCTTTTTACAAAAACCTACAATACATGATTTGATTTAGCTTTTTTAACTATTTTGACTAAATTATTGCTATCAAACAAATATTATAAGAGTTTAAAGTTTACTCGTGTTTTTCAATTTCCAATAATTATTCGATTAAATTATTACACAATAAGCGTAACATGGCTCAAGACGACGTGTATGTGCACCCAGAGAAAAACGAACTTACAACTTAGTAGTAATGGTTAACCAGATAAACTCACTAAACAACACGCCATACCGAGGCGCCATTTGCTTACTAACGCACTACTAATCATCTAAAAGTATAGTCTGCTGACTATTCGACCGCGATGCGGGGCCTTATTTCTAGATTAAGTTGTTGACAATAATTTATAATTAGGAGTTTGTCATCTGCACTAGATGCTCCCATATAAATTGGCCAAAATACTCCCCCTACACAATCCATTGGGCGTGCGTGCGTGGGGTAGATTCCGTTTGAACAGGCGGCGGCCAGGACCGCTTTCAGGTGTATGGCCGCATTTTGTTTGACAACATTTAGGTGGTTTTCTTTGTTTGCTTGTTTTTTTGTTTTGTTTTTTTAAGGACGTTATCCTTTCAACTTAACCAAGGCGATGATGTCAGTAGGATGCAGGGTGGTACAGGGTGTGAAAGAGAATGAGAAGACTTAAGGTCAATAAAGGAAACAAGAAAGAAGATGGTGATTGACGTTGCGTTAAAATTTTGAACATTGTAGCTGACAGGGAAATGAGAAATCAAAAGTGAGTAGCACAGGCGAGAAAAGAAACTATTAGAATAGAACTTACGGTTCATCTCACTTGTTCAACAGTAAAACGATGAGACCTGTTTACCAATCTAGCAATAAGCTTAAATTTATTCAGTCGAGGAACAAAAAAGGAAAACTGATAAGAATGAGTGTCATAGAAATACAGGTTGAGAATCCTTTATCCGAAATTCCTAGGACCGAAATTCCTTCGATTTTCAGATTTTTCGGATTTTGGAATACATGCTATTTAATTTGTATTTATCATCTATAAAATGGAGCAGCCTGGGACTGGAGCCCAACCATAAACACTAGATTCCTTTACATTTCATAACACTGTTTACACATATACCCTGAAGGTGGGTTTATATAAATAACAGTCAGTTAAGTGCCGTACGTGAAACACGCTTGGGCGATAATGTCTCGAAAGAGACATGACTGACTGGGCAGAAGATTATCCAGCAGTAGGTTGCCTTTGCTTTCTGCGGTAGACTGGATGCCAGCCAAGGCTATAGAACCCAATCTGTCCTATTATTTAACCCATAACCGGAAGGAAGAGATGGATTAATACCTTTCCCAATGATATTTGCGCGTAAGTGAATACAATGCCCTGAAAGTCGTTTTGGAGAACACTCTAGTCCCTCTAAGTATCGCCCTATCAGCCTCTTACCGCTTTTAGCAAAGTGTATTATCAATAGGATGTGCGTTGTGGTTCAGTGGATATCGACTCGGAATGAGAAATCGGGGAGCCGAGTTCAAATTCCAGTTGAATTCCTTGCATTCACTTACACGCAAATACCCTTGGGAAAGGTATTAATTCAGTTATGAGTTAAATATATATATATATACCAGGCTCTTGATAAGAACGGCAAAGCTTGAGCTGTTGTCCCGAATATCACGAAAGCGTTTAGTACGCTGGCCTTCTGCGCAAACTATAGGGTTACGGTATAAGGGGATGGTTGTTCGATTTAATGCGATAGTTCCTATCAAATCGTGTAATGAAGATCATTTTGAACGGGCATGCATCCAGATCCTTTCATACGAACGCGAATGTCCCTTAAAGCTATACTATGCTTTTCTTAATCTTCATCAATGATCTTCCCGATGTAATTAAATCCCTAGTAAACATCTATGCAAATAGCACCACTATTAACTTCTGTCTCAATAAGAAATCTGCCAAGAGTGACAAAGAAAGCCTCGCTGCTGCTCTTGAAAAGAACCTCCAATCTGTGACGGATCGGAGGTAAGAAAGGGCTCGTAAGTTTTAATGCTTTCAAAATGAAGCTGCTTTCCTTTAACCATCATAGAGAAACTTTCTTACCTTCCATCAGTATGAATGACGCAAGTCTCCGAAAAAGAAATACACTGCGCCTCCTTGGCTTCGCTCTCTCAGCCGACCTCAAGTGGAACGGTTACATCGAATCAATAGCTATATATACTGCTAAGAATGTTGGGTCACTGTGTCGGGCCAGGATGTTGTTCTCGTGAGAATTCATCTTGCACATGTATAAATCTACCATTCGTCCGTGCATTAAATACTATTGCCATATCTGGTCAGAGGTTCCTGCTATTCATCTCGGGATTTGCAACAAAATCCAAAGGAGAATCTGCAATGAAATAGATTCCGATTTGGAATCTCGGCTTCAATCACTTTCTCATCGACTCGATGTGGCTTCCCTCTGTCTTTTCTATAAATAATTTTACAGCTTCTGACCTAACGAGCTTCTTTCCCTGGTGTCTCGCCCACACGAATTTACAAGATACACGACACTTATTTTCAGTTTTATAGGATTCATTTTACATGACGTATCCATTTAGGATGTGGGCGTATAAGTGTTGCATCCTAGGTTGAAAGGAGGAAAGAGAAAGATAATGTTTCTTCAGTTATAGTCCTTAAACTGCGCCACCTACCGGAGGATTGATTTATTTAGACAGTTAACGGCCCATTGTAATCAAACATGGCGGGGTTTCCGGTAAATGAGCAAAAAGTACTTTGAATCAATGTTTCTGAATTATTTCTTATGTGCCGTGTCTCTTTAGAATGTAGGCTCTCCACATCTCCCTATTCCGTGTAACTCTTAACTCTTTTTCTCTTGGTATTTCTCCCAAACTCCTGCTCTGCCATCCATTTGCTCAAGCCCATCAAGTAAGTCTCGCGTCGCTTTTCCCTGTGTCTCTTTTTCGATATCCGTCCTGTTTGTATTAGATTCTCCAAGCCCATCTCCTCATTGCATGTCCCAGATTAATTTCGAAAAACATCTATCTGAATATCAAGGAGGGTCTTCTTCCATTAGACACTGATAATTATTTCCACAAAAACAGGTAAAAAATTTGCATGGCGGAAAGCACTATTTTAGTAAAGAAGCAAAGAAAACGACGTTTTCAAACGATTCAAGATTAAACTATATTATTCGGATGTACTGCTTCTTTTTATAAAGTATTTGTAACACTCCAGGCGATTTTAACGCCCTAAAAAGATATGCTAAGGTCGGTTTACTGACAAGTGTCTTGAACATAGCGTTAGCGTTATATAATCGGGTGAATAAAAAAAAATGGCAGCTGATTTCTGTAACGAAAGATATGACTTACCTCGAAACGAGCGCGAACGTGTCTTGCCTGCAAGATAATAACCAAAAAGAAAGATGGCCGCTATTGAAGAGACAATTTATGCGTGCGTATCTCGTCCAAAACGAGACGATATTTGCACACATGCAAAATTTGGGCCGTCTTGGAATGGCATAAAAAGCGGGTGCCAGCGCTACTGTGATACAGCTGTTTTTTTTCGTTTTTGTTTTTTTGTTTTTTTTCGGCGGACTGCGTGTGTGTTAAAGTCGGACGTGCGGATTGACAGTAAGACTGACGAAGAGGAAGTAGGAGCGGCTTTGTTGGTGTCTGTTTCAATTGCCGAGTGTAACAGACGAGAAAGTGAAACTCAAAATCCATTTCCTTGAGGCCACCGAAGAAGAAAGAAAAAGAGCTGGCCTGCCAGCGAGAGTCGCACTGCACCTTTCGACCCCACCCCTCCTTCATCACTTATTTTTTTCTACAGTTTCTATTTCTATGGTTGTCAGTAGTCTGTTAGTCGTTTTATATTACAATGTATAGTAGAAACTAACGAAAGACACGTTTATCTAACTATTTATTCGAAGGAAGAATTCTCAAGAAACTGAACGAAGTTCTTTGACTTGTTTGCATCAGCAAATTATTATCATTTCCAAAATTTCTTCCAATTTAAAAAATATTTTCTGACTTTAAATAACCTACAAAGGTTAATAAGCCATAAAAAAAACAAAAAAAAAATCTCCAAAGACTTAAATGTCACTTTCGTCACTGAGCATTCTCTTGCATTGCCACTGTTCATAACACCATTTTACAAGTTAAGTACAAATATCCGAGCATTTAAGGAGTCAGTCAGTTAAGTGCCATACGTGCTTGGGTGATCATGTCTCTTTCGAGACATGACTGACTGGGCAGAGGATTATCCATTAGTAGATTGCCATTACTTTCTGTGGTGGACTAGTTGCCAACTAAGGCTATAGAACCTAATCTGTTATGCTATTTAACTCATAGCTGGAGAGAGAAGCGGCGGATTAATATTTGTGCTTAAGTGACTACAACGAATTCAGTTCTCCGATTTCTCGTTCCGAGATTATATCCACTGCGCCACAACGCTCATCTTCTAATGAGACTGAGCTGTTAACGAATATGAAGTCTACAAATATCATGGTTATTTATATTTCATTTACACAAAGACATCCTATTAGAATCTGGTTATATCAAAAGAGACTTGCTCAGCATCTATGTTTACCTGTGTTCATCTTGCAGTACAAACATTTGTGACAATGACAAAAAGGGATGTTGCTACCTAATGGCCCGAAAACTAAATAACACTTACAGTTAACCATCGGGACATTCAGCTGTTTAAAAAGTTCAGTTTTCGAATAATCACGTATATTAAGCTACCCGATCAACCATTTGTTATTAACAAAATCAATTGAAATATATAATTTTCAGTATGACTACAAACTACATCCGGTAGCAACCATCTCTTAATTGCTGCTGTTTCTAGTGTCACTCTAACCCAGCATGGTAGTACTGTTAGGACCCCATGTACGGGCAAATACTGAACTAAAAAAAAATTACGAAAATATACAAATATATTTTATATGAAGTTACCAACCAATTTATAGTAGAATGACCAACGATACATGTTTATAGTTCGATGAACAATGAAATATTTTTATAGTACAATGACCAACAATACAATTTATCTGTAGTTGAAGGCAAACAATTACTTTCAAAATATATTTGGACATTGACGAAAAAAGTTCATCAGAACAGTTACTATGAAAATATTTGTCGAAAAGACAGAGGGAACCCATGTCACATCGGTGCGAAATTGACTGAAGCCGAGTTGCCAGGTCTGGACCGATTGCGTTACAGACATTTCTTTGAATTTTGTCATGAATCTTAAGATATACAGCAAAACACGAGACCAGATACGGAGCAGTATTCAATGCACAGACGAGCGGTAGATTTACAAATATGCAAAATGAATTCCGACGGAAAAAAATTCTGACTCTCCATTGAACCAACTTTTTAGCAGTAAAAACAATTGATTCAATACCGTCGCTCTGTAGGCGTAAAGTGCTTTTTAGTGGAGATTAGCATCAGCCATACTAATGATTTTCTTTGATGATTAAATGACATTAAAAATTACAAGCCATTCCTTGCCTCAATTAACCTCTGATTAGAGGTCCTTTTCAACAGCAGTTGTCAGATTTACTTTCTTAGATTTGTCGGATTTGTTACCCAGAATTCACTGCTATATAAAAGATTAGATAGATTTCTATCGCACATAACGTTGTCTGCTATTGCACTGCAGAGTTAGTTAAATTTGTAAAAGAGTAAGTTTACTAGAAACACAAAAATGGCATTTTCTGTTTTTATTGCTTAAATTCCACTGTTAATGTTAGTAAAAAATACCTCTTTTATGGTCTAGGAGGTGGTAAAAATAGAACTATATGTTACATTGCTAAGTTTCCTACTGAATTATATTTACGTCTGTCAATTTACCGACAGACTTCTCGGTTCATATCTGCAAGAGTGTATATTTCTGTTGAACAATCTGTTAAAAAGTATTAGTCCGCTTTTTTCAGTTCTCTCGACGCCTTATAACTTAAAGAAACAAGACCATAACAGAGCGGTACTCATAACGATCAAACAATATGCATAAATTAATTGGAGTAGATAGACTAAACTATCGCCCGGTTCACACTCCACCCACATCTATTGAACAGGTGAAGAGGCTCATCCCTTGTTTCCTGTTTAGGATGCGATTTCCGGTTTTCCCTTTTCAAGTCTTTTCACTCTTTTATTTTTATTTTTTTTTCCAATTGGAGTAGATAGACTAAACTATCGCCCGGTTCACACTCCACCCACATCTATTGAACAGGTGAAGAGGCTCATCCCTTGTTTCCTGTTTAGGATGCAGTTTCCGGCTTTCTCTTTTCCATTCTTTTTACCCTTACGTAGCCCCCTGCGCATCAGTGGCGTTATCGCCTTGCTTGGGGTGATATGATTAAAAAAAAAAAAAAAAAAAAAAAAAATTAAAAATCCATTAATGCTAATCATATTATCCAGTTATAATTGAGATTTTAGTATTTGACATAGTGACGTATACGAGGAAAACTTATTGAAATTGTTAGGGTGGCACCCCTGTGAGTCGATTGACTAATGGACTATTCCTGACGTCACGTCCGGTTACCAGGTTCTGTCTTCCGGGCAGTCAGATCCAGAGACTGAGAGAGTAAAGGTCGTAACGTGATTTGTGCTGTAGCTGAGTGGAGATACGACTCAGCTTCAACAACTATTTGTATTTTTGTTAATACATTATTTTATTTCACTGTTCCCGAGTCTTCTCGTTAGTTATTTCAACAATAACTCCACAATAGAAATATTCAATGAAATGCTTGGAAAGAGAGAGAAAATATATGTTGATCTTCTCCACTCTCCAAGGTTCACGACTGGCATTAGTACATTCATGATGTACTAATTTCTTAATAACGAAAAGAAAGTCTAGAACAGCCTAAACAAATTTCTGAAGAGAATATGAATGACAAAAAATGTTACTAATAATGATAGAGAACTGAAACTCTTGAAACAAGAAAGATAGGTTGGAAAAGTAAACACTCACAAGGTGAGAGAAGCAAAGAAAAGCAGCGGGTAAGCTACTTGATAACTTTGTGTAAATGGATGGCGTTTTAAATACGACAAATTATCACATAGATTTTGTAAAGAATCAAAGAGTGTAAGCTGTAGAGAACCATTATGGTCATCTAGCGTAAATAAGACATGTGTATATTTCGTTCTTTCAAGTGATTTGTTGGTTTACTCATTTGTTTAGATAGATAGATAGAACTATGTGGGGGTGTGTATACACGTCTTTTAACTGCGAAAATTTATGTCTACGGGCCTATGCTTTCAAGAATCTTAGCTTCGAACCTGCATCACACTTGTAAGGAGAAATAAATCACTGTGCTTTTGACAGCTTAGCCACGGAAGACTTTCAGTTAAGTAAAATTATATTGTATTTAAAAAATACAGTTATATATATATATATAGTGGTGATCATCCACGTATACTGTCTTAATATGTATAGGAAAGAATATTAATAAAAAGTTTTGAATTTAAAAATGTACTTTTTTTAACAGTATTTGTTTATTTTTATTATATTTTATATTTCAGACCGCCCTCGGTCCTTCATCAGAAACAAGTGATTTTTGCGGTCTGAAATATAAAATATAATAAAAATAAACAAATACTGTTCAAAAAAAGTACATTTTTAAATTCAAAACTTTTTATTAATATTCTTTCCTATATATATATAACTTCAAACGTTACTTTTAGTGGAAAAACCCTGTGTTGGGAATTGACACTTCAATTTTAAATAGTGTACACAACGTCCGTAAAAGGGAGATGCTTATTCAAATCTTGTCAGCGGACACCTTTTCTTTATCTCGAGTGAACGGACTTAATACCTACACACTTTTCAAGTTATAAAAAACATAGCGTCTATTTTAAACACGGGTAACCTCTAAAAAATGTTTTTTGGAGAAATGTACTGCTCAGCCCGTATATATTTTCTATTCTAGTGTATGATGGGACACCCTTGAAATTAGATGAAAAAAAATAGGTCTTCAAAATGCGCCTGATACGCGCGTACATACGGTAAACTTTAAAGTGTGTGAGAGAGAGAGAGAGGGAGAGAGAGAGAGAAAATGTATACAAAGGATTTGGGTGATATTGATGTTTCACACTACAGTGATGACAAGCAGAACCAGTCGACGAAGTCCAGAATTGTGGGTATGAAGATAAGCTGAATGGACAGCAATGAAAATAGAGAAACTGACCCAAATCAGGAGAAAATGACAGCAAAACGCTCATACATACAACGCAGTCACGAAGCCACCAGTGCAAAAGAATTTATTTTTGCTGTCCTCCCCAACCTCTTGTTCAAAAACAGCCTGAGGTGGTGTGACCATGAGCCGAGACGCTCTCTGCCAATCAACTGCTTTATATTGAAACAGAAATAGAGACGGCGGTAACAGAGGTGGTGGCAGATGATAAGAGTGGTTTGAATAAAAATCTAAGCGTTCATGAGAGACTTTCGAAAAGTACAATGTTTAAATTCCAAATTCGTGCAGTATCCGTCAAATATGATTTTGTAGATAGATAGATAGATAGATAGATAGATAGATAGATGTACCTCCAAAAATTAGTTTAAAGAATGAGCATACATGATGAAAAATGCCTTAAACTTAAAAAAAAAGCAATCTTTTTTTTATTATTAAATTATATTTTTTATCCCTTTTAGAACGTTCGAAATTAGTATAAGAAATTTTAGTGCCTTTTTACAGTGGACCCCTCCAACACACACACACACAATATAATCTTTTAGTCTTATGTAGCCCCCTGCGCATGTGTAGCGTTACCACCTTGTTTGGGGTGAAACGATTAAATATATATAGGGAATCAGGGCCGTAGCTGATGCTAAAAAAACACCGGGCACAGAGAAAATTGCCCGGATTTATTAGTTGACAATGTGATGACGTCATCAGTGTCATCCATTTCCAGAAACTATGATTTTTGCAGATTTTTTCGGCTATTCCAATGGAAATTAGGCACAGAACGCGAACGAAAGCAAGAAATCGGGTTCGGACTTTCTGGGTATAACCAGTCTTTTCTCCCAAAATCAATAAATAAACAGATTTTTTTTTTTACTGCGTTCATTTGGTTGTTTTCTTTCTTTCTTTCTTTCCTCGTGAATTGTTTAGTTTGATTTCTGACAAAATATTTTTCCTTGCCCGGATTTTCACTATGATTGCACGGATCGGCCCGGAACCGGTGCCCGGTAGTCAGATAGGGCCATGTAGGGAGTAGAGAAAATAATGGAAACACCTTGTACCATAATAATAGCACAATTTGGAAAATTTGATTAAACTGTCAAAATGTGTCTATTTTATTTGTCTATATGTTTAAATATTAGTAGTGCTCTATCTTTTTTTTTTTTTTGCTAAAATTGTTTTTTTTGTTTGTTTGTTTTTTTGTTTTGCTTTTTACAAATTTGGTTTAGATAAGGTTATTCAAATAAACAGTCAGAACAGAACTATTTCAGAAAGTCATAGCTGAATGGCATGAGGAACATAATCGTGAAGTAGAACATCTTATCCAAACACCACACTCCCCAGATCACAACATCAATTGACATTTATGATTCATTTTAGAAAAAAAAAGTGAGGAGTCGATATCCTCTACTATTATCACTGAAAGAATTGGAGACTTTTTTAGTTGCTGAATGAATAAAAACTCCTTTGGAAACAATTTAAACTTTGTACGAATCAATCCCACACAGAATTCAAGCTGTAATTACTGCCAAAGGCGGTCCTATCACAAATTGAAAAATTTGGTTTAAATTTCAATGTGTTCACATTACTTTGTCCCTCCTATAGATAGATAGATAGATAGATAGATAGATAGATGTGAGTTTGTAACTCTGGGTTTCACGCTCTTGCGATCGTCAGACAAACTGATTAATTTTTTTTTAATGGTTATATATATTCGCGTGTACATGTTTATGCAAGCCCCCAGTGTGTGTGTGTGTGTGTGTGTCCTTGCGCGCGTCAATGGGTGTACAAATGTGCATATATCTGCGTCTGTCATGACGACAGATTTTCCCCCACTTCCACAAAAATACACGAATATACGCAACCCTACATATAACCAATTTTTTACAAAAATTAATCAGTTTGTCTGACGATCGTAAGAGCGTGAAACCCTGGCTTACAAACTCACATCTATCTATATGAATATGTCAGCTCTATCGCTGATATTGAGCGCTTTCAAATAAGTACCACGCATATATAATATATAAATAATATAATATAATATATATAACAAATTGCATTTATATATATATATATATATATATATAACAAATTGCATTTATATATATATATATATATATATATATAACAAATTGCATTTATATATATATATATATATAACAAATTGCATTTATATATATATATATATATATATATATATAACAAATTGCATTTATATATATATATATATATATATATATATAACAAATTGCATTTATATATATATATATATAACAAATTGCATTTATATATATATATATATATAACAAATTGCATTTATATATATATATATATAACAAATTGCATTTATATATATATATATATAACAAATTGCATTTATATATATATATATATAACAAATTGCATTTATATATATATATATATATAACAAATTGCATTTATATATATATATATATATAACAAATTGCATTTATATATATATATATATATATAACAAATTGCATTTATATATATATATATATATATATATATAACAAATTGCATTTATATATATATATATATATATATATATAACAAATTGCATTTATATATATATATATATATATATATATAACAAATTGCATTTATATATATATATATATATATATATAACAAATTGCATTTATATATATATATATATATAACAAATTGCATATATATATATATATATATATATATATATATAAATAACAAATTGCATTTATATATATATATATATATATATATATAACAAATTGCATTTATATATATATATATATATATATAACAAATTGCATTTATATATATATATATATATATATAACAAATTGCATTTATATATATATATATATATATATAACAAATTGCATTTATATATATATATATAACAAATTGCATTTATATATATATATATAACAAATTGCATTTATATATATATATATATATATATATATATATATATACACAGATGTATAGATATTCAGTGTCTATTAAATTTAACCATTGCCCTTTTCTAATTTGCGAATAACTCTCCGCAAATCTGCCTGGCAGCTTCAGATGCAAAAAAAATATCCAAAACCAAAGTAGTATTCAAAAAGCTTTCGACTCACATGAGCCATCATCAGGGGAGCGTACAAGTAGTTAAATTGTAGTGAAGCAAATCAAACGTAATTTACGTGATACATTTAAAAGTGCGGTTGATAATAAATTGAATCAAAATTTTGTAATACATGCATCAGAGAACGCCTGGTTGGAGATTAACTAGTTTTGTTGACGTATGGCTGTTTTTGTGCATATAACGACACTTTAAAATGTAACACTTAAAAATGCTTTTGATTTTCCTCACCTTATATTACTTGTAGGCACCCCCTAATAATGACTCAAGTGAGACGAAAGCGTGTGTATGGCCTTGATTTGAAGTATTTCTGACATCCGCGAAAGTTTATTCCTCATTTAGAAAAAAACGGTGTCCATACTTCTCAATAAAAATTGTTTAAAAGAAACACTGCTGCCTAATTACCACAGACTAGGTGCTTCATACTTTCGGCCTTGTGCCACATCTAATCTTCGCTTCATAAAACATGAGGACTTTGACGTGGTGCAATGATTAGTGTTACATGTTAAGTGTAACAAAAGAAAAAAATGAGTGGCCAAAACAGAGCTTAATCACAAAAAAAGTATTTAATTTACGATAACACAAAATGATTAAATTATATATATATATACACACACACACAAAATTTACAATTCTTTGCATTCAAAACAGAATACAGAGTTTACTATTGGCAGAGTGACGGGTAAGTGTTACGAAGGAGAAGGAAGGTGTCAAATATCTTTTCCCAGTTAAGATAGCGAAGAAGTTTAAGTGCTATACTTTTAGGAAATCCTCAAATGTGTATATAAATATTAATTACTAGTTTGATCAATGAAAGAGTAAAAAATATTTATTTACCCGTTTAGTTCCAAGAGGTTCTCTTTCAGGTTTTAATTGGTCAGCCACTTTTCTTAAAGATTCTATCGGCTGGATGCACAGATCCACGAATCGGACCTGAGTTGATAATGTCAGCAAATCCTGTTAACAACTAACTACTCTCTTCCCCAAAACCTATTTTTATAGGGGCTGACACCTAATTTAGATATTTCTAGAATCTTATCCAATTCTTTAGATTTTACTCAAACATTCTACAACCTTCCAAAACTAATTTCCTTAATTTTACGACTACTTCATGAATGAAAACTTTTTTGTAATGACAGGTAGGACTCAAAAGAACCCCTTACTACAACTTTTTAGACATTATCATTTTTTTTTAATCGTATCACCCCGAGCAAGGCGGTAACGCCACTGATGTGCAGGGGGCTACGTAATAGTGAAAAGATTGGAAAAGAGAAAGCCGGAAACCACATCCTAAACAGGGAACAAGGGATGAGCCACTTTACCTGTTCAATAGACGTGGGTGGAGTGTATTTATATATAAATGCATCCTCGTAACATTAGCAAGCTTGTCTCACTAGAACCTATTACAACTGGGTAATGAACTTGATTCTCACTGGGTACTCCATACTTTCGGCCTTGTGCCACATCTAAGCGGCGCTTAGAAAATCAACTCTCTCACTCTCTCTCTCTCTCTCTCTTGTGTGTGTGTGTGTGTGTGTGTGTGTGTGTGTGTGTGTGTGTGTGTGTGTGTGCATATAATTCTGTGACTTCCATTAGTTTGTCCGTTACTAAAGAAACTAAATTCGGAGAAGGAGTGCAAACAGCTAAGGGACTATAAAGTACAGTTGGTTTTACTTCTACTTTCATGTGCCGTGTCCCTTCAGGACGTAAGTGATCATGGCCCTCTACATCCCCTATCCCTTGTAGCTCTTCTCATCTTTTCTCTTGGTATTTCTCCCAAACCCTGCTCTGCCATTCACTTGCTCAAACCCATCAATTATGTCACGCGTTGCTTTCCCCTGTCTGTCCTGTGAATATCAGATTCTCCGAGCCCTCCTTCCTCATTACATATCCCAGAAACTTCAGCTGTCTCTCCCTGATTACAAGTATAAGTTTCCTTTTCGTTTCCATCCTCTTCAAAACCTGGTCGTTGCTTACATTTTTGATCTGTGGTATCCTCAGCATCCTTCTGTAGTACCACATTTCTGCTGCTTCATATCTTTCCGTCATCTTTGATGAAATTGTCCAGCATTCGCTGCTATTTTTTTTTTTTTTTTGTTTAATATAAGCGTTTCACCCCGAGCAAGGCATTTCACTGCCACTACTGCGCAGGGGGCTACATAGAGTGGAGAAAGGATGGTTAAATATAGGAAATATTATTTAGGCTGAGTCTGAACTCCAGGACCATGGGTTAATTTTAAAGCTTTCATTACACCCGAGCAACGCCGGGCTATACTGCTAGGTTCTTTTATAAAAAATCAGTATATTCAAATTTCTTCGGTTGGTTTGCGAAACTAAACGAAACGTAGACTTTGTAAACCGCAACAAAATTGTTAGTGATGACTTCAACAATACTGTGAGTATTTAAACACGCGTCAGCATATTTTTTAAAATTATAGTCTATATATAAAGCAGAGCGTGAAAAATAGTATTGGCTAGAACAGATATGTTTTAAAGTTTCCTTATTTTATTGTGCTTTTATTTGAACTCATGAAATGAATATATAATTCATGAATTGTCCTGCTGTAAGGATTCTTATTATTTTATTTTAATTACAAATACACATTCTTTTTCTTTTCACTTAAACTTATTCTGAGGATTGAGACATACAGAAAATCTCCGCATATAGAACATATATGAAAATTTTAGCCGCCAGTCTCGATAAAAATAAGGTTTTCTAGTTTATTTTTATAAATACTGGTAGTAATGATGTTAGACAAATTGTGCAGCGCAGCTCAATAGCTTTTACATAGACCGAGACCCAGAAGACACATTTGGGAAGTTGGGTCACTGTATCGTGCCAGAAAATTTTCCTAATCTAAATCCATCTTCTAATCTGAATCCATCTCGTACATTTATAAATCTACAATTCGTTCGGATATTAAATATTACTGCCATATCTGATCTGGAGTTCTACTATATATCTCAAGATGCTTGACAAAATTCAAGGACGGTATGTAATGTTACTGGTCCTGACCTGGCATCTCAACTTCAGTCACTTTCTCGCCGACGTGACGTAACGTGAGGTGACTTCCCTTTGTCTTTTCTACAAATAGTTTCCTGGAAACTGTTCTGATCAACTCTCCACTTTAGTGCTTTGACTGCATGAATTTAACCGTCCTACTAGATTGGCAACTAGGTCTCACCATTTTACACTTGAACTAGCTACACGTTACGTCAATTCTACTCTAATAGTTTCTTTTCTCGCACTTTTCGTCTGTGGAACTTTCTTCCGATATCTAGCTTTCATGATAACTACAATCTTCAAAAATGTTAAAGCAAAACTCAATCGCCATCTTCTGTCTTCCTGAAACCCTTTTTCTTTGTTGTCCTTTTCCTCACTTGTCCCCACTAAATTCTTCTTATTTTCTTTTACTCTCTATAATCCCTTGCATCTTAGTGACATTATCACCTTGCTTGGGGTGAAATTATTTTAAAGAAAAGCGATATATTTCAATGTCATTCGTCCGTGCATTAAATATTTTTGTCATATTTGGTTTGGAATTCTACTATATATCTCAAGGTTAGTGACAAAATTCGAGGAAGGGTCTGTAATGTTATCAGTCCTGACCTGGCATCTCAATTTCAGTCCAGTCACTTTCTCGCTGACATGACGTGGCTTCTTTCCGTCTTTACGGCAACAGTTCTGATTAACTTTTTTTTTCTTTGTGCCTCGACTACATGAATTTAAACAAGCTACTTGGTTTCTTTTCTCGCACTTCTCACCTGGGGTACGTCGATTTTTTGCTTCCCTAATAACTAAAATCTTCAAAAAATTAAATACAACGACATTAGCCATGTTGTCTTTTTGAATCCAGTCTCTTCATTGTTCTTCCCTCCATTCTCCACATTGAAGTCTTCTTATTCTTCTTAATACCCTGTAATCTTCTGCGTCTTAATGCAAACGAAACAATTTTTAAAGATGTGATAGGTTTTTTTTATAAATCCGACAGATTTTATTACTTAAAGTAATAAAATTTAACAGATTAATGAATAAGAGCTGCATGACATCTTTAGAAATTGTTTTACGCGAGAAGAACTAAGAAATATTTCAAAAGTCTGAAAAAGATTTGTATTAATAAGACACGATTCAACTTAGCTTGATCAGTGACGCCGTTTGTGGCCGATCGGGCTAAAGCACGTTGGATCTAACGACGGTTTTCCCCTGCCAAGGGAAGGGGGCGCAGGTTCGTATCCTGTCAGACAGCGCATATTACTCTTTAATAAGATTTCTCAAATATCCAGGCTGGCAAACGAAAGAAATACACTGTTTAATAAATGAACAGATCGTCTACTCAAATATGGGTATCCATTTGTTGGTTAGTTGTTTTAGTATAACGACATATCAACGGTTATTTAATGCCGAAATCTAAATATTTTGTGGCTTACGGCCTATCACGTTGAATACACCGGTTCTCGCTCGATCACCGAAGTTAAGCAACATTCAGCCTGGTCAGCACTTAGATGGGTGACCGCTTGGGAATACCAGGTGCTGTAAGCGTATAGTGACGGGTGTGCGTTGTGGTGCAGTGGATATCGGCTCGGAAAGAGAAATCGGTGAGCCGAGTTCGAATTCCAGTTGAATACCCTGCATTCACTTAAGCGCTGGTACCCTTGGGAAAGGTATTAATCCATCCATTCCCTCCAGTTATGGGTTAAATAACAAGGGTAGAACTAGGGGACCTTGCTCTTAAAAACAAAATCCCAATGAATCGTGAAAAGAAAGATGTTGTAAAAATAAAATAACCTTACCCAAAATCACTGGTTATGACCTTAAAATGATCCCATAAGGATTGATAGGTCGTTATGCCTCAAAAACTAAATATTTTTTATGTCCTGTCTACAGAGCAAGACTTTGAATGCGGCGTGTGCTTTTGTCTTCGCAGATCAGGCGGAAAGTCTCTTCGTGATTTATTTTGGCGGATCAAGCCTTTTTTTGATGACGTCTCGTTGGGTAGTTTTAGCAGGAGATTGGAATGCCATCTTTGACTCGAACATAAATCGTATAAGGAAGGATCGGCTTCGATGGTGCTTTCTAGCTGCTTCGACCAAGCTCTAGTTAATATAGTCGTTGTAGGGTTCTTAGGCCGTCCAAGTTTCCATTCTATAGTTTACTCGGATCATATGCTCGCCCGAGTGTGTTTAAACTTAGATATTGGAGTAGATAGACTAAACTATCGCCCGGTTCACACTCCACAAGTGGCTCATCCCTTGTTCCCTGTTTAGGATGTTGTTTCCGGCTTTCTCTTTTCCAATCTTTTCACTCTTGCATAGCCCCCTGCACATCAGTTGCGTTACCGCCTTGCTCGGGGTGATAGGATTTAAAAAAAAAAAAAATGAGAGAGAGATAAGCTTAAGGTTTAGATGGCCGGCTACTGAAAATCGAAAACATCATTATTTGGTGAGTAAAATTTCCAGGACCAACTGCTATTAATGCTACAGCGAGAATTGATGCGGACTGTGGTTGGAAATAAGTGGTGGAATTTATTGAAATCTGAAGTTAGGTCATTTGCTGCTGATTATAGGCGTTGACTCAGTCTAATTAGGTTAGCAGCTTAAACGGCATGTGAAGGAAAAATTGATCGGTTGATTAGATCCCGTAATAGTGAAGTAGCCTTAGCTAGGGCTGAGCTTGCCTCTTTGCTTATCAAGAAAGATAAAGCTCTTGTAGATTAAAAGAATATCTTCTGAGGTAACGAATATAATCACTGGACTGCACGCAGAAGGAGTTAGAAATGCATCCAATAGATATATTCTGTGAGCCACATTGACGGATAAGCGGACTGCAGCTACAAACGCGAGCATATGCGAAGTTTTTCGTGACTACAAATTGAAGCAAACAGGCCAGACATTATTGTTAAAAACCAGAAGGAGAAAACTTGTCTATTAATTGATATGGCTTGTCCAGCGGATTGTAACATAACAATCAAGGAATTTGAAAAACTGTCAAAATATAAAGACCTGGAAATTGAAATAGAAAAAATGTGGAAATTGAAAACAAGAGTTGTGCCAGTGATAGTAGGTGCGCTTGGAATGATAAAAAATGGAACAAAACAACACATTGAAAGAATCCCTGGAAACCCCCGCTTAAGAGATATACAAAAAATTGTCTTATTAAGTACAGCCCACGTACTAAGGAAAACGTTATCTATGTAATGCTGGGGATGATAGGGAAGATAGAAAAACATGAAATGGAGTCATAACAACACGCCACTACCTGCCTTAGGTCTCCCCGCAGACTTGGTTGGTAGTGGGACCAATGCAATAATAACAATAACAATAATAATAATAATAATAACAATAACAATAACAATAACAATAACAATAATAATAATAATAATAATGAAACAGTCTGAGCTCTGCTTAGATCGATATCTACTTGACCGACTTTCCTCGCCTCGAGGCGACTAGGTACAATGGTCTGAGATCTGGGAAGCGCTGAAGTTGGTTGGCCGGGACAAAACGTCGGGATTAGAAGGTCTTCCTTACAAATTGTACTTGAGACAGTCGCCCGTTCTTGTTCTCTTATTGGAACTGATATACAACAGCTAGATGTCTGAATGAGTGTGTAATTACGTGTATGGTTGGTTGAATGAATGGTTTCAATTTATCCGAGTTACGCATAAATTTCGTCCAGTTAACTGATATTTCTGCCACAAGGATTGTCGGTTTCTTTTAGTTTCTTGTATATATAGTATGATACATAGTGTAAATATCTGTCGGAATTTTCATTTGTAAAAGTTGTTAATTCATTTCTCACAGACAAATTGTACATATGAGGCTAGTTAAAACTTCATAGAGTATTTGAGGTATTATGGTGTTTTTAGTAAAAATGGGAAGTAAGAACTTGGTCTTATGGTGAAAAAAATACTGTACGGTTCGTTTGGGTCAGTGATTGTGGCTAGCTAAGTTTTTAAAATAAGACAGATGAAGACCAACATTCCCCATGACTGATTTTGGTCTTGTGCCACATTCTTTTTGTATTTATACAAAAATAAATATTATGGCCTTACGATTGCTTTTAGCACAAAACAGACTGTTACCTCTATGTAATGACTTCCATGTTCACTTACATAATCGCCACATACTCCAACACTCTCTTTTCACTTCCCGCCTGTAGAACTCCTTCCCGTTTACTTTCTTTCCTGATAGCTACAATCTTAAAAAATATGAACAGGATTCAAGCTACAATCTTCCAAATTGCCATCTTCTGTCTCCTTGAACCTCGTCTATCTTTTATGCTTTCTTTAACAACCTTTGTACCCAGTCTTTTCTCTCACTGTAATCTCCTGTGCACAAGTGGAGGTCCCGCCTTGCTTGGGGTTAAATATATATTAGTTAAATATTAGTATAGACTGGTACTCTTTACTCTTGGGTAGCAGCCAATCTAGAATAGCAACTCTGAATTCAAAACCGTGGAGCATCCAACGCTAAACGGTCCATTTTATTTGTATATTTATTGAGAATTCATGTTAATATTACAGGAAAGACATAACTATCTACATCCTAAAAGAACATGGCATTAAAAATATGTTTTATGATTATTTAGACTCAAAAATTAACAATTTAAAAACTACACACATGAATACATATTACTGCAAGCATTAATTTTTAAATTCATTTTTGTAAGTAATGTGTATGTAACAATAAAAACGTGTATAAATTTCGCTTATATATTTGTAGGTTTCAATTATTTCAACTTTAACATGGCTCATACATTAAACAAATTTGGTTGTTTCTGGAATAACCCGTCCGCTTTATGTGCTTAGTTTTAAAAGTTTTATCATTTATTATACAGTTATGGATTAAATAGCAAGGTAAACTGGGTTCTGTAGCCTTGAGTGGCAACCAGCCTAAAAGACGTGCTACTCTGAATGCAAGATCATTGAGTAGGTAACCAGAAATCACTCCACCATTATATTTCCAAAGAAGCCATGGCAATTCACAGATAATACAGAAATGATTACAAAAAAAAAATACTCCCTCCTACAGTATATTATCAATATTATTGTCATCACAACTTATATTGTAAGAATATTTTATCCAAAAATTTATGGTTATGCACAGATAATAAAGAAAAGTTTGTGGAAAGTGACCTTCAGCTACCTCCTGAAGGGACATGGCATTTCAATGTGCAAGTGTTATTATAGTCACAGAAAGGTAAATTGAGAAACCGAATTCAAATTTCCGCTTAGTTGCATTCAATTTCACACAACCACCCTTGGAAAAGGGTATGAATCTATTTGTTTGATTCCCCACCAGATATGGGTTAAATCACTAGACCTGGGTTACAGTCTAGGATGAGGTGAACTTTAAATTCAAAACTCTAGAAGGCAGCGGAAAACCACTATCTTTCTCAAAAAGCCATGACAATTCACAGATAGTAAATAAAAGAAAACTGTGGATGGCCATGATCACCTGCGTGAAATGATTATTTGGACAAATACAAAGTAATCCAACATTATTTCTTATTGTTATACATGTTATTTTTAGTGGGTACACATGTTTGAGTTGCTAAGAACCGCCCTAGATCAAGTCTTACTAAAAAATAAAATGTGCCCCGACTGGAATCCAACACGTGTACCCATTAAAAATAACGTTTATAGTAATAAGAAATATAGCGTGACTTTACTTTTTAGATTTATTGTTGGACCGTATGTGTAAATATCAATAGAAACACCTGTGTAAATTGTATTTGAATTTTGTAGCTTTTAAATGGTTTTCCTCCATTAAGCAAGTTTTAGCATAACTCATTGCTTTCAAGTTTTATTTTGATCTTCCTGTAACTAGTTTTTTTTTTCTAAAAACTCGTTTATAATACCAGTTGATTTATTTATTCAATTACGCCTTCTTATATACATTAAAAGCTAAAGGCACTTCTCAGATTTGATATGACGAAGGACAGTAGCAAAATATTTTATTAGTATCTAATATGAGGTAGCACGAAGTTACAAGTCGTCGTGACAGAGAGTTTGAGTGTAATGGCATTATTCAATATGATGATCATGATAGACTATGCGCATTTTCACAGAAACTGTAATTAGTGAACGCTCAATAAAGTTGCAGTTGGGGCGCAGTGGATATCGGCTCGGAACGAGAAATCTGTAGAGCCGAGTTCGAATTCCAGTTGAATTCCCTGCATTCACATACGCGCAAATACCCTTGGAAAAGGTATTAATCCGTCTCTTCCTTCCAGTTATGGGTCAAATAACAGGACAGATTGGGTTCTATAGCCTTGGTCGGCAACCAGTCTACCGCAGAAAGCAATGGCAACCTACTGCGGGATAATCTTCTGCCCAGTCAGTCATGTCTCTTTCGAGACATGATCGCCCAAGCGTGTATCACGTATGGCACTTAACTGACTGAAGAGCCACTAGGTATAAGGAGACGTGGAAAGCCATGATCGCCAACGTCCTGAAAGGACTGGGCACATAGAAGATTCACGACCACCGAAAAGAAATGTAACGTGATGTTTTGTTTATTTTACTTTAACACCGCTTTCAGCAACAAATTTATTATTATTATTATTATTGTCATTTTCATCATATTTCGATTTCTGCTATGGTCGCACTACCTACCAAGTCTGCGGGAAGACCTAAGGTAGGTCGTGGTCTGTCGTTATGGCTCCATTTCATGTTTTTTATATCTTCCCGATCATCCCTAGCGTTACATAGACAAAGTTCTCCTTAGTGTGTGGGCTGTACTGAGCAAGACAATTTTTTGTATATCTCTTAAGCTGGGGTTTCCAGGGATTCTTTCAATGTGTTGTTTTGTTCCATTTTTTATCATTCCAAGTGCACCTACTATCACTGGCACGACTCTGGTTTTCAATTTCCACATTTTTTCTATTTCAATTTCCAGGTCTTTATATTCCTTGGTTGCTATGTTACAATCCACTGGACAAGCCATATCAATTAATAGGAAAGTCTTTTCTTTCTGGTTTTTAACAATAATGTCCGGCCTATTTGCTTCAATTTTTCTGTGTGTAGATGGTGTAATCCCATAGAATGGTGACATCTTCTATTTCTGTAACCGGTGCTGGGTGATGTTCATACCAGTGTTTGTTTACAGATTTTCCATAGTGTTTGCACATTGGACAATGTAAATATTGTCCCACTCTATCGTGACGATTTTTATATTCATTTGGGGCAAGTACAGAACATCCTGAGATTAGATGGTCTATTGTTTCTTGGTGTTTATCACAAACCTACATTTTATATCCACATTATTATGTATGATATTTGCCTGAAAGTTCCTAGTGAAAAGACTTTGGTCTTGCGCAGCAAGAATAAAGCCTTCAGTCTCAGACTTTAATCCAGATGCACGTAACCATCGATGAGTATTAACTTTATCAACATTGGATTTATTGGCACGTACTGGATATTGGCCATGCAGAGGTTTGTCTCGCCAGCGTTGTTTCATCTCTTCAAAAGTTTTATCTTTGGCTTTCATTTTCATATTTTTTTTGACGCAATAGTTGGTCCTTTGGCTTCTGTTTTGCTTTTCTACAGAATCTACTAAATGTAAATCTTGTTTGCATTTACTGCCTTCTTTTATTATCGAATAATTTTTCTTTCTGTTTTCATGTTGTTTATATCATCCAGTCCTTTGTTGTTTCTATGTATGTTAGTAAGCCAATAGTTGTTGTCTTGTATGACAATTCTAGCTGAATAAGACGTCTTCCATCTTCTTTACGGGGTATGTACAGACGGTCTACACCAGTCTTTGGGTGATGCATCATGCTTAGAAAGAAGCTTGTGGTGATACCGACAGAGCAAAAGCGATGGACCGGATGTTTGCACCTTCACAACCAAAAAGCAAATGACCAAAACTCGTCGGTGCGCAGCTGGATTCGCGCAGATGTTCCGGTTGAAAACTAAAAATTAATTAAATATTAAATTTCCAGTTCGCGAGCCTACGCGAATTTTATTTATCGGCCAATGGGAAGCCCAGAATCAAATACGGATATGAATTCCCAAATGATCTGCTGCGATCCAAAAAGAAGATATAAAAAGCCGATACAGAAAGCATCACCAGACAGACAGACCCACACGGACTGACTCGAGGGAGAGGAGTGTAATCAGTATCCCCCTTGACCTACGTCAAGCGGCTTACTATGCTAGCTTCTCTTCCCTCTCATCTTACCTTTCGCCGCTGTCTCGAAACTACTTACTGACCTAAGGAGCGGATACATCAAAGACATTCCTTACTAACAACGCTCCCACATTCCTAAGCAGTAATTCTCTTTTCAGCATTTTATTGCCATGAACATTTTAACGTCTGTTGAACCTATACTTCAAGTATTACTTTAATTGTAAAAACCTTAATATATATATATATATATATATATATATATATATATAACATGTTATTTTTCAACTCAATTTGCTTTTCTTGATTTATAATGATTTTATGACTTATAGTGGGCTATCTACAACAAGGCCAAATTCCGTTAATTTGCAACAATATACAACCACTCTCCTAAAGATCTATCCCCACTATAAACTGAAAAAGAATGGATAACCCACTATAAGCTTTCTTGTTTTCGAATCCATTCGCCTGATGTCGTTTAAAGTCCAGTTTAAGATGTTGAAACTATTTTAGACAACTGGGATTGCAAGGCTATTAATGGCTATAATTCTGTTCTGATAATTCAATTCGGATTTTAATATCATTCGTAGCCTTCTATAGTACTCTTTACGCACCATTTCTTTCATTTTTTTTATGGTGAAGTTTTTCACTCATTTACACCTAGGTATTTATAAGCTTCTTCTGGCTTTAATTCTTTTATTGTTACATCAGGGTCTAAGCTAAATGAGGATGTTTGTTGTAGCGATCCACGTAAAACTGTAGCTTTAGCACATTTATTCAAATTGAATTTCATTCCAATGTCTTCGCTGACGCATTTTACAGTTTGCAGAAAACCTTCCAGTTCGTTATCATTCTTAGCATACAACTTTAAGTCACCCATGTAAAATAGATTGCTTATTTTCTTTTGGCCTATTTTATAACCACATTCAGTCTTGTTAAGTTGACTGGTTAGTGCTATTAATGATACACAGAATAGTAAGGGAGACAAAGAGTCACCTTGAAATATACCTCTTTTGATGTTTATTTCACCAGACTTATAGGTTCCATTTATATGATTGCGGTAAAAGTGTTGTTTTCCATATCGGCATGCATTGTTTGATGAAATTGATGATGACGGGTGATATCTTGTATATATTTAAAGTCTTTAAGATCCAGGAATGTGACACACTATCGAATGCCTTCCAGGCAGTACTAAGATTTTTTTTTTGTATTATAGCAGTTTTCCATAATCATTCTGTTAATAAGCAATTGGTCTTTACATCCGTAACAGCCACGTTTACACCCTTTATTATTATTATTATTATTATTAATCAATTAGAAAAGAATGAATATTATTAAATAAAGTTCAGTATTATGCAATCTTACCTTGTTTCTTTTTTAAACGTAATTTTAAAAAGTTTTCTAAGACTTTTTCTTTCGTTTTACAATCAATTTGAGTAGATAGTTAAGTCTATCGCCCGGTTCACACTCCACCCACGTCTTTTGAACAGGTGAAGAGGCTCATCTCTTGTTTCTTGTTTAGGATGTGGTTCCCGGCTTTCTCTTTTCCAATCATTCTACTCTTAAGTAGCCCCATGCGCATCAGTGGCGTCACCGCCTTGCTTGGGGTGATATGATTAAAAAAAATAATTACTGCTGGTCTTGTTAACCGAAGACCTACGTCGGACTACTTTTGTGACGTCACGTCATGATAGAGTTGGCCTTTTATAGGACTCTGTGGGTATTGAAAAGAAATCAGATCGCCACCCTAGCGGACGGGTGTGTTAAAAAAAAAAAGAGTAGCCAGTCACCTATTGTTGTATACTCTTTCTGAGTATATTCTGCTTGAATCAAAACGTCGGGGAATAAACCTCTTCTCTGCCTAGGAAAATAATCTGCAACCCATGATGACTTTTTTCTCACGATGTCCCGTATTTTCTTCTCATAGATGAAGGACTATAAAACCTGCTATTCATTCAGCGAGAATACGCTCGTGCCAAATGTTGATTATCTTTCACGGATAAATGACAAACTGTACCCAAAGTGAATCAAAATGACTTGCTTTTTTTACAACTGATAAAATCGACAGACATCAATACATGTATATAATTAAAAATATCCAATTATATTTTATACGCTTTTCTTCTGTTCTTTTTAACAAAGCGGTGACTTGGCCGTGGAGTGAGGGGTTTGGTCGAGTCGGGAACACACACGCATCGGGGGCCTCCAGTCAGCGGCTGCTCGCTCTGCACGCTGACTTCAACTCAACTCTAGACTCAAAACTGCAAAACTGACTCTCTATGACAGCTGATGTCACTTAAAAAGTTACCTCTTGACAAATTTCTATCATTTTCGCTGGCAATCATGAATGACCCCCAACATAATTCCGTACCGATTAAGATATTATACAAAACTAACTGTTATATATATATATATATATGCATGCAGTGTAGGTATAGAAGAATCCAAAGGAGTATCCTGTACATACAGTGGTAGGATAACTCTCTAAGAAAGCTCTAAATATATATGCTTATAAATACATATAAATCAGATATAAGAAAAAGGCAGACACGTTATTTCATGGTTAATCGGAAGTATGGGTCTATTTTAGGCGAACCATCATCAGCATCCGTCTTTATTTTACAAAGGATTTTACACGAATCTTAGTGGTTGTCAATATTTGAGTAAATGCTCTTTTTTTTTTTTAACAAAATTTCATTCCGTCTACCAGTCTGAACATTCAATAAATCTTATTTAAAAAATGCACCAACCGGCATGATTCGAACCTGCGTCTAACTTTACAAAAGAAACACTTGTTTGATTCAAAATTCTACTCCAACAGCTTCTTTTCTCGCGCTTCCCGCCTGTGGAACTCCCTTCCACAAATCTGCTTTCCCGACAGTACAATCTCCAGGTGTTTAAATGTAGGGTCAATAGACACCTCCTATCACCCTAACTCCCAATTATTCTCAGAACACTCTCATCTACCCAACCCTCATTCTCGGTATCCTTACCCGCCTATCACCCACCCTCTGACATTTCCTATATTTAATCATCCTTTCTCCACTCTATGCAGCCCCCTGCGCAGTAGTGGCAGTGACATGCCTTGCTCGAGGTGAAACGCTTATAAAATAAAAATTAAAAAAAACACGTTTTTGGCTACAAAAGCTTTATAATCAAACAAGATTTTATCTGCCTTGAAAGTACAGTTGTTCAGATTTCTTTGAAAGTCATAACTGCTCACAATTGTATCTGAAATATAAACAAAATTCAAAAACCAAAATATTCAGAGTAATAAAAATATGGCATGATTTTCTTCGTAACAATTTACGTCCGAGTAGCTTTATTGATTTTCTTGTCGGACTAATAAATAAAATCTATTAATTCTTTAAAATGCCTTGTTTACGTTTTAGATACAAAATTGAGCAGTTTCCCCTTTCAAAAAAAATGGTGTGCTATAAAAGACAAATAGAACCTTGCTTGATGATAAAAATATACTTTTAATCTATGCTATATATTTAATGGGTTTAAAATTGCTCATGAAGGATACAGTGTATGTAAATAGAGAATACAGTTAACAAACAACACTATAGATTCTATAGCTATAAAATAACCGCATTCGGATCGACACTTATTTCTAGTCACTGGCCTCTAGAATAATTGGAAACAATCATTACTGTCAACCCAATAACCGTTTTAGGATAATAAAATAATAGACTGTCTACTACTCATAATGCACCACTGACCAGCGTATTGTAAATAGTCGAGCCAAAAAACATAATAGAGGCCTGAACATAGTGTTTAAGCATGAAACAAACTGTCGCTACTGGGTGTTGACAGCTTTATCCACTTTTATATTTACATACACTCAATCCCTGATATTGAGCCCTTTGACCCATAAATATTGCATACCTTAAATCTATATTTTATCATAAACAGACAGACAGACAGACAGATAGATAGAGAGACAGACAGACAGATAGATAGAGAGAGAGACAGACAGACAGATAGATAGAGAGAGAGACAGATAGATAGAGAGACAGACAGACAGATAGATAGAGAGACAGACAGACAGATAGATAGAGAGACAGACAGACAGATAGAGAGAGAGACAGACAGACAGATAGAGAGAGAGACAGACAGACAGATAGAGAGAGAGACAGACAGATAGATAGAGAGAGAGACAGACAGATAGATAGAGAGAGAGACAGACAGACAGATAGAGAGACAGACAGACAGATAGATAGAGAGACAGACAGACAGATAGATAGAGAGACAGACAGACAGATAGAGAGACAGACAGACAGATAGAGAGACAGACAGACAGATAGATAGAGAGACAGACAGACAGATAGATAGAGAGACAGACAGATAGATAGAGAGAGAGACAGACAGATAGATAGAGAGAGAGACAGACAGACAGATAGAGAGACAGACAGACAGACAGATAGAGAGACAGACAGACAGATAGATAGACAGAGAGACAGATAGATAGACAGAGAGACAGATAGATAGACAGAGAGACAGATAGACAGATAGAGAGACAGACAGACAGAGAGACAAATATTGAAAGAGTGCAACGAAAAACTTAAGAAAATCTGTCGGCGGAAAAAAATTATTAGATGCTAATTCATGTATTGTCTTTTCTGCTCAACCGATGTTAGAGTTAATCTGTAAGTATAGTCTATTTTTCAATATTTTTTATTATTTACCTTTTTAGAGTTATGCTGACTACATTTGTGGTGCATTAAATATCGGCTCGGAACGAGCAATCGGGGAGCCGAGTTCGAATTCCAGTTGAATTCTTTGCGTTCACTTACTCGCAAATACCCTTGGAAAAGGTATTAATCCGTCTCTTCCCTAGAGTTATGGGTTAAATAACAGGACATATTTGGTTCTATAGCCTTGGGTGGCAACCAGTCTACCGCAAAAAGCAATGGCAACCTACTGCGGGATAATCTTCTGTCCAGTTAGTCATGTCTCTTTCGAGACATGATCGCCCAAACGTGTATCACGTATGGCATTTTACTGACTGACTGACATAAGTAGAATAATTCAGAGGGTGGAGAAAAGAATAGATTAACACGTATCAGCTTAGTCTATGTGCCGTGTCCCTTCAGGATATTGGCGATAATGGCTCTCCGATTCCCTGTCCTTTGTAGCTCTTAATAAATTTCGTCTTCTTGTTCATCTTTGTGCCGCATTCCCTTAAGAACGTAGACGATCATGGGTTTCCACTTGCCACTTATCCCGTGTTACTCTCAAAACTTTTCCTCTTAACCTTCCTACCCAGACACCGCTCCATCATCCACTCGTTCAAGCCCATCAAGTATGCCTCCCACTACGTTCCCCTGTCTCCCTTTCCCCTCGATCTGTCCTGTAAGTATCAGATTCTCCAAACCCTCTTTCCTCATTAAGAGTCTCTGGAACCTCAGCTGTCTCTTTTTGATGTTAAATATGTTTCCTTTTCGTTTGCCTCCTCTCCAACACCTTGTTGCTCATATGCTCGACCCATGGTATCCTCAGCATCCTTCTGTAAAACTACATTTGTGCAGCCTCGAGTCTCTCTTTCATCTTTCAAGAGATCGTCCAACATTCTCCGCCATATAAAAGGACAGATATCACATAACAGTCTAGTATTCTTTTCTTTGTTTCCAACAAAAATTTTCCTGTCTTTCAATATTCTGCTTAGCTTTTGAAATGCGTCTTTGGCTATGCCAATGCGTCTTCGGATATTATCAGTGTCGCATTTTTCCTCCTCTGTCAGAACATTTCACAGGTATTTAAATGTCTGTACCTGTTTGATATTAGCATCTGTAGTTGGCATTTTGGAGTAATCTAAAGTGCTACAAAAATTGATTTGCTTGGTCTTTCGGTATCACGTCACTGTTGTAGATTTCATTTATTATTTCTGTGAATCTGTCTACTCCGAAATCATCTAAGGCTGTCAGCACCTCTATTAAAATACCGTCTGGTTCTACTGCTTTGTTCCTATTCAATTTGGCTAGTGAAGCTTTCTACAGAAGGATGCTGCGGATACCGTGGACTGAGCATGCAAGCAACGATGAGGTGTTGGAAAGAATGGCAACAAAAAGGAAATTAATACTGAGCATCAAGAAGAGACAACTGAAGTTCCTGGGACACGCAATGAGGAAGGAGAGCTTGGAGAACCTGATACTGACTGGCCAGATAGAAGGAAAGAGAGACAGAGGAAGGCAGCGGATAACATATTTGCAGGGCCTGATCAGGTGGATGACGGAACGGGGTTGCGAGGTGTAACAGGAGCAAACATACTAAGAGCCACAAGGGATAGGGAGAGGTGGAGAACCATGATCGCCTACGTCCTGAAGGGACGGGGCACATAGAAGAAAAACAAGAAGTGAAGCTTTCACTTCGGTTTTTAAATTTTCTGGTCCATCGTTATTTCTGTGTATTGCCCCTCTCTTGTTGTAGAAAAAATCTCCGATATATTCGTCTCATCGCTGAAGTATTTTTGTTTCTCTAATATAAGCGTTCCGTCCTTGGGTCTCATGCATCCTGTTGCTGAGCATGTCTTTTGTCCTGTTAGTTATATTTTTATGCATATCTCCTTTTTTGTCTTGATCAATCTCTCTATTTCTGCTCATTTGTCGTTGAGCCATTCGTTAGCCTATCTGCATTTGCTCTTAATTTCCTTGTGTAGTTTCCTGTATTCTGTTCCATGTCTTGGCATTGTTTTCTGTCTCCTTTGTATTAAGCCAACAATCTCGTCGGTGAGCCACTCATTTCTTTTCCGTTTTCCTTTGGGGTGATGCCGTTTGCTGGTGTCACTGGAGCTCCTTTTAATGCGTACCATTTCCCAGTTTCTGTTTCCTGTTTGTCCTTCGTTTTTTTTTGTTTTTTTTTTTCACGCTGTCCGTATATTTTTCCTGCATGTTCAGGTCATTTACGAGTCTCTTGTATTGCAACTTGGGTGCTGCGTTAGTTTTCTTCAATCTCCGAAGTTTCATCCTTAATTTGCGTATAACCGGAAGGTAGTTGCTTCCGCAGTCAGCACTTAAATAGGTTTTGAAGTGAAGAACTGCGTCCCTGAATCTCTTGTTGAGAGTTATGTAGTCAATTTGTTTTGTTTTTTCTTTTCTACTCCTCGGCTTCTCCAGGTTTATAACTGTCGGGTGTTTTGGAACCAAGTATTGGTTACTACTTGGTCACCATTTCTCTCCGCGGTCGCTGCGGTTTCCTAGTTCGAAATTGCCAGCCGTTTCATCTTCCTTCTCCTTGCCGACTGGTCTCCCATGTTACTTCTAATCTCTTGTGACTTGCATTGAGCCTTAGCATTGTCCAGCATGGGATAGAAAGATTCGATTTCTTCTTTTGTGTTGTCGGTGCATATACCACTATAACTGATATATTGAGGAGTTTCCCTTTCAGTTTAACCATAAATTTTTTTTTCAGGTAACTGTCAGTATCCAGAACGCATTGTTTCATGTCTTGATCTAATATCAAGCCGGCTCCTTTTTCATTGCTTTCGCCACCTGCGTGTATAATTCTGTAGTTGTCACTGATGAATTCTGCATTGTTTGGCCGTCTCATTTCGCATATATGTAAAATGTTGATATTTAAAACCTTGATCCGCCATCCATTTACTGAAGCTCGCCAGGTAGGCTATTTGCTGCTTTCTTCTGTCCCTCTTGCTTTCAATGTGTTTTATGAGTATTAAATTTGCCAAGTCTTATGATTTTATATTGATTTGTTTTCTATATCTTATCAACCCTTTGCAAGTTATTACATCCAGAAAATATTTTTAAATTGTATATTTTTTGTGGGGAGTATATAGATAATAATGGTTTAGTGATACAAGTCTTTGTCTATATTTCTGAGATGAGCGAGTATTTACATTATTCGGACGATTGTCCTCATCTTTGTTGCCATTTGTTCTACGTTTCGGCTTCTTCATGTGCTAGGAATTTCGAACCGAACCCTTTATTATAATCACTGGGGTATATCATTCTAATTCCTTACCTATAACCTCTTCTGGTAGTCATGAGTTATCTCCCTCTAACCCTGTAAGTTACTTGTTCACAACTGCTGTATCCTGGTATTGAACTCACAACTTTTCGGGTGAAGTCACAGGAACTAACCAACGTCTATAGCCATGTGTTCTTAAGAACAACTGAATTTTTGGAACTTATAAACTTAATGCCCAGTAACCCTTTTTTTTTTTTTACCAGAGTTTATATGGCAATTTTTTAATGTTGATGGTTTTTTTCTAGCATTTTTTTTTTTTTACACCAGAGCTCATATAGTTCGAAATTCCTAGCACCTGAAGAAGTCCGGAATGTACAACGGCCGAAATGTCATACAAATGGTAACAAAGATGAGGACAATAGTCCGAATAATGTAAATACTGTAGATACAAGTCTTGTTAATTAACCCAATGCTGGGTGGAGAAGAGGTGGATTCATACTCTTTTAAAAGGTATTTGCATGTAAGTGAATTATATTAAACCTAACAGGAATTGGAACTTTGCTCTCTGATTAACAATTTAGAATCCTTATCTATTACACCACCCACACACCCAGCATTACAGCACCTCATATTCCCAAGTGGTCACCAATCAAGCTACTAACCAACTTTGCTTAACTTCGATTATCTGGGAACTGGTGTTTTAATATGATGTGGCTGTAAGGATTAGAGAAAAGAATAAAATAACATGTACCAGCTTCTTCGATGTGCCATTTTGCTTCAGGAAACAAGCGATAATGGCTCTCTACAATTTCCTGTCATTTTTTAGCTGTTTTGTCTTTTTGCTATCTCTCCAAAACATTGCTCCACCATCCATTTACTCAAGCTCTCTAACTAGGTTATGCACTGCTTTCCTCTATCCCTCTTCTCTTCAATATGTATTGTAAATATAAAATTTTCAAAGTATTCATGTCGGCATGAAGATATAATTGATATTACAGATATAAATATTTAACTTTCTACAGAGAAGAACATTTTCAGTGAACTATCAATACAAACAGCAATAATTTGAAAATGATGAAATTCAATTTCAAAATATACACAGTACAAATAGTCAAAAATACAAAGTGGTTTTACACACACAAAAAAAAGTTCTTTTTTTCAATGTCCCTTATAACTTTGGAAATGTCATTGAGTACAAATTTCTGTGTCTAAATTTGGTATAAATTCTTGTGGCAGTGAAGTGAAGAAAGATAATTGGTCTTTTTCACTTCATTGCCATAAAAATTAACGCCATACTGTCATACATAAAAAGACAATCATTAACATTTTTTTTACTCAAAATAACCGTGAAAATGTCAGTTTTCCTATTTTAATTTTCTGATGAATTTTAATTCTTAAGTTAATTATTGAATAAGCTCATGGTGAGTTTTACATTTTGGTTGGGGTCTTGAGGCTTGAACAGATATGGGAGCCCCTTCACAACCAACAATAAGGATCTAACTGCCAGAATTTAGGCTACAAATAGATTCTGACAGGCTCAATGAGCTTAGACAGATGGGGTCTACATGCTGCTAGCCCCTTAGAAAAGTTTGAAATTTTCTAATTACAGGAAAATTTTAAGGCCATATAAAATAAATATTAAGCACATATTCTAAAGCCAACACTAGCTACTTCAACTCGTTGGCTAATGATTCTGTCACTAAAATGGCCTTAATTTCATAACAATTAAAAAAATTGAAGAAATAAAAAAAAATAAAATAAAATAAAAATTTTTAAAAAGTCGAATGAGTGAATTTTTTAATAATTCACTCATTCAAAAAAGTTGCTACAGGTGCTTCTCTGGGATTAGGGGCCCATGAAGTTTAAGCTTCATTAGTTTCATAGTAGAATCTCTACTGGTTCTACAACAATCAAATCTTTGTAGAAATTCCTCTATTGTCTCATTATATATTTGAGCTTAACAACTTTAACAAATTATTACAATAGTAATCATAAATATGAATGCTGACTGTTATTTAAAAAAAATAATGAGTTACAAATGAAAATTTAAGAAACTGATAAGTTTTTCTATTTCACTGAAGCAGACATTAAATACATGAGAGTCTAATTGCCTCTTTTATTTTCCCCTTCATCCATTCTTTCTTTTTCTTAATGAAGCCAAGTACCATCTCTGATATGTCCTTTCTGTTGTATAGGATAAGAAATTAATTAAAATAAACTCTCTTCTTCACTTTTACAAAAATTCACAATGATGTGTGAAATCCTGGTTTTCCCAAATAGAAAAAGGACTGACCATGTGTTTTTTGCAAGTAGGTGTTAAAATGATTTTTGACCAATGGGAGCAACTTACAAGACTTGAGAACTTAGTGATCCAGTGCTAAATTCCAAAAGACTATATAAATGACCACCACATCAGTCAAGAGTCACAGAGAGAAGAAAAAACTAAAATGTGACCAACTTCATATCGGGGCCCAAAGATAAGGTCAGGTTGCACTTTGTTCTCTTTCTCCTTATCTCTTTCAACAATTACTACTATGAACATTTGTATGAACTTTACTCATAACTTCTTAATAATGTTTCTAACTGAACATTAATTTCCACAAATTCTAGTTATTCCTCCTTTTAATAAATTTCTATTTTAAAATGAAAATTGTATATTTTATTCTTCTTATGCTATTCCACACAATTCTACACATTCCAACATCAAATTAACCTAACATGACTATTTTTTTTTATAGACTATTTTAATTAAAGTCACATGATTTTACATATTTAAAATGTCTTATTTTAAACATTTCTCAATATTAAATTATATAAGACCCTTTACTTGAGTTTTAGGGGCACACAATCAAGAAGTTAGCCCTGAGCATCATCAAACATCAGTAAACCTCTGCATGTCACTGGTCATTTTAGACCAAAAATGGGATATTGCTGCTATATCTGAACTGGAGCTGCCCAAAACCTCACTTACCTGTCATGATAGTTCAAAAATGTCTGCATGGTCTTGTTGGTGATTTAAATATTTTCCATCCCACAACCCTTTCCTTCACAGCTGAAACATTTTAAGTCTCTCACTTTTCACAGCATGTGTTCTAGTAAAGTATATTCCTTAGACCCACCATGCCCTGATTTTTAAAACTGGGACCCCTATTCCAGATACACAAATGGGGGTCCTCCCTATTCATTTTGTATTCAAATAGTAAGAACTTCCAGTTGGGCAACTTATACTCAAGAACATTTGATTCATGGAACAAAATCCTGGCAGAATGTTTTCCCAATCACTACAATCTTGATCTCTTCAACTCTAGGGTTAACTGTTATTGTTTCCGCAGAGCTTCATGATCTTCACTTGTTATTTCTTAGACTCATGCAACACCACACAAAACCCATCTATCTTGAGTGGCTCTTGAGCCTTATGTTGGGTGAACATTAATATCTTATTATAATCCTGATCATCCTTCCTTTAATTCTCTATTTAGCATGTACATATGTTATATACATAATGAATAAAAAATGGACTATTATGTTTTGATTACCTGGAAAGACAGTGTTGTGTAGGGGTGCAAGTTAATGTTTTTTTTTAATTTGGCCTTGGGTCTTACTTAACCAAACTCCCTACAGCTTACAAGTTTTAGGCAGAGTTATAATCATCAGAAGGTTGGTTGTTGGCAGGTTGGAATGTGTAGAAGACTGTCCAGTATTCAATGCCACTTAGAAGGACTGGTTTTATGCAACAGTTTAGTACTCTCACCTTTGTTTCCCATTAAATTGTCCTGTTTTTTAATACCTTGCTTAACTTTGGAAAAGCATTTTTCACTATCTCAATGTGTCTTCAAGTTTTAGTGTTATATTTCAGTTTTCTGTTAAAAGACTTCCCAGATAGTTAAATTACTGCTCCTGCTTGATCTTGATTGTATCATCAATTTGTAATTTCTACGTTGAGCTGTTCCTTTTTGCTGACAACCTGTGTTGTCTACATATCTTTTTCTGTTTTGTTTGTGGCTGCCAATTCTGTTTTGATTATTGCTTCCAATTCTCTCAGAATTGCCTCAATGTATAGGTTGAATAAATTTGGTAAGAATACACATCCTTGTCTTATACCTTTTCCTATTTTTGTCTATTTACTGAATTTATTTTCTATCTAAATCTAATCTAAATCTAAACTTATTTATAAATGAAACTTTGTCTGTGTGTGTGTCCCCGTTACCTATAGACTCCAAAATGGCTGAACTGATTTTCTTGAAAATTTACACAGTTGTACTATAAGCATCTGCAAGTGTTCTTAGCTAGGTTTTGTGTCAAGGTACCCCCGATAAATATTGAAAATCGATAAAATCGGGTTATAGAAGGAGTGGTCCAATTTTAATCAAATTTGATACACTCATAGACAAAGACATAAGAAATGATATTCAGAAGTTTCAAGGTTGCAGTTCTTACAATAGTGCAGGAAACCAATAATATATATATATATATATATATATATAAAAGGTAAGATGTTCGTGTGTGTGTGTGTGTCTGTTTATCTGCCTTATCTGTTAATGTGTCTGTATTTTTTTCAGCCCTTTTATTTTAGTTTTTGCTTCGGGTTTGGCTCTAAGTAGGCATAATTGTAGTTCTTAGTCTCAGCGATGATACCATTTACTCAGAGAACTTATTTAGCCTTCAAAATTCAGTTTACGACGAAAAAAACTTATTTGATATCGATACCAGGAAATCAAAATTTGACTTACATCCATTCATTTTTCTTTCAGTCTACGGTTTCACTTTAACTGGAAACAACTATTACTTTTTAGTCTTTTGTGCCAACGTCCAAAGAGTCTGAGCTCCAGAACCATGGATTAGTTTTAAACCTTTCATTACACCTGAGCACCGCCGGGTTATACTGCTAATCTTTATATAGGTGGCTTACTGCTAGTACAAGTTCTGGATTATTCAAATCCTTCCTAAGTAAGTCAAGGTTGCCGGATTGCTTTTTCATTTTGCAAGATTTAATTGAATTTATTATTAGGAGGGTAAATTTTTGTTTTGTTCCCCATAGGCTTTCACCCATCAAATCTTTCCTAAACTTCTTTAATTAAATGCAAATATATATGCTGAAATCAAATCAATAATTGTTTATTGAAAAAACCTACCTTTTTTTCCTGTTATCGACCACAAAAAAGTCAGACTATATCTCACCCCTTACCACTGTTCTCATATCTGATTCACCGCTGAATGACTTGGGGCGTAGGATACTTATTTCAGCCCGTTTACTTCCTTTGAGCAATCACTCCGTGATTTGTTTGGGTTCAGAACTTAATTTCAGTGCATGAATTGCAAAAAGGAAGTAAATTGATTGAAAAATCGCATGAAGTCATTCTGCAGTGAATAACATGTTTTGAACCATGGTTACGGGGTGAGATAAACAACGAAGAGAAGTTCGATATTTTTCTGGTTGTAATATTGAAAAAAAGGTAGGTTTCATCAATAAACAATTATCGATTTGAGTTCAGCATTTACTTTTGCATGGAAATAAGGATTTTTTGGAAAGATTTGAAGGGGAACAAAACAAAAATTTACCATTAAGAGATAAATTAATTCAACAGATTTTATTCCTCGTTGTGATCATCAGCTCTACATTGTTGCAGATTGCACCTCAACAGGAGATATTATTCTCATGTATTTTTTTTTTTTTTGGAGTCTACTCTTCCATTCTGGCTCAAGATATGTTAAAAGAGAGTGCTTGAAGATTTCCTACAGTAGACCATCATTGCTTTCTGTGGTAGACAACCAAAGCTATATAACCCAGTCTGCCTGCTATTAACCCTCTCAAAGCTGGTTTTGAATTCAGAGTTTCCTTCTTCTAGACTGGTTGCCATCCAAGGCTATAGAACTCAGTCTGTCTGAAAGGGAAGAAGAGACACATTCATACCTTTTCCAAGGGAGTAAATGAATGATGTAATGAATTCGACAGGAAGTTAAACTCAACTCTTTGCTTCCTAAATTTGAGCCGCTATTCATTACTTCACTGTGCCTCTATTTTATTAGTTCCCTAATAAACTTTTTTTTAGTAGTGCATTGTGATGCATTAGATATTGGCTCAGAACAAGAAATCAGAGAGCCGAGTTCAAATTCCAACTGAATTTGTTAGATTCACTTACATGCTAATACACTTGGGAAAAGTATTAATCCATCTCTTCCCCTTCAGCTATGGATTAAATATCAGGATATATTGGATTCTTTAGTCTTGTTTGGTAGCCAGTCTACTGTAGAAAGTAATGGCAATCTACTATGGGAAAATCTTCTGCCCAGTCAGTCATGTCTCTTTTGAGACATGATTGCTCAAACGTATATCACTTATAGCATTGGACTGACTGAATAATGTTTTAGAAGCATTTCAGGCAAAAATGTTGAAAAAACAAAGAATAAAAAAAAAATCAACCACAATATGTAAGGCACAAACAAAGTTAGTAATAATGACTTCGTCAAAACTGAAAATTAAAAAAAAAATTTTTAAAGAATTGATAAAATTTAAAAAAAATAAAATAAAATTTTTAATAAAATAGAAACAAAACAAAAATAAAAAAATTTTGTGAAATTTAGCTGCTTCATAATACTGTGTAAATCCATTTTTTCTTTTTTCTAATCCTATATTTTCTCAGATTTACTTTTCTAAACAAAGTAGAAAGAATTGTCATTCTTTTATCTTAATGTCATCAAAATTGATACTACATAAAATAATCTATTCAAGAGTAACATGGAATAAATTAGTATTTTCTGTATAAACAGGCATTTTTTTTTTACACTTTTTTTTATTTTTACACTTAATGAGAGGTAATTATGTCTGTGTCAACATGAAATGTTTTATAGTCTCTGGTTACTTTTAAAGAGATGAAGCAGGGATACCCAAAATTTGAAAAAAAAAAAAAGAAAAAAAAAAGGCTTCTAAAGTTCAGACAGTTTTGTGATTGCTGACATGTCGATGCTTTTAACGACAAAATTTAGAAAAGACCCATTTTTCTTTTGAATTTCTCAATACCTAATTTCCTTTATGCCCTGTCTGTCACTGTCTATAAATTTCCAAAGATCTCAGTCCTTGCAAAACCACCTGTTGAGTTACAGTTTTTTGGATCTATATTTCAAACAGGACCTGCATGTACTACCCAAGAAGCCCCTCCCCCAAACATGGCTTTAGGTGGGGAGCTGATTGTAGAACCAGATAGTACAATATATAATCATATGACTACTGTTCTATAATAATTGTTACATCTGATTACACATTTTATAGATAAAATGTAAAAATTATAATGGGACTTAGTACATTATATTATCATACACACTTTGTCCCATAATAATTGTTACTCCTTCAGGCACATTTCATATGTAACAACTTATAATTAAACAGAGATAGTAAATTATTAAAATCCCCTGTCCCCTAATAGTGGTTACATTTATATATTTTGCAACCTAAATCTAAAAACTGTTATAGAACAAATATAGGACATTATAATACAACCTCTGCTTTATAACACTTGTGCATACTCAAGGTCACAAATATTATAGGACATTATATTTTCATACAACCTCTGTATAATACATTTGTGGCATCCTTATTGGTTCACATAAACTGACTCAATATTCATAGCAAACATATGATAACTAAAAATATAATACCATTACTGTAAGTTCTATAGAAGCTAAAAGAGAAATTTCTGTGATGAACACACTTTATTATTGATAAAAGAAAAATTGTCTTGAAGTTAAAACTATGGCAAACCTTCTAGTCATAAACTTGATAGGTCTTCCATTAAATCTTTGGGCCTTCAGTGACTCAGTTTGAATCTGGTCAAGAAACCATAACACAGCTGATGACACTAGAGTGAAAAAGCATCATACTACTGAACATGATGAGAACAAAATTTAAATCTTTTACTCTGATGAACTTAGATCACTGGTGCCCCCTAGTTACAAATTTGCATGTAAAAGGGTGGAACCTAGTTGCTAATCTAGATTAGCAACTAGGTTCCACCCTTTTACAGTGAAACCAATAAAATGTAACTGCAATTTCTACTCCAACGGCTTCTTTTCTTGCACTTCCCGACTGTGGAATTCCCTTCTACATAATTGCTTCCCCGACAGCTACAATATCCAGGAGTTTAAATGTAAGGTCAATAGATACCTCCTAACATACTAACTCACATCCATTCTCTCAAACACTCTTCCCATCTGCCCAAACCTCAGCTTCGGTCTCCTTAACCGTCTATCACCCTCCTTCTGACATTTCCTTTATCTAACCACTCTTTCTCTTCACCTTCCCCTATGTAACCCCCTGCACAATTGTGGCAGTGGAATGCTTTGCTTGAGGTGAAATGATTAAAAAAAAAAATGTTAATAAATAAATGTTATCTTTTAAATTTCAAAATGGTTTAATTCTTTTTGATTTTATAAAGTGATTTGTTTCCATTCTCAGATTGAAAAAAAAAAGCAGAATACGTTCTAAAAGATTACCTGCTATTATAGAACCAGTTCCTGGAAATCTGGAATGCCATTATATATAAGATTAGATATTAAGTTATACAAGCTCTGTCTCATAAAAGTTGTTATATTTACATGTACATTTTATATATAAGATGTAAAAACTATAATAGGACAGGTAGTATTTCATTATGCGTGACAGGTATCTGACCAATGAAATCAAACCTCAACCTACATACTGTCTCTAGATTTTTAACTGATTTAAATGTAAATCATTTGTACAACCAACATCAAACATTGCCTGATGAAGAGAATCTATCTTGAAATCTTGAAACACAGAAATTTCCATGTTGCAATATACAACTAATTCATAACTATATATAATAAAAATATAGTTTTAACGTATGCTATATTTATGGATAAAAGTTGAATATCAGGGGTAGAGCGTATGTAAATATACAAGTGAATGCTGAGATTAGCAATGAGTGGCGACAGTCTGTTTCATGTTTGAATGCAATCTCCAGGCCATCTTTAGTCTGATGGACAAAACATTGAGTAGTCTTTCATACAGAGGAAAAATGTACTTTTAGAACCCACAAGTTGAACAACATAATATTGGGCCTCGTTAAACTGACTGATAGGAAAGCTTTTTGTTTGGCAAGGTATAATTATCTGTCCAAATATTACACATCTTTCCTTTCTACCCTCAACCCTTACGCCAAACCAATGACAACAGATTTTGTCAAGTTACGAAGCCTCAACAGAAATGTAAAACTGTCTGACAAATTATTGTTCATGGTATTTAAAACATGAACATAAATCAGTCAAGATAAGTAGTTCAATGCAAATGGCATTCATCATATTTTCTGACTTGAGTATTGCTAGTCGTTAGTCCAATAATCTATAAAGAGTACTCAAGGATGAAGGGGATGAGCACTGTTCATAAGTCAGTTAAGTGCCATACATGATAAACACTTTGGGCGATCATGTCTCAAAAGAGACATGACTGATTGGGCAGAAGATTATCCCGCAGTAGATTGCCTTTGCTTTTTGTGATAGACTGGTTGCCAGCCAAGGCTATAGAACCTAAACTGTCCTATTATTTAATCTCTTAACTATAAGGAAGAGATGGATTAATACCTTTCCCAAGGGTATTTGCGTGCAAGTGAAGGCGAGGAATTCAAGTGGAATTTAAACCTGGCTCCCGGATTTGTCATTCTGAGTCGATATCTACTGCACCACAATGCACATCCACTGTTCATAAAGGCTTCCTAAAAGTAAAGCAGATGAGTATTGCACATAATCTCTCCGAATATTCTATAAACAGTACTCAAGACAGAAATAGATAAGTTTTGATCATAATCTATGCAGGGTTACCAAAGTTAATGTGGACAATTATTCTTTGTGCTCAAATAATCCATGAAAAGTTATTCTCAGATAAAGTGGACGTATAGTGCTCAGAGGATTCCTAAAAATAAGGTGAAATAGTATTGTTTATAATTTGTCTAAATAATCTACAAGCACTACTTAAGGATAAAGTGGATAGGTATTATTATTCAAATAATATTTGTTATATTTTTATAAAGAAATAATTTTGGGGGCAAAATCTGTAAAGATTTTCATGGCTATTATAATTTCATACAAAAATTATTAATTTTTTCTTGTTTCTTCCATCATGAGCATTTCTACACTTTGTTACAACAAAATTTTATTTTTATAAATTGTTAGCATCTATGTTAAAGAATCATTTAACACTAGACACCTGTTGATAAAGAATTTGTAGTATAAGTAAAGCTAACTGTGGGTTTTAAATATTAGAATAAAAAATACAGACATACAGGCAAATAAACAGACACACACACAAACATTTTGCTTTTATATATATATATATTATATATATATATATATATATATATATTATTAATTTTCTGCACTATTGTAAGAACTACAACCTTGAAACTTCTGAATATCGTTTCTTATGTCTTTGTCTATGAGTGTATCAAATTTGATTAAAATCGGACCACTCCTTCTATCACTCAATTTTTTTCAATTATCGATATTTGACACAAAACCTAGCTAAGAACACTCGCAGATACTTTTAGTACAACTGTGTAAATTTTCAAGAAAGTCGGTTCAGCCATTTCAGAGTCTATAGGTAACGAACACACACACACACATACAAAGTTCCATTTATAAATAAGTTTAGATAATTTTGGGGGCAAAAATTAAAGATTTTCATGGCTATTATAATTTCATACAAAAATTATTAATGTTTTCTTGTCCTCTTCCATCATGAGCATTTCCACACTTTGTTACAACAAAATTTTATTTTTATAAATTGTTAGCATCTATGTTAAAGAATCATTTAACACTAGACATCTGTTGATTAAGGGCTTACAGCCATATAACGTTGAATACACCAGTTCTCGCTCGATCACCGAAGTTAAGCAACATTGAGCCTGGTCAGTACTTAGATGGGTGACCACTTGGGAATACCAGGTGCTGTAAGCGTTTAGTGACGGATGTGCGTTGTGGTGCAGTGGATATCGGTTTGGAAAGAGAAATCGGTGAGCCGAGTTCAAATTCCAATTGAATACCCTGCATTCACTTAAGCACTGGTACCCTTGGGAAAGGTATTAATCCGTCCCTTCCCTCCAGTTATGGGTTAAATAACAAGGGCAGGATTTGAGGACCCTGCCCTTAAAAACAAATCCCAATGAATCTTAATACTCGAAAGAAAAAAGTATTACTAGACACAAAACTTATACAAAAACAACAATAAATTGTTGAAAGAAAAAGGTATTACCAGCAATAAATAAGTAAAAAAAATTAGTTGGCAATAAATGACCCAGTGAGGTTGATATGCCATAAAAACAAAACCAACCAACAGGTGCACACAATCATTCATCTGGCAAGGATCTCAATACGGAAGTATTACACTATCTACTTTAAATCAACTTCTCAATACACAGGGTTTTTTTTTCGTTCTGGTAAGAGATACAATAACGGTATATATGACTCCAATAAATTTCATAGAGTCCTAAAAGAAAGTTGAATAAGTGTTTTGTTGTCCTCACGACAGCTATTGGCCAAATCAGTAGAGACATCCCGCCTATTAGTTCTTGTTGAAAGAAAAAGGTATTACCAGCAATAAATAAATAAAATTTAGTTGGTAACAAATGACCCTCCGAGGTTGATATGCGATAAAAACAAAACAACCAAACCAAACTGTTGATAAAGAATTTGTAGTACAAGTAAAGCTAACTGTGGGTTTTAAATATTAGAATTTAGCTAATTATTGAGTATTCTTCTTTATTTGTTTATCTGCAATTATCTATCATCTTCATCCTAGATATAGACAATGTCGACAGAAATTGGCAATGTTTCATGTGTCAGTTCATGCCTCAAGCTACCTTCAGACCATGACCTATACTTTTTATAAATAGGAACTGTTTTGACACTGAACTTAATTGCTGCCTCTTGGAAGCTTTAAGTAAATAATAATAATTATAATAATGATATTAATAAAACCATATGTCTGTATAATATGCTCCATGTCATTGCATTTTTGTATTGTTGCTTTTTACTGATTGGAACATCTGGGCTGGGGGTAACTGGGCAAGTGATGCATCCCTGATGCCAATGTTGTTCTACTGAAGCAACATGGTAAAATTAACTAGCAAATACTAAGTTAGACAGTGTGCAGAGATACAACACTGAGCATAGGTAAAAGAAATGATCATATACAGGGCCGTAGCTGATGCTAAAAAACACCGGGCACAAAGAAAACTGCCCGGATTTATTAGTTGACAATGTGATGACATCATCAGTGTCATCCGTTTCCAGAAACTATGATTTTTGCAAATTTTTTCGGCTATTTCAATGGAAATTAGGCACGGAACGTGAATGAAAGCAGGAAATCGGGTTCGGACTTTCTGAGTATAAACCAGTCTTTTCTCCCAAAATTAATAAATAAACAAACTCAAACAGACTTTTACTGTGTTCATTCAGATGTTTTCTTCGTTTTTCTTTCTTTCTTTCTTTCTTCATGAATTGTTTAGTTTGATTTCTGGCGAAGACATTTTTTCCTTGCCTGGATTTTCACTATGATTGCACAGATCAGCCTGGACCCATGCCCAGTAGTCAAATACGGCCATGATCATATGTATATAACCACATTTATATATATATATATATATATATATATATATATGTGTGTGTGTGTGTGTGTATGTGTGTGTGTGTGTGTGTGTGTGGGCATGTGTGTACACTCACATCTAACTGAATATGGCCAACATTGAGTAGATACCTTACATGTCACTTATCAAACCAAAGTACCACAAAAAAAATTTAACCATAATTAAGATGGATCACAATATCAAAAACATCTCACTATTAGAGGGGCACTAAATATCAAATATTTCTTTCTTAGCATCAACGTTACATTATTTAGTAGAGTATTGAAAGTTTGTTTTTTTTTAAATAAAAAAATGCTCACATGATTTCCAGTTACAGACAGCATGGAATGAATGCTCCTTTTTTCAAAAATAAAACAAAGTAAATTACTATGTAACAGTCAAAACGTGAGGGGGAAAATAACATCAGAGACATAAACATCCTTGAAAATGGCTATAGAAATGGCCAAAAGCACTTAGAATTATAAAAATTCTGGACAATCTTTTATATTCTTTATTTCCAACAAAATGGAAAAATGTTAGGATGCTGGAAAAGCTTAATAAAAAATTAATTAAATCTTTCTTTTCGGCAGTATTCAATGAAAGATGTCTGAAAGAAAAGCTGCTGCCTAAGTATGCATATATATATATATATATATATATATATATACACACACACATGTGGGTGGACAAAATAATAGAAACACCAAATACCATAATTTGGAAAATGATTAAACAGTTAAAAAAACTTGTCTATTTTTATGTTTGATTTAATATTATTAAAACGTTTTTTTTTGTTATATTTTCTAAAATTATTGTTTGTTTTTTTTTCAGATATTATTTAAGTTTATCATTATCAACAGTCAGGATTATTTAAGAATTTTAAGTGATCAGCTTCACTCTATAGTTCAAGAACTCTTTCTGAAGAGAAATGCCCTCTCAGGATAATACAGCACCCATTCATACTGCTAAAGTTGTAGCTGAATGACATGAGGAACATTCTAGTGAAGTAGAACATCTTATCTGTCAACCACAGTCCCCAGATCTCAACATCAACTGCGTATGTATGTGGGTGTTTCTTGTGGCTAATCAGATTCATTTTGGGATTTGGCCCAAAGAATACATACTAACCAACTTTTTCTCTTTTTTCCTTTTCCCTTCCCCCCTCATCTTACCCTTCCCTTGTTTTTTTCCCTCCTTAATGGTCGAGATGTTAACCTGCCTTTAACCTGATCTTATCATTTTCCCTTCTTTCCCTTCAGTTTTATTACTTTTGATGTGATATTCTCATTGAGTGCCAATTCTATATTTTTTTTATTTACTTATCATTTGTAGTCTATTTATTTATTTGTTGTAAAGTTTTGTTTTGTTTTTAAGAAAAGATTTTTTAAACTAAAATATAAGTTTTTGGTCTATCTATTTATTATTGTAAAGTTTTTTATAAAAAGAAACATTTATTTTAAAGAAATAATTCTATCTACCAATTTATTTTTATATAGTTCGTCACTGATTATTTTCCTTATGCACTTGTTGGTTATATGCATGTTATTTCATTTAGATTTTATCCATTTTCTAATGTGAATAATTTACAATGTCTACATGAGTCCTCTTCACCTGGAATTATATATATATATATTGTAACTAAGTTGTAGAACTTGTAGGTTTTTTAACCTGTTGTTCATACATTTACTTTTATAAAGAGTGCTCAATACAAACGTAGAGCATTATATTGTAATAGTTATTACAATGGTTTATAAATTCATAGTATCACTACACAAAAATTTTTGCTTTTCGAAGCTGACCATGTGTCTTGGCTGCTTCTTCTTCAGGTGATCAAGTTGGTATGAAAATTATCTCATTGAAAAGAAAGTTTGTTTGTGATGGATTTGTTTTTTTTTTAAGTGAAAGTGAGGTTGGGTTGTAATTTGGATTCTGTTGACCTTATTAACAACTTAGGGTTAGGTGTTGGGGAGGGCTAAATTCAGGATAGGTTTTCCTATTTATCTTGTCTGGGTGTAGCCTGGTAGCACCGTGGGTGTTGTTAGGGGTTGGCTTCAAAACACGAACATTTGTGTTTAGTGATACTATGAATTTATAAACCATTGTAACAACTATTACAATATATATATATATATATATATATATATATATATATATATATATATATATATACACACACACACACAGAGTGTAAAAATAAATGTGCACAAGTTTTAATTATTTTTTTATTTAAATTGACCAATCCAGTAGTGATATGCTATTTATTTGTAACACATTAAATGTATATAAGCTCAGGTTTGTCTTGACAAATCATTCTCTGGAAAATATGTCAAAACTCAGTTTAGACTGTAGACTAGAGCATGTGAAGGTATATTATGCTAATCAAAAGAGTGCATCAGCAACGATGAGAGATCATAAAACAAGGAGCAATTTAGAATGGGATCTTTTTGTTCTATCAACAATTACTTGTCTGACAGAAAATTTTGAAACTGCAAAGACACTGCATGATATGCCTTCAAATGGGAGACATTCCTTAAAAGCTGAGCACACACCTCAAGTTTTGGACAGTCTGTCAATAATTTGATCAAACGTACAACCTTGGTTATAAAACAAAATAGAGGAACAATTTCAAATTTGTTGTAATTTCATAAACCCTATTTCATACCCATTTGTTTCAAAATATGTTGTTTTCACAACTGCTTGCTTTACATTGTAATGGTTTTAAACTTTTCATTCATTTGCATTCATTTATTGTCACCCTGTACTTAAAGTCACTTGTACAAACCTCATTTTTTTTTAATAATCATTCCACCCCAAACAAGGCAGTTTTACTGCCACTGGTATGCAGAGGGGTTACATAGGAGGAGAGTGATGAGAAAGAGGAACAAGTTATAGTGGGTGTCATAGAATGAGTAAGAGAAGGATGAGAACACTGGTGTGGAGAGAGCTGATAAGAGTGGACAAGGAAAAGAACATGAAAGAAAGGATGCGAGTCAGAGAAATAAGAGATAGCAATTGACCTTACATTTGAATTCTTGGAGATTGTAGCTGTTGAGGAAGCAAATATACAGAAAGGAATTCTGCAGGTGAGAAGTGTGAGAAAAAGAAGCTACTAGAGTAGAAGTTATCGTTACATTTTATTGGTTTCACTATAAAAGGGTGGGACCTAGTTGCTAGTTTAGTAGCTTGAGCAAAATATAAGAAAATATTAAAAGAAATTAAAAAATACCATGGAAAACCCATGATACTGGGAAATCCTATAAATATAACTGAATGGAAGTGGAATTAAGGAAAAAACCAACTTTGGTGGAAATGGGTTAGAGCTAATTTGTTTCATCCCAATTGTCAATTGCAGCATTAAAAACAGTCTCTTCAAAATTCACTTGAGCCACATACACAGAATTAACTCATCCCAATCCCCTACATATTCCATTGGTAAGGAAGAAAATTCACTCAGGAAGCTTCTTTCTTCCCCAGAACTTTCAATTTGTTAAATAGACTGCCCAAAGTATGCTTCCCTTGTCACTAAGATCTTAACCTCTTCAAGTCTATTCTACATATCCCCATAAGTTGAACATCATAATTCCTCCCTTTTACACCCTTACAACAAACTGATTCGGTAACCATCTACCTTGAGTGACTCTTGAGCTTTGTATTGGGTGAAGAGTATAAAAATATATATCAGCTCAATGACAAAGCCCTTCAGCCTCCTTAAACTCCCCTTATCTCTAATAGGTCATAACTCTAAACATTCAATTCAAATGTATCTACAATTAAAGACAATCAAGGTCAAGGGTTTATGAATACTGCAAATAAGGGTTTCTTTAAATTTCCAGTTTTTATCAAAAGAACATTAGTAAATGTGTATATGGGCAAATATTCACACATTCATTTGGCATAAAATGTAATGCAATGAATTGGTTTCAGAAACAACACTCATCTAAACTTATTTATAAATGGAAATTTGTCTGTGTGCGTGTGTGTGTCCGTTACCTATACTCCAAAATGGCTGAACTGATTTTCTTGAAAATTTACACAGTTGTACTATAAGCGTCTGCGAGTGTTCTTAGCTAGGTTTTGTGTTGAAGTACCCCCAATAAATATTGAAAATTGATAATCAAAAAAATAGGCTTATAGAACGAGTGGTCCGATTTTAATCAAATTTGATACACTCATAGACAAAGACATAAGAAACGATATTCAGAAGTTTCAAGGTTGTAGTTCTTACAATAGTGCAGAAAATCGATAATATATATTTATATAAAAGGCAAGATGTGTGAGTGTCTGATTATCTGCATGTATGTCTGTATTTTTTTTCAGCTCTTTTATTTTAGTTTTTGCTTCAGGTTTGGCTCTAAGTAGGTATAATTGTGGTTGTTAGTCTCAGCCATGATACCATTTACTCAGAGGACTTATTTAGCCTTCAAAATTCAGTTTATGATGAAAAATACTTATTTGATATTGATACCAAGAAATCAAAATTTGACTTACATCCATTCGTTTTTCTTTCAGTTTTACAGTTTCACTTTAACTGGAAACAACTATTGCTTTTTAGTCTTTCATGTCAACATCCAAAGAGTCTGAGCTCCAGGACCATGGATTAGTTTTAAACCTTTCATTACACCCGAACAATGCCGGGCTATACTGCTAGTTACTTCTATAACAAGAACAGATTTGTCTAATTCTCCTCCTCTTCTCCCACATTAGTTACCAAAGATAAGAGAGGTTAAAGGTGGCTTGCAATGGGCTTAAAATACCAAAGGAGTTAATTCTTTTGAACTCTACATTCAGTTTGTTTTAAACAATAATTTTTTTATCTCAGTCATTAATTATATACAAATAAGAATCATGACCACATTTTCCCACGGGTCTTTTTTTATATGTCATATCCCTTCAGAACGTGGGCAAACATGGCTCTTCCTATCTTTTGTAGCTCTAAGCAATATTTCCCCTTATCCAAACCAGTCTCTGTTCTGTATGCCATTTACACAAGCTTAAAAGGTAGGTTTCACCTTGCCCCTCTTGTTTTTAATATATACTGTGAGTGCCAAATTCTCCAAGCCCTCTTTCTTCATTATGTATCCCAAAAATTTCAACTGTTTTTCTCACCAACATCAAATTTGTTAAACAATCTTGTATTATTATACTGAAATAGGAAATAAGGGTGGTAAACAGCAAGGACCTGCTTAAGAAGTTTCTGTGAATAGATAACAGAACAAAAGCAAATAGGGCTGGCAGAAGAACAAAAGTTACTTAAAACAACAAATAACAAGAAGTTGTGGAGGGCCATGATCGTTTATACTCTGAAGAGAAAAATAATGTGGAAAGAATTTTTAGAGAATATAACACTCACAAGGCATATTGAAGGTAAGATAAACTCAGAGAAACAACAAATAAGCTTGAGTGAATAAAAAGAGCAATGGCAAAGAGACGTTGTAGAAAGCTATTAATCTATCTAGGCTGGATCTACTTTCCAGCCTTGATAACATTCAATGTAACCTTGATTGGGATGATTGCTTTCCCCACAGACAACATTGCAAGCAGATCACTACTCTATTTCCATGGCAAATGTTCAGATGAGCTCCATTCTTTAGTTCCACCAGTTCAAACCTTTACAGCTAAAACAATCCTTATTCCCTCCACATTCAAACTGTAAGAAACACTTTTTCCTAAGAACCACTGCTTTGGGCAACAGACTCCCACGTGAATGTTTCCCTTAATGTTCACACTCTTAATCTCTAAGTCAATAGTCAATCATTACCTATCCTCCATATCCTCATAATCTTTACTGCTTACTGTTATATTTGGATAACAACTCATTAAGTAAACCTCTACCTAGAGTGGCTCTTGAGCTTTGTATTGGGAGAATTTGTTTGTTTAGTAGCATATCATTTCCCTATGAGTCATTTAATGCCAAAATTAATGTTCTTGAGAGCATTAGTAATTCACAAAAATGTATTGTTAAGAATTTGTTTATTATGAAAATGTATTACTGGTATTTTATACTTTCATAGTGTTCTGATTCCAGTTTGGGAAGTTACCTATTTGCCCATACTTAGGACTCTAATAGGTACTACCACATCAGGTCTTTTTGGACTTGGAAGCAGCAACAATTAAGAGGTGGTTCTACACTCCTCAAAACATCCCAGACAGAGGCCTTGCAGTCAGATTTTATTTATCACCACACTCTGGATGGGTACTGGAGAACATTGGTTAAAAATGAAAAAATAGAAAAAAATTGAAAGAAAAAAAATTGAAAGAAAAAAAATCGACATTGAACTCAACATGCAAATCACAAATTGGAGATACAAAAATCAAACAAGTACAACAATTTAAATATCTAGGAAGTGTTAAACAGAGGACAGAAGGTCAGTCAGTTAAGTGCCATACATGATACATGCTTTGGGCAATCATGTCTCGAAAGAGACATGACTGACTTGGCAGAAGATTATCCCGCAGTAGGTTGCCATTGCTTTCTGCAGTAGACTGGTTGCTAGCCAAGGCTATGGAACTCAATCTGTCCTATTATTTAAACCCATAGCTGGAGGGAAGAGATGGATTAATACCTTTCCCAAGGGTATTTCTGCGTCAGTGAATGTGAGGAATTCAACTGGAATTCGAACTCGGTTCCCAGATTTGTTGTTCTGAGTTGATATCCACTGCACCACAACATACATCTGAAATCCAAAAAGTAGCATAACAACAAAATATACCTTCCAAAAGTTAAGCAAACCTTTAAGAAATAAAAAAAAAATTAATTTGAAACATAAAAAAGAGGACTGAACTGTTATGTAATATCAATCCTCCTATATTGAAGTAAAGGCTGAACCTCATAAATGAAGAAAAGACTCGAAGCAACAGAAATGTTTTTCTACATAATGGCGCTGGGAATACCGTGGACCAAATATGTGAGTAATGACAAAGTTTTAGAGAAAATAGAAACAAATGAACACTTATATATAACGTCAGAAAAAACAACTGAAATTTATTGGGCACATGAGGAAAGAGAGCTTAGAAAACTTGACACTCACCGGATAGATTGAAGTCAAGAGAGACAGGGAAACAATGCATAACTGACCGAGCAAATTTGAGTAAATGAATGGTGAGACAAGGTTTAGGAGAGATAAGATAAAATTTATTAGGAGCTACAAAGAACAGAAAGTTGTGGAGAACCTTTATCCTCAATAACCTGAAGATATACAACACATAGAATAAGACATGGCAGAAGAAAACCTTGGTTGTTTACCTCTTGAACTTCTTCTATGTACCCTGTCCCTTCAGGACGTAGGCGATCATGGCTTTCCACGTTTCCCTGTCCCTGGTGGCTCTGAGCACGCCTTCTTCTGTTAAACCGTGCAATCCTCGTTCTGTCATCCCCCTGATTAGGTCCTTCAAATATGTTATCCATTGCTTTCCCCTGTCTCTTTTTCGCTCTATCTGGCCTGTTAGTATCAGATTCTCCAAACCCTCCTTCCTCATTGCATGTCCCTGGAACTTTAGCTGTCTCTTCCTGATGTTAAGGATTAATTTCCTTTTTGTTTCCATAATTTCCAAGACTTCATCATTGCTTACATGCTCGATCCATGATATTCGCAGCATCCTTCTTTAGAATCACATTTCAGTTGCTTCAAGTTTTTCCTTCATCTTTGATAATATTGTCCAGTATTCACTGCCATATTGAAGTACTGATAACACATACCAATCCAGTATTCTCTTCGTTGCTTCTAGCGAAATTGTCTTGTTTCTTAATACTATACTCAACATCTCTAATGCTTCCTTCGCCATGTCAATTCGCCTTCGGATCTCTGTGTTGCACTTAACATTTCCCAGGTATTTAAATTTTTGTACCTGCTTCATTCTGGTATCCCCCACCTGTATTTGGCATTTTGGGCTGCCCTTTTTACTGATGACCATGCATTAACTACTTAACTATAAAAGAAATGTAGTCAAATTGAATAAATCTTCACTACATGTTTAAATGTAGGTCTGTTTTTCTTAACAGCAACAATGCTGAGTTTAAATGTATTAACAATACATTTAACAATAAAAACAAAATACCTCTATGGTTTTTTCCTTGTTTTTGATTATGACCAGAAATATTGTTGAAAATGTTAAACTTCAATATGAACTGTATAAATGCTGTAGTGGTTGGAGGCAATCAGTTATCTCCCCTTCAAATGATACAACTATAAAAGAAATGGCCTGACATCACTTATGGGCAGTAGTCAAACTGCATAGAATAAAGCTGAACCACAACTAAGTAGTCAATTTGTCAGCCAGTTAAGTGCAATACACGCTTGGGTGATCATGTTTCCTTCAATCCATGACCGACTAGGCAGAAGATTTCCCCAAAGTAAGTTCTGCAGTGGACTGGTTGCCAACCAAGTCTGTCCTGCTATTTACTCATAAAAAGAAGAAGAGATGAATTCATACCTTGCCTAAGGGTAGTAGCACGTCAGTGAATGAAATCAACTCAGCTGTTCAAGCTACTGTCCATTACTCCACTATTGTGTGCATATTATTCATTACGAGTGGGCCAGTGCCATCAAAAATGACACCAACATATATATTGATGGACCTACTAATAAGTATCTTACATTAAGACATAAGATAAAACAACAAAATAATCCAAACCCCCTTTAGTGAGACTAGAGAGAAATTATCTGTTATAATAAAGACCATCGTGTGTGTGCATATATATATATATATATATATATATATACACACACACACACACACACACACACACAATGGTCTTTATTATAACAGAGAGGAGATTATATATATATATATATATATATATATATATAATCTCCTCTCTGTTATAATAAAGACCATCGTGTATATATATATATATATAATCTCCTCTCTGTTATTATAAAGACCATCGTGTGTGTGTGTATATATATATATATATATATATATACACGATGGTCTTTATTATAACAGAGAGGAGATTATATATATATATATATGTATATATATATGTATGTGTGTGTGTGTGTGTGTTCTTCAAAAGTCAATGACACAATCATTGTAAAAAACATAAAATAAAAAGGCATTATAAAAAACGAATGTGCAGCAAGAGCTTTCATAAGAGGTAGTAAAGAGAATGAACTAAGTCAACCCTGCCTCACTATTGTCTCTCTCTCCATGAACAAGACAGGAGGGAAATACACACACACACACACATACAATAGTCTTTACATTATTTACACTGTCGAAATGTTGTCCTCATCTTTATTGCCATTAAAAATAGCAGTAAAGATGAGGAAAACAGTTCGAACAGTATAGAGAATGTAAATACTAACTCATCTCAGAAGTATAAACAAACAATGGTCTTTATTATAACAGAGAGGAGATATACATATATCACACTAAACATTATTTTAGTGGATACACTTAGATGTCATATTTAGTTTAAACTTCTAGTGGGAAGATATATTTTTTTTAAAACCAGGTGAATTACGTCTCCTCGTCTGGGTATTCAAAAGATCTAATAAAGAAAAATATGTTCTCTCTGGTGGTGGGGCTTCAAATCTGTGTCTCAGTTTGTAGAGGGAAGCATTCTCTGCTTTAGATTGCTTGGTCACAGAGAGTTCAATGAGGTACAATTATTTTTTTTTAAAGGATCTATATCTTCTTCTTCAGATCTTCTCGAAGGTACATATCTGCTGATATTTTTCATTTCAAATGTAAACTAATTTCTAAGGAAACTAATGGGTTTTATTTTTATGTTATTTTAGTGAATTTAGCTGCGAAGAAAATCAGAACTGAAAGATGTAACTTCTATATGAAAAGTAATTTAACCTGGTTGGCCTGTGATGATATCCAAGGCTAAATTGTCTAAAGCACACCTGACCAGACAGTGTTTCCCCTTACAAAAGTGGATGTAGGTTCAACCCCTGCTGGAGAGCACATTTTTCTTCATTTCTCAAATGTGTAAGCTTGAAGACAATCATTTTGTTTAACAAAAACAAAAAAAAACAAAGGGCATCTACTCAAACATGCGTATCTTCTAAAATGTAATAAGAAATAATGTTAAATTAACAATTCATTCATTATATATATATATATATATATATATATATATATATATTATTGCACTCTCACACTGATTGAGCACTCTGGAAGAATGGTATACTTTGAAAAACAGTAGCTACTCTGGCATGTACACATCACTCATTCAGCAATGGATTAGAGCACTCTGGCTATTGGGCAGGTATAATGACAATATACACACTAAAAAGCCTGCCTTCTTCTATCGAACACCCATAGCCCAGAGGTAGAGTTGCCGACTGACGCCAGTTCAGTCAAGTTTCAATCCTGAGTTAAAAAGCAATCGGAGTCTAACCGTACTGATGAGCTGTGATACAGTGAAACAGATCTGTCTGCAGATGACTATATATATATATATATATATATATATATATACACACACACAAAATTATTTGTTTGAACATTATTTTTGATCAATACTCGTATTTAAGTAGATATCCTGTTTATAATCAAACAGTATTATATATTTATTTCTATCAGCCTGATTATTTACGATAAATTTTTGTTACAAAAATGTGTCATTCGTAACAAAAATTATCGTAAATAATCAGGCCGGTAGAAATAAATATATAATACTGTTTGATTATAAACAGAATATCTACTTAAATACGAGTATCGATCAAAAATAATGTCCAAATAAATCATTTCAAATTTTCAGTTGTTTATACCAATTTTGCTAATTTCCGTTATATATATAAGGAAGTGAAAGAACAGGTAGATTGAAATCCACTGTTCAAGCATTTACTTTTATAAAGAGTGCTTGATAGAATATAGAGCTCAATATTGTAATATTGTTATTGTAATAGTTTATAAAAGCATTACATCACTGAACAAAAAATACTTATGTTTCAGAACAATACTGTTCTTCTTCAGGTCTATAGAAGAATTTGAAGTTTCATGCTCTATGCAATCATCAGGTGCTTATTATGAACTGACCATTCCTGGTCTTGAATTTCTGGTTCTTGCAATGTTCATAGTAGTTATATAACACTGGAATACATAACTACTCTAACATTGTGATAAACACAAATTCAAATAATATGTATATTTATTAACATATGCTTAATAGCTCTCTAATATTACATTTCGCCTTGTTCTATTAATAACACCAGAACAAATATATCCTCTCTCTTACAATAAAGATCATTGTATTTATATATATATATATATATATATATATAATCATTCAGTAATGAATTAAAGCACTCCGGCTACTAGCGTATGATACATCATACACTAAAAGTCTGCCTCCTTCTACTTTGCACCCATAGCTCAGAGGTAGAATAGCTGACTGACGCCAATTCAGTCAGCTTTCAATCCTGGGTTAAAAGCAATCGGATGTCTAACCGTACTGATGACCTGTGATACAGCAAAACAGATCTGTCTGCAAATGACTATATATATATAGTGTATTGTAACTAAGTTGTTGAACTCGTAGGTTTATTAACCTTTTGTTCAAACATTTACTTTTATAAAGAGTGCTCGATACAAATGTAGAGCGTTATACTGTAATGGTTGTTACAATGTTTTTAAATTCATAGACTATGAATTTTTAAATTCATAGACTATGAATTTTAAAACATTGTAACAACCATTACAGTATATATATATATATATATATATATATATATATATATATATGAATAAAATAAGTAAAGAACAAGTAGGAAAAAAGTGTCTTTAATCCAACATGTTTCACTTAAACAAGCTTCTTCAGAAATTTAAAGACGAATTTGTCTTTAATAAATCTTTAAAGAAGCTTGTTAAAAATGAAACATTAGACTAAAGACACTTTTTTCCTACTTGTTTTTTTACTTATTCTACTGCCACTGTTGTGCAGGAAGTTACATAGGGGAAAGTGATGAGAAAGAGGGGTTAGTTATTGTGGATGTCAAGAGGAGAGTAATAGACGGATGAGAATACCAGTGTAAAGGGGGTGGAGTGGATGGAGAAAAGAGCTTGAGAGAAAAGATGCGGGTTAGTGAGATAGGAGGAGATGTACATTGACCTTACATTCAAATTCCTGGAGATTGTAGCTGTTGAGGAAACAAGTATATGGAAGATAATTCCACAGGCAAGAAGTGCAAGAAAAGAAGCTATTAGAGTAGAAATTGCAGTTACATTTTATCGGTTTCACTGTAAAAGGGTGGAACCTAGTTGATAGTCTATTGTGTAAATTCATACATAGGAGGCACCAGTGAGTTAAGTTCATTGGAGCAGAAATTGTGAAAATATTTGTAGAAGAGGCACAGGGAAGCCACATCATGCCAGTGAGAGAGCGACTGCTGCTGAGCTGCCAAGTCAGTATTGATCACATTACAGATTCTCTGTTAGGTTTTGTCAAGAACCCTGAGGTAAATAACGGACACCTAACCAGATGTAGCAGCAGTATTCAATACATGGGCAGATAGTAGATTTATATATGTGCAGGATGGATTCAGACGAGAAAATCTTCCTGGCTCTCCACAGTGAACCGACCTTCTTAGCAGAGGATTTAGCTATAGATTCAATATAGCCATTCCACTTGATGTCTGATGAGAGTGTAAGGCCAAGGAGATGTAGTGTTTTGCTTGAGTAGGTGTTCAGTTTATTAAGCAGTATATTTATTAATTTTCATCTACCAGAATAAAAATTCAAGAAATCTTATTAGAAAAAAATATGCACTCTACAGCAGGATTTAAACCTGCACTCCCCTTGCGGAAGCCATCATTAGATTTTGTGCTTTGACCTCGCTGCTCTTTCTCAATGACCAAACAATACTGAATTATGTCTTTAAATAAATTTTTTTCTCTGATTTTTGAAACCAAATATAGAATTTAACAGATATGTCTATCATAAACAAAGCAATTAGTAAAGAAAGAAATGGATGTTTTTAGTTTATTTATTTGACAGGTAGAACATCTATTCAAATACAGGTAACCATTAAAAATAACGTTTAAGTAATAAGGATCCCTCGGATTCATAAATTTTTTAAAAAGGTAATTTGGATATTTTTCTTATTTTTGTGTTGCTTAATTTGCATTGGTCAATCAGGTCAGACTTGTTAAACCAATATTAGTATAATTTGTGGCATTCTGAATTCAATCAATTCCAAACTGACACATCTCTCCTTGATTTCAAAAAATCACAAATTATATATATCTGAACAAAGTAGACATCATAGTACACCTTACACCTTCGGAACCTTTCGGTCAACACATTATCAAAGGCGTACGGTGGCAAAATTCAAATAAATTTGATAATATGTGGATAATGTGGGTACAATTATAAACACAAATTCTACTCCATCAGCTTCTTTTCTTGCACTTCCCACCTGTGGAATTCCCTTCCATTTACTTGCTTCCCCGACAGCTATAATCTCCAAGAATTTAAATGTAAAGTCAATTGTCATCTCCTATCTCACTAATTTGCATCCTCTCTCTCATGCTCCTTTCTCTGTCCACTCCACTTTTATCAGTATTCTCATCCTTCTTGTATCCACTTCCTGACACCCCCTATAACCTTCCACTCTTTCTCATAACTTTCCTTCTATGTAATCCCCTGCAAAACAGTAGCAGTAAAATGCCTTCTTGGGGTGATATGATTATAAAAAAAAAAAAAACACAATCTCTGTTTTTATATATATATATATATATATATATAAACACAAAAACTTATCTGAAATATATATTTATCTCTTCTTATTGAAGTGGAAAATGTTATAAATACTTGACTGAATCTCAGAGACGGCAATTTATTTCTGGCTTAAAATCAAAGTTTGCCATTTTCTAATTTAACTTGTAACAACAGACCCGACTCTTGTTGCACTTAAAATCATGCTTTCTAATCATTGTTCTTTTGTGAAGCACTCAACCAAGTGTGATATCTCGACATGAAATATTTAGACTTGAGATTTTCCCAAGCCAGATAAGTCAATCTTGTCTTGTACCTTTCTTAATCACTCAAGGGTGCTACACATAAGGTCACTGTCACAGGAATAGTTGTCTGGTCACGTAACATCATGTCACAAGTACTATAATCCACTTGAGTCATAGGGGCACTACATATGCTGCAGTGTTTTGTCGAGGGTAATATAGTCTGACAGAACCCCTCCCTATTCCAGTTGGTTTGGTAAATACCAGTTTCTTTTAGGGGTTTTTAAGTAGTATTAATTATGTCTATGGTCTACATATTTGAGAGACTTCATAAAGAAAAACGTACTCTCCAACAAGATTAGAGGCTTATGACCACATCCTGTTGAAACCCCAGTTACTGTACAATCACCAAAGTTAAGCAATATCAAACCTGGTCAGTACCTAGATGGGTGACTGCTTGGGAATACCAAGTGCTGTAAACTTGGATATGTTAATAGTATAATAAATGATGGCTCAAAATTGTTCATCAGAGAACTAAATGCCAATTCTTGTTGGGTTTGTTATATTCAGTTATGTGCAAATACACTTGAGAAAGGCATGAACACACAGCATCTCCCCCAGCCATGGTTGAATTAGTAAGACTTGTATTATCAAATCACAAGTGGGCCTGTGCTCTCAAAAAATGACGCCAAAATATTTATATTGATATACTGTCTAAAATGACAGCAATGTATACATATTTATATACCTACTATTGAGTATCTTACATTAAAACATAAGAAAAACAAAGTAATCCAAACCTCAGAGTATGACAAGAGGGATATATATATATATATATATATATATATATGTGCACACACAAATACACAACAGTCTTTATTATAATAGAGAGTGTGTGTGTATATATATATATATATATATATATATATATATATTTTCTAAACATACGCTGTTAAATATAAGAGACAATGAATGTCTATTATGTTTAATCATGAGCCATTCTAAACGTCGTATTTTTGCTTTAATTTCAGTTGAAAATAAAGACAAAAACTCTCCAACATTTGGATAATTATTTATTGGTTTTCTTCTAAGCTTTCGGCTCACATGAGCCATCTTCAGAGAGTTTGTTTAAACTGAAATATTATAAAATCCACCGACGATATTATTTTGTGTTGACAAAACTCCACTTGGCAACGGCAATAGTTACCAAAAATAATAAACACAGTTCTTAAGTTTGCGATGCGGTTTTATGACGTCACACCACAGGATAGCACGAAATGACAACAAAACCGTGTAGTCAAATGCAATGTAATATGTTATTTCCTGTTTTAACATATTACATTGAATTTGACTACACGGTTTTGTTGTCATTTCGTGCTATCCCATGGTGTGACGTCATAAAACCGCATCGCAAACTTAAGAACTGCGTTTATTATTTTTGGTAACTATTGCCATTGCCAAGCAGAGTTTTATGTCAACACAAAATAAAATCGTCAGTGATGGTGGATTTTATAATATTTCAGTTCAAACAAACTCTCTGAAGATGGCTTATGTGAGCCGAAAGCTTAGAAGAAAACCAATAAATAATTATCCAAATGTTGGAGAATTTTTGTCTTTATTTTCAACTGAAATTAAAGCAAAAATACGACGTTTAGAACGGCTCATGATTAAACATAATAGACATACATTGTCTCTTATATTTAACAGCGTATGTTTAGAAAATTAATTGCTGCCTCGATATACTATATATATATATATATATATATATATATATTCTTCACTACTTGACATCATAATTATTCCAAAAAATATAAAGCACTGTTCAAAATCAAATACCTGGCAAGAAGTTTAATAACTGGTAGTAAAGAGAATGAGCTGAGCCGACACTGTCTTGCTATTGTCTCTCTCTCTCTCTCTCTCTCCCTATGAGTGTGACAGGAGGGATATATATATATATATATATATATATATAATGCTCTTATTATGATTGAGCTCTCTGGAGAAGAAAATTTTCAAAACAGTTTCCACTTCTGCTGTAAGCATGACTCTTCTGAAATGAATTGAGTTCTTTCGGTGACTGGCGTATGTATACACTGCTTGTATACAACATGTAAAAAATTTCCCTTCTCTGAATCCATGCGCCCATGGCTTAGGGAGTAGTGACTCCGGCTGACACCAAATTAGGAAGCAAGTGGATATGTCTAGCCAAACTGATGAGCTGTGATACAGCGAAACAGGCTTGTATGTGGATGACTAATATATATATATATATATATATATATATATATATTTGTGTGTGTGTGTGTGTGTGTGTGTGTATATATATATATATATATATATATATATACATATACACAATACACACACACACACCTACAAATAAATACACAATAGACTTTATTATAATTGAGAGGAGTATTAAAAAAAAAAACTTTCCTATCTAATAATATTTTCTGGCAATTAATAACCTGCAAAATGTTGATACACACAAAGTTGTGGTTTTACTTTCTATGTAGAACTAATACATTTGATGAATTGTTGTAAAAAAGATCCTTTTTGTGTTCATAGATACATTTTTCTTTCAATTTCTGCAAGATTCCCTAAATGTTTTGTGAAGAAGAGTTCTGGCAATTTTATGCACACACATATCAGTCAGTCAAGGGCCATACGTGATACACGCTTTGGGTGATCATGTCTCAAAAGAGACATGACCGACTGGGCAGAAGATTATCCCACAGTAGGTTGCCATTGCTTTCTGGTTGCCAGCCAAGGCTATAGAACCCCATCTGTCCTATTATTTAACCTATAACTAGAAGGAAAGAGATGGATTAATACCTTTCCCAAGGGTATTTGTGCATAAGTGAATGCAAGGAATTCAACTGGAATTTGAACTTGTCACTGATTTCTCGTTTCAAATCCAAATCCACTGCACCACATTGCACATCCGTATATACATATGCAGAATGCACATCCACACACACATGTCTCAAACTCTTAAGCTGCACCACCAACGTCCCATTCTATGATCACAGAAATATATATATATATATATATATATATATACTTGCTTCAGAATTATTATTGTTATTTATATATCTTGTTCTGATCATGTCCATAATATTTTGGGATGTGGTAATAAATTATTTTGATGAACACATGTCCCAGTAGATAAAAACATCGGATTAATCTAGTGACTTGACCCAAAGAGTTCTCAGTTCAATACCTGGCAACAGCAGTGGTAAACAAGTAATTTATGGAATTAAACAGAGACAACTAAGACATCCAGAAGTGGCATAGCTTGTGAAATGAAAACAATATGTCCCAGTGATCAAAATAAAGGTTTCAGTACTAAATCCCACACACCTGAAGAAGGCTGGAGTGTACAACATCTGAAACGTTGTGAATATGGCAATAAAGTTGAGGACAATAGTCCCAACAATGTCATCATCATCTGTTACACCCAATGGTGTGTAGGGTAGCAACAAAGCTTCTCCACCTCTGCCTATCTTGGGCCAGACTAGTCAATGAACCCCAAGAGTACTGCATGGCTTTCATCTCATTCTTCACCGTACTTCTCAATGTCGTTCTTAGTCTTCCCCTCTTTCTTTTGCCATCTGGGGTCCAGTGCAGTGCTGTTCTTGTGATGGACTGTAATAATAATGTTAATTTTATGTTGTTCAGACTGGATAAATTGTTTTAGATAGTGAATGTTATGGAGTTAGTAGTATAATGTGTCGGTATTTATCTAGTTCATTATCATTGCTGTTAATAATGTTATCTTTTTTTTCGTAATTTTCTATACCTTTCTCTTAACATTATGGCTGAAATAATAAGGATATTAGAGGTTTTTGAAAATGTTTTCTATGTATATTTCTTCTTTTGGTAAGTACTGGGATCTTCAGATTTTTAGTGCTCTTAAATAGAATCCCATAATTATTCCAGATTAGAACTTGTTACATTGGTGAAAATAAAAATTGATATGTTCACTTTTGTTGGTACATTTCCTGTAAACCTCAAAATTAAGTTTGTTATTTCAGCAAGATATCAAGATATCAGCAAGTATTACCTCTTCCTTTCTGGATTTCCTTAATGCACCTCTCCACTCTTCCAAATTTGGTTTAATTTGGAAGAGTTTGTTGTTCTGACAGGTCGACCAACGTTTTTGCCATTTGAGTTGAATATATTTTTTTATTGCAGGCCTTTGATCTGTGAATGGGACCTTCATATTGAAGATATCCTCTCTCAGAGACTCCTTTGCAGCCATGTCCGCTTTCGTGTTACCACAAATGCCAATGTGGCTGGGGATCCAACAAAAGACAATGTTCTTGGTTTTGTTCATCACGTTTAATCGATTTAAAAGTTTAACGATAATCGGGTTATTGAGATTCTTGTTGTGGATGGACAATAGTACAGAGAGTGAATCAGAGAATATAACGAAGCTGTCACTTACATTGTCAGTGATTAAATTAAGCGCCAGCTCAACAGCTGTGGCTTCACCACTAAAAATTGATGCTCCATCGGGTAGACGTCTTTTTTTCTGACGTTATCTAGTAGGGCACAGCATCCACATTTCTCACATTCTTTCGATCCATCTGTGTATACATGTTTATAGGAAGGGAAACTATCGACAATCTTGTTCAGTTCTTTGTAGAAATCAGTAGGGTTGGTCTTTGATTTCGGGAATTTGGTGAGATTTAGCAATACTGTTGGTTGGATGATTTCCCATGAAGGGCTTTCTGAAATGAGTGATTCGTGGATTCGTTCCAGGTTTATATTGGATTCTCTGATGATTTCTTTCATCCTTAGGCCAAATATTTTAATTGTTTTCTTTTTCTTATCATAGAGAGGGTGATATAATGGGTTTACAATACAGTCGTAGGCAGGATTGGATGGGCAAGAGAGGATTTTGGTCAAATATTGTAAAGCTAGTTTGTTGCAGTGAATTGATAATGGCGGTTCATTGGCTTCTGCATATAGACTATCAATAGAAGAAGTTCAAAAGGCCCCCAAGGCCAGTCTAAGCCCCTGATGATGAACAGTGTCTAATGACTTTGTATATGACATTCTGGAGGCGCCATATATGTAGCAGCCATAGTCCAATTTTGATCGCACTAATGATCTATATAACTTCAGTAAGGTTTGTCTATCAGCTCCCCAATCTGTGTGGGCAATAACTCACATCAGCTGGATAGCTTTGTTACATTTGTTTTTTAAGTGTTTGATGTGTGGAATAAAGGTGAGCTTTTTATCCAGTATTAGTCCTAAAAATTTATATTGGTCTACAACGGGAATCTGAGTCTTGTCCAGTTTTAACAGAGGATCTGGATGTAATTTTCTAAGCTGGCAAAAGTGCATGCATTTTGTTTTGTTAGTGGAAAACTTAAATCCATTTTTGGTTGACCATTTTTTTTATTTTGTCAATGCATTGTTGAAGCTGCCACTCAATTATGTGGATATACCTTGAGCTGTAGCAGATTAAAAAATCATCGACATACAGTGAGCAATCCACACCTGGATTTATACATCCAACAATATCATTGATTTTTAAGTTGAATAATGTTACAGATAAAATACTCCCCTGTGGGACTCCCATTTCCTGTTCCTTGGGGTCCGAGAGGCATGCTCCTACACGGACATAAAATAATCTGTTGTTTAAAAAGTTATTGATTGAAAATAGGTAGTCTTCCCATCAGTCCAGCTTCTTTGAGATTTTTCATGATACCATATCTCCACGTGGTATCGTATGCCTTTTCCAAGTCAAAGAAAATAGCAGTAATGTTTTTTTTGGATAAAGGCATTCCCAATAAAAGTTTCCAGTCTTATTAAATGATCCATAGTACTCCGCTGTTTTCGGAAACCGCATTGAAGATTGGTTATTGTTTTATTGATTTCAAAAAACCAAACTAATCTGTTATTAACCATTCTTTCAAGAGTCTTACATACACAGCTTGTTAGTGCTATGGGGCGGTAATTGGAGGGGTCAGATGCATCTTTTCCTGGTTTTACTACAGGAATGACTATGGCTTGTTTCCATATGGCAGGTATATTACCACTGATCCAGATGTCGTTAAAAATAGATAGTAAATACTTCAATGATTGATCAGGTAGTTGTTTTAAGAACTCATACGATATCTCGTCTGGTCCCTCAGCTGTGTTATTGGCCTTCTTTAATGAATCCTTCAGTTCATTAAAAGAAAAAGGTTTATTATACTCTTCTTCATTATTACTTTTAAAGTTCAGCTTGATTTTTTCTGATTCCTGTTTAATAGTCTGGAATTTTTTACTGTGATTTTTGGATGACGAGTTATTTGCAAGAGAATCTGCAAGCAGGTTGGCCATGTCTTTTTTTGGGGGGGTTATTTTGTTGTTGTTTATACAGAGGTGCTTGAGTGGGGGACTGATGTTTTTTCCTGAAATTTTCCACACCATATTCCATATGGTTTTTACTTTTGGTGTTATTATTAATTTTGGAAACAAAGCTCTTCCATGACTCCCGTTTGGCTTCTTTTATTATTCGGCGTGCTTTAGCACTGTAATTTTTAAAATGGTTTAAATTCTGAGTAGTGGGTTGGTGGTTGAATTTTCTTAATGCAGCACGCCGTAGCCTGATAGCCTTTTTACAATCATCATTAAACCAAGGCCGGTTATATTTAGTTGAAGAAGTTGTTTTAGGGATACATTCCTCAGCTATAGATATAATAGTATCTGTAAAATGAGGGATTGGGTCTTTCTCATGTTTTCCAGGTAGGAGTTTATATTTGCATAATTGTTTGAGTTTATTCCAGTTGGCTTTTTTAAGGTTCCAGTGAGGTATTTTTGATATTATTTCAGGGCCAGTATATTCTAATGTTATTGGGAAGTGGTTACTTCCACATGTATCCTCATGAACCGTCCAGTCGTAATCCATAAAGAGACTTGGATCACTTATAGAAAGATCAATTGCTGAGAATGTGTTTGTAGCAGAGTGAATAAAAGTTGGTTTCTTATATATACATAGGTTGTTATTGTTGATAACATTTTCTATTATGATTCCTCTTCTGTTTGTGTCTGAGCATCCCCAACTAGTGTTGTGACTGTTAAAGCCACCTAATAGTAGGAAGGGACGAGGGAGTTGGTTAATAAGATTTTCTATTTCTGTTTTGTCTATAGGGTCATTTGGAGGTAGATAAATGGAGCAAACTGTGACAGTCCGATGTAAAGTGGTTGTAACAGCAATTGCCTGTAAATTAGTTTGTAAATTTATCTGGCTTTGTGCTATTTTGTTATTGATAAGAATGGATGTTCCTCCGGAAGCTCTACTTGGGTTATTTACAATGAGGTTGTATTCAGAGAAGTTGCGGAGTTTAAGGCTTTCAGACGGTTTTAAAAAAGTTTCTTATGACATATTATTAAAGGACATAGACTGGATATTAGTAGAAGAAGTTCGTTCAGATTGGCTTTTATACCTCTGCAATTCCATTGAATTATTTTGCTGGCCATGGTTAAATTTTATGTATTTGATTTCCATTTATCTTTATGAGTATTGAAATGGTTGTTTTCTACAGGAGGGATACTCTCCGTTTCCATGTCTTCTGAATCTACAGATGTGCATCGGTTTTTTTGTTTTTTTTTTTGGTGTTTTTCTCCACTACAGTTCTTTGTTCAGAAGAAGATCACTGTACAGTCTGCTCCTGACTAGTAGTGACTTTCTTTGGAGGAGGGGACTTAGATTCCTTCCGTAAAGTCGACTTTTTTTGGATAGTTTCCCTCTGGAGAAGAGGTTTTTGTTCCGCCATCGAGGTATTTGATGTTGATGGTTTTTCCATGCTTGAAGGTTCAGTGTTATTGTCAGATTCAGTGAGTGGATTAATTTCTTTCAAGAAAACGGGGAGTGTTTCTGGTGTAAGTTTTGATAATTTACTGAGTAGGAGTTTGCAAGAATGGCATTCTTGTTTTTCAAAGTTGTTTGGTTTTGGTTTAGTAACTGATGCATATGATTTAGTGGGGAATAAGCCAGTTGTTTCGACTATCTTTCTAGCTTCAGAGAAGGATATATTACGTGTAAACTTGATAGTGTTGATCTCTTTTTCTTTTTTTCCAGATTATACACTGTTTGGAGTCTGATGGGTGATCTTCAAGACAACACATTTTGCTTTTTTGTTACATTCTTGCCCATGGTGGTCAGAGTCTCTTTCTCCACATCTTCTGCATGTTGGAAGTCTCGTGCACCTGTCTTTATGGTGTCCAAAAAGTTGACAATTGAAGCACCGTAGAGGGCTTGGGATGTACTGGTTGACCTTTTCAATTGTAAATCCTATTTTTAATTCCTTCGGGACTTTGGGGAGGTTGAAAGTGTATACATATGTGTTTGTTTCGATGATATCTGTTCCTTTTCTAATTTGAATGCATCGTACGTCTATCACACCTTGTGTTTTTAGCTGAGTCTTAATTTCTTCGATAGTGCAGAGTGAAAGCTCAGTGCTTCTGACTACCCCTCTAGATTTGTTAAGTGTGTTGTGTGGATATGCTTTTATCTTTGTTTCTGAAAAGGTTTTCATTTTTAAAAGTGTATCAGAATATGATTTTTTCTCTACTTGGACAAGTAGCGTACCATTTTTAAGTTTCTTCACCATCTTTGGTACTATAGCACCAGAAAGTATTTTTTCAATAACAAATGGGGATATCTTTGTTAATTGTTTTTCTTCTAACGACTCCAAAACAATAAACTGAGGAAAATGTTTTGTAATAATAAACTCACTTTCTGAGTCTGATGGAGATTCTATATGGGGGCGTTTGGAATATTTATTAGACATACTATATAATATATTATTCATTGGAGGGTTATCCCCACCCACCAAACCAGGCTGGAGCCCACGAACAGGATCTGTCAGGGGGGAAACCCATTCACCCTGACTGATCAGGGACTTCCCCTCCAATATACTCGATGGCACGAGAGACCCGGAGCACCTGTCTCCTCCCTCTGTGCACCGCCCCATGATGCAGGGCGTATGTATCTTGCACTGCTGATTGACCCTTAGCCAGCGCCTTCTAACATCTATTCATAGAAAGCTGGTGGTAGTTTTCTTATATATAACTTTCCATGGTCTGGTAGTTTTTTTTTTGGGGGGGGGGAGGGGAATATGTATGGTAGGATACATCAGTCTTGGTAGAAAATGTTTTTGGAGGGTATGTTTGGGAGTAGATGTTAGGGCTTGACCTGACCAGCCGGTTGATCGGATCGGGCCTCTCCGACCGCCTGTCTAGCCCAGGTAAGGGCCAAAGTGATGTGTTGCAGAACCATGACCTCTTTGCATTCGGGCCATGGCCTGCTCAATCACCAGGATCCCATCCCCAGATGACACGGGTTGCCACCCACAGCCAACAGGTGGTCCCTTTGAGAGACTTTTACTCACTGCAGGGGGGCAGTTGGCGTATTCTGATGCCCCGCCAACAGGGCGGACTGAAGGCAAGAGGAACAGAATAAAACAATGCATAAGTTACCTAGCAAGCTTGTGTAAACGGATGACTAAACAGGGTTTGGAAAAAATAAGAAAACAAAATTTTATTAAGAGCTACAAAGGACAGGAAGTTGTGAAGAGCAATGACCACCAATGTTCTGAAGGGACACGGTACATAAAAGAATATTTGAATTTCAAACTGTTTTCATTGTTGTTTTTCTAGTTATATTTTTATCAGGTTAATCCATATTTGGGCTTAGTTTTAAAGAATAGATCATTTCACAAACTTTTGATCATTTAAAATTGAGGACAACTCGGTTGATATTAATACTTTGTTATTTTATTGGCTTAGGTTGTTTGACAACATCTATGCAGCCTGATCATTAATCTTGGATTCAAAACTAACTGAATCAATTCATTCATAATGAATGCTTATTGTAAAAGAATATCACAAGATAAAACTCATGTAAATAATATTCTGGGTAAGAAAAAGGTGAATTACATCAAGCAATTTCAAGTGGGGCAGTGGATATCAACATTTCCAATCCCTTGCTTACAGCATATCACATTGAATATACCGGTTCTCATTCGATCACTGCAGTTAAGCCACATTGAGCCTGGTCAGTACTTAGATGGGTGGCCACTTGGGAATACCAGGTGCTGTAAGCGTTCAGTGACAGATGTGCGTCGTGGTGCAGTGGATATCGGCTTGGAAAGAGAAATCAGTGAGCCGAGTTCGAATTCCAGTTCACTTAAGCACTGGTACCCTTGAGAAAGGTATTAATCCATCACTTCCCTCCAGTTATGGGTTAAATAACAGGATGGGGCCTGGAGGCAACCCATCTAGTGTTGATGTCACAATAAAAACACCCTTGGTAGCCCTGGCAAAGCATCAAGTATTCAGCTATTTGACAAGATTATGAATTTTGCTACAAACTGCATCAGGGTTCCAAATGCACAGGGAATACTGGAGGGGTGTAGTGAGTTCTGTCTTGGCCAAGGCCGCAAGACGGATATCAACTCAGAACAACAATTCGGTGTGCCAAGTTTGAATTCCAGTTGAATTTGTTGCATTCACTTATGTGTAAATACTCTAGAGAAAGATATTAATCCATCACTTCCCTCCAGTTATGGGTTAAATAATAAGACAGATTGGGTTCTATAACCTTGGCTGGCAACCAGTCTACCACAGAAAGCAATGGCAACCTACTGCAGGATCATCTTCTGCCCAGTCAGTCATGTCTCTTTTGAGACATGACTGCCCAAAGCATGTATCACGTATGGCACTTAACTGACTGAATGTCAAGTAACATAAAATTAACAGCCTTATGGCATGTTTGGTAATTCCAGATGATGTGACAATAAAAATTTAATCGTAACATAATAGGTCAAGAGTTTTTTTATTAATTTTTATAAAATCTAAGAATCTTCAGAAAGTAATTACATTTCACCAGAAAAGATATGAAAGCAAATGTAAGTTAAATTTAATTATTAAGATGTTTCGGAAGTAATTACGTTTTGCAGGAAAGGATATAAAAAGAAATGTTAGTTAAATCTGTTTAAGTATTATTTATCAGAAATGTAATCATGTGATGTGCTTTGTGGTGCAGTGGATATTGACTCAGAACGTGGGATCAGGGTGCCAAGTTTGAATTCCAGTTGAATTCCTTGCATTCACTTATGCACAAATATCCTTAGAAAAGGTATTAATCCGTCACTTCCCTCCAGTTATGGGTTAAATATTAGGATAGATTGGGTTCTATAGCCTTGGATGGCAACCAGTCTAGCACAGAAAGCAATGGCAACCTGCGAGATAATCTTCTACCCAGTCGGTCATGTCTCTTTCGAGACATGATCGCCCAAAGCATGTATCACTTACGGCACTTAACTGAATCCCCTTCATTTTCAATGACTCTAACCCAACAGAAAGGCAAATATTCCATTCCACAATTTAAAAAAAAATCTGCATTCTTCCCTGGAAGAATATTTGAAAGACTTTTCGATTTGTTTCTGAATATTCTGATACTTCAAAATATTCTAATGGCTGAAGCAAATTTAAACCTATTTGTACTAAATCTGGTGTAAAAGAAATAAAAATCTATCATTAGCCATTAAAACCTATTATACATTTCATTTTAGCAATGAAAACAAAAAAAATTGATTTACATGAAAAAGTAAAATAATAAAAATATTAAAAAATACAAAAAAATAAATATCAGAAAAAAATTGTGATATTAAAAATAAAAAATTAAAATTAACAGAAAAATGCAAAAACAATTGTAAATATTTTATATGCATCTTGTTTATACTTATTGAACTTGGGGGTATAATAGAAAGGAAATATGCGCACATTCATCCATCTGATTGAGAGGTGGAGTACCAGTTCAGATTTGGTCAGAATAACTGCTAAGAACATCCGCTCTCCAAATTTATAGACAAATCCTGCATATTTCTGAGATTTCTTCCGAACCAATAAAAATAGATAATCTCATTCCCTCATATTTTTGTTCTTTCTTCAGTAACAATTGTAGAACTCTGAAGAGTGGGGGGGAGGGCACTTATGGGCCGGGATTTTTTTTGAGGAGGAGGGGGCAAACTCAAGCAGCGTCTTCATTTTCATACTACACCCCCCCTATCATATACGCAACTTAGGAATGAGTTTGAGTATGTTACTTTACTAAGTTAAATGAAAACTTTTCATTCATAATAGTGGAGTTCTAATCTATTCTTGCCCTCTTTTCCACTCTCAAGCTGTTGGAACACAAGAGAGGTTCATTTCAAAACAAAATCAAAGGGTTCATGTCAATACTAGCAGAACAGTGTGATTTTTCTGCTCCAATTTTTTAAAAAAAATGAAAAAGAAAATGCAGAGGGGAAAAGTGTTGAAGATCAAATCTTATAAAAATCAAAAACTGATCAATTTCATAAATTTTTGAAGCTTACAAAAGTGAGGGGGCAACCAAGAGGCCAGCCAAGATTCAGTGGGGTGAAACAACCAACTCCCCGTAGAATTGCCACTGACTTTCTTGTCTTGAACTAAGAATTATATTCCATGCACATACATTTAAAAATTATCTATTGCTTTAAAATATGTAATGCATATCTAACCAATAAAAACTCACCCCAAATCATAACATACAAGTATACTGTCTCTTTTGTTTTTTTATTTTTCTCTCAGTCTCAGAAGAAGCTTTAATAAAAAGAAACATATTAAAATGAGATGTTTCCTATCATATATATATATATATATATATATATACTAGCAGTATAGCCTGGTGTTGCTTGGGTGTAATGAAAGTTTTAAAACTAATCCATGGTCCTGAAGCTCAGATTCTTTGGACGTTGGTACGAAAGACTAAAAAGCAATAGTTGTTTCCAGTTAAAGCGAAACTGTAGACTGAAAGAAAAATGAATGGATGTAAGTCAAATTTTGATTTCCTGTAATCAATATCAAATAAGTTTTTTTCATAGTAAGCTGAATTTTGAAGGATAAATAAGTCCTCTGAGTAAATGGTATCATGGCTGAGACTAAGAACTACAATTATACCTACTTAGAGCCAAACCCGAAGCAAAAACTAAAATAAAAGGGCTGAAAAAATACAGACATACAGGAAGATAGACAGACACACACACACAAACATCTTGCCTTTTATATATATTATTGATTTTCTGCACTATTGTAAGAACTGCAACCTTGAAACTTCTGAATATCGTTTCTTATGTCTTTGTCTATGAGTGTATCAAATTTGATTAAAATCGGACTACTCCTTCTATAACCCGGTTTTTTTGAGTATCGATTTTCGATATTTATGGGGGTATCTTGACACAAAACCTAGTTAAGAACACTCACAGATGCTTATAGTACAACTGTGTAAATTTTCAAGAAAATCAGTTCAGCCATTTCGAAGTCTATAGGTAATGTGGACACACACAGACACACACACAGATAAAGTTCCATTTATAAATAAGTTTAGATATATATATGTGTGTGTGTGTGTAAATATTCTCAGATGGATTGTATCTGTAGAAAAGATAAAATGAACGAAAGAAACAAAAAGAAAAAACTGTACTTAGCTGATGTGTTTCATTCTCTGAGAGATTCTATCAATGCAATGTAGGATTTATTATGCTGCATGTGTTTATACACAAAGGCAAGAATGTCATTGGTTTATCAAGGTTTATAAATTTGAGAATGCTCATTAATGTTCATCAGGTGAAATCATAGCAATTCACCGATATTAAAGAAAAGGTTTTTGTTGATAGCCATGATCCCATACATGTTAAAGGGACGTGGCATTTAAAAAATAAATAACTAAATAAAAAATAACGCAAGCGTGCAGTGTGTGTGTGAGAGAGAGAAAGAGAGAGAGAATAATGTATATTTAAGCAGCAAGGATTCATCCAAACAAGTTAAATTAAAAAGAATTGACAAAGTCACACACTCTTGCAGATTGACCTGTGACCTGTTGAAACTCAGTGCAATCTGTGCACACATTGATTAGCACATCATTAACAAAGACAAAGAGGTGGATCATACCAAAATACTCTAAATTACCCAATGAAAGGAAAAACTAAAACTCTTGTAGCTATTAAGATACAAAATAAACAGCCAACATTATATTTAAAATATTATTTACCACAGGAGATGATATCTTGAATTGCATATATGATATGATATGATATAATTAATGTGCACACATATTACTAAAAGTAACCACCGAATATGGAATATGTCTTATGCCAATATGGAATCATGTCTTAAAATATTGTTAATATTGTTAAAATGTAAGCCATTTTTTCTTTTAACTTTTGCTTAAATTTAAAAGTGTTCATGCTTAATTGAAGGATTGATTTTGTTTTTCTAGCCAAAATTTCACTGCCTGGACTTTAACTAAGTTAAAACTTAGCAAGTCACCATCATCTTCTTTCTATTGGAGTGGATAGACTGGGCTATCGCCCAGTTCACACTCCACCCACGTCTATTGAACAGGTGAAGAGGCTGATCCCTTGTTTCCTGTTTAGGTTGTGGTTTCCGGTTTTTCTCTTTTCCAATCTTTTCACTCTTATGTAGCCCCCTGTGCATCAGTGGTATTTTTGCCTTGCTTGGGGTGATATGATTAAAAAAAAAAAAAATTATAAAAAAAATAAGTTGTTTCTATGCAGCCTTATTCACAATAACTGTTACACGTGACATCATGCTAAACCAATTCAAATATCCCGCCTCCCAAAGAATACCAGGATGCTGACAAAAACATCACATTGGTTCTTGATAATGACTGCAAAAGTCGAAAACATTAAAACAAAAATAACAAAATATGGATTTCAGACAGCTTATTACACAAGTTCAAGCACAATACTCAACACCTTGTCCAGAAATTTGAAAATATAATAAAAATTTCAACTGACTGACTTTCAGTTCTTTTTAATCAAATTTGTTTGGACGAATACTTGCTGCCTCTCTCTCTCTCTTTATATATATATATATGCAAAGTATATTCAGTTATATATATATATATATATATGCAAAGTATATTCAGTTATAATCCAAGGAAAAGAACAGTATGAAAATAAATGGAGAAAACAAGATGAAAACTATATTTTCCTAGACATTTTTCTTGAAAAGTCAGTCATGGAACGAAACACATTGGCAAGAAAATATAGTTTTTCTCTTGTCTTCTTCATTTACTTACATTTCATATATATTTATTTATTTAGTAACTTTCCAACGTTTGTATAAAATACATAATCTAAGTTGGCTTTGTAATTTTCACTCACAAATTTATTCTTCTTTCACAAGTTTTATGAAAGAATAAATTGTTCTTTATAGCTGGTCATTGCCTTTCCCATTTTATTAGACATACTTGAAAAGAATTTCCAAATATTAAGCTATCTTGAAGGTATTATAGATAGTAGGTTACTGGCTTAAAGTGTCATCTAAGGAGTTATGATGATTTACACTACCCTAGTAAAACAAACTTGCATGTCCAGAACTGATATTTTTTTATCCAACCAATCCACTGTTATTCTAGACACACCCCTACATTTTATTTTTTTATTGTTACTGAATTTACCCCAAGCAAGGCAGTGAATCCACTATGACACAAGGGGTTACTGAGTATGGATGAATTAGAAGACAGAAATATTACTAATATGCAAGAACAAAAAAAGAGTAATCGGAGAGACAGTAGATAGCAATTGATGTTGCAATTAAATATTTGAAGATCAAAGTTGGCTGGAAAGCATAAAACTGGAAGAGAGTTTCACACACAAGAAAAGCAAGAAACTGTCGACATAGAATTTACAGCTGCATCAAAACCTTGTTGCCAATCTAGTACTGCTCTTAAATGCATAAGGATTTTATGAATTTCAGCACATATGAAGAGCTCATCTGAACAATTATGATGAAAGTACTTTTAGAAAACGCACAGAGAATCAACTTTACATTGGTTGGAAAAGGACTGGAGCTGGAGTTTTTGGCTGGATGATGTAAGCCTATCTATTTCTATTAACCTGATCACAGTACAGGAGGCTGTGCAATTTTATTGAGACCCCCAACTCTAGGAAGGGTGCAAAACAAGGCTTTAAACCCCAACCAGGCCAGGGGGTGGAATAATTACTGAATGATTAATAGAACTCTGGGTGAATTAAGAATAAGAATCAGATTCCTCATTTTTCCTCCTTGCCTGTTTATTCCAACCTCCTCTTCATCCGTTTTGTATTCTAAAAACAAATTAATAAGACTTAGTGGGAAAATAGCCATTTCCAACATGTCATTTTAAGGCATGCATTCTTTGACCTCTTATAAACTGAGATCATTTTGCATTGAGCTCTCTATTGGATCAGTTTTAATATTTTAATGACTAGGGGCTTCCTAGATTATTTACCAACCTTATCCTGGATTTTACCAATCCTTTCCGGAATTTTACCGCCTATATATATATATATATATATATATATATATATATATGTGAATAAATATAGTTTTAAGGTGTGCTATATTTATAGGATAAAGTGCTCAATATCACAGCTAGAACGTATGTAAATATAAAAGAGTGAACATTGAAGTCAACACTCAAGGGTGACAGACTGTTTCATGCTAAGCCCAATTGGGCTTACCATGAAACAGTCTGTCACCCTTGAGTGTTGACTTCCATGTTCACTCCTTTATATATATATATATATATATATATATATAAAATGAATAAGGAACAAAAGTAGAATGATAAACTGATATAATTTCTTATATCAAAAGAAAGAAAAGGGAGAAATCATTGTTGAAAATAGAAACAAGTTGTCCATTTTTTAGAATTCAACATAGTCTTAATTCAATTTGCTCTGTTTGTATTTTTTCTTTAAGCTTGATTCTATATAATACATCTTCCAACATATTCCACCACTGAATTTATTGAGTTAAGGGTTTTCAGTTTAGATGTCAAATGATGGACACAAACAAAAACATGTCTCACTTTCGCTCAGCTTCCAGTCTTTTGCTGCTCTCAACAATAATATTTTCTGTTTGTCTTTGTATCATTTCCCTCTTTAATTTGCATAAATTTGTCAAGTATATTAATTTTTATTTCTTGCTGCTTCTATTGCCTTCTATTGCCTTCTATTGCCTTCTATTGCCTTCTATATACCCCTTGAGTGTATGATTCTCCAAGACGTCTTTCCTTCATATGATGTGTCTCAAAGATTTAACCTGTTTTTTCTGTTGTTATGAGTAGTTTCTATGTAAGTTAAATGATGCAAAACTTTCAATTGGGCATTAGATTATAATAATAGAATTAATAATAATAGAATTAATAATAATAGAATTAATAATAATAGAATTAATGTGGAGAAATTTGTCACTTAGTTGAGCAATGTTATTTAAATCATGCCAACTTCAAAGTTTTGTGGGGGCATTATTGTAAAGATTTCACTCTTTAGGGTAATTTGGATATTCTCTAAAAAAAAAAAAAAAAAAAAAAAAAAAATTGCATTTTTTCACATTGATTCTATTAATGCCCTATCCTTACCTTGATAGCGAGCACTTTATGACAAAAAATCTGCTTGCCTAAAATACCTTTCCATTAGTAAACTACTGAAAAAAAAAAAATCAGCAATTGTTGCACTAAACACCATTACAATTTAACACACACACACACATTATATAGTCATCCGCAGACAGATCTGTTTTGCTGTATCACAGCTCATTAGTACGGTTAGACATCTGATTGCTTCTAGCCAGGACTGAAACCTGACCAAATTGGCATCAGTCAGCAATTCTACCTCTGAGCTATGGGCACTCAGTAAAGGAAGGCAGACTTTAGTGTGTTATATACAATGTAAACACACGCCAGTAGCCAAGAGTGTTCAAATTCATTAATGAACGATGCATAAATGCTTGCGTAGCTACTGTTTTTTTTTTTCAAAGTTTCCATAGTGCTCAATTTGGTTGTGAGAGCATAAATAGGATATATATATATATATATATATATATATATATATATATATATATACATATATATAAAACAAAAATTTTGATATTTAATTCCGTTGAATAGCCATTTTTATGAGGAGATCCTCGCTTCTTCAGCAATGGTGAAACGAAAATTTTATTTACTCAAATTCTATTCAACGGATTTAAATAGCAAAATTTTTGTTTTATTTTTTATATTTGGCTGTGTAAATAGAATATAATATTTGCATCGAGCCCTCCACCTGGATCAATTTTAATATTAATGAAATTAATATTAATTAGGATCGAGTTTTTAGGATTTACCTATCTGATCATCCTTTTGGATTTAAAACAAATATAGATAGATAGATAGATAGATAGATAGATAGATAGATGTCAGTGGCTCAACTGACTTTCATACACTATGCAGTCATTCAGTGCATATTACATTAAAAATTACAAAATAAAAAATTTTTAATTTTTATAAAATAAAATTTTTAAATTTCAATTTCAAAAAACACTACCATGGTAGTCTTGGATTCTGGTACTGCACCCTCTCTGCTCTGCATTGCTGATTTATGTATCATATTTTCCATACTTGCTGCTATTTATATGTTTTGGATGATCCATTCGGGGTCATCATTTCTTTTTCTTTTATCATTTAATCTCTAAGAGCAAAAAAGTTCCTATGCAGCCTTGTGGGTAATGAATTAATTTTCACCCTAAAATCCTCTTTCTCCACCACAGTGGAAACCTCACAAGACTTACTACTCTACTGCTATTTCCATGAAAAGTTTTCAAATGAACTACATTCCTTAGTTCTTCCATCTTTAACCCTCCCAGCTTAGATTCACTATACCATGTACATGAAGTTGAACCACCCTGATGCCCTTTTTATTCTATTAATAAAGAGTAAGGTCCACTCAGCTTTTTCTCAAGACGTGTTGCTTTGTAGAACAGAATCCCTGCAAGATGATTTCCCAACCAATACAATCTTAACCTTTTCAAGTCTAAGGTTAGGATTTCCTATATTTCCTAATAAGCTGCACCTGTTGCTCTTATCACTCCCGTAACAACTACTTTCGGTAACCCTCTACCTTGAGTGGCTCTTGAGCTTTGTGTATGGGGAAACTTTAATTAAAAAAAAAATATCCTCCCATCCATACCAGTTGCATTCCATATGAAAACATAAAGGAAACCTCTTCCTATTCTGTCGACAACAGAAATTATATGAAAGATTTAATTGTCCAATTTTGGGTATCTTAATCCATTGCATTCAGTTACGCACAAATACCCTTGGGAAAGGTATTAATCCGGCTCTTCCTTCCAGTTTTGGGTTAAATAACAGGACAGATTGGGTTCTTTAGCCTTGGCTGGGAACCAGTCTACCGCAGAAAGCAATGGCAACCTAATGCGGGAAAATCTTCTGCCTAATCAGTCATGTCTCTTTCGAGACATGATCGCCCAAGCGTATTTCATGTATGGCACTTAACTGACTGAATGACTCGTAATATCAAAGTTGAAGACAATAAAAAGAGGAACACTTGTGCGTCAGCCAAAAAAAACCAAAATGGAATGTGTTTTTGTTTTTTCCTATTTTACATTTAAAATAGCAAAGTCAATTTAATACATTTACTTTTTTTTTCTGTTAGTAAACTGAAATTACCCTATCACACCATTGTTTCATCCGATAAAAAGGAATTCCAAATAAATAAGGGAGATAAAATTAAAAACTTATCAACAAATTAAATTATATAATAAACTTTATGAATTTAAGCTCAGTACTAGATTAGTGTGGGGCACCTCAAGGTGGTGTAATGGTTAGCAAGTTTGTCTCGCTAGCACTATTGCAATTAAGTAGTGAGTTCGATCCTCACTGGGTGCCTCATACTTTCGGCCTTGTGCCACATCTAAGCTGCGCTTAGTAAATTATACTAGATTAGTGTGCCTTGTGGTTCAGTGAATATCGGCTTGGAACAAGAAATCTGAGAGTCAAGTTTAAATCCCAGTTGAATTTGTTGCATTCACTTATGCGCAAATACCCTTAGGAAATATATTAATCTGTACCTTCTCCCTTCAGCTATGGATTAAATAACAGGACAGATTAGGTTGAGTAGCCAATGTTGGCAACCAGTCCACCACAGAAAGTAAATGGCAACCTACAGTAAAAAAATCTTCTGCCCACCCAGTCATGTCTCTTTCGAGATCTGATCACCCAAAGCGTGTATCACTTAACTGACTAACTAGATTAGCACCAAAGTTTTATTAATTTAATTTATGAATTGGCTAAATGTAACCATATAATTTCTATGCTAACAGTTTCTTTTCTCAGTTGTGAAACACTTATTTCGGCTCCATGTTTTCTAGCCAACTTTGATCTGCAAAAAATCAAATGCAATGCCAATCATTATCTCTCTTTAGTGTTTTCATTTTCTAATTCTTTCATACCCAGTAACCCCTCATGGATTTACTGATTACTACCTTGCGTGGAGTTAAATTTGATTAAAAATCAAAAATATACAAGACTAATTAAATAAATTGATATGTTTGTATTTTATTTATTTATTTTGTCTTGTTAACAGCGAGTAATGGCATTTTTACTAAAAAAAATTCTGTCTAATGTAATGTATGGAAATGTTTTGATATCAAACACACGTTCAAATCAATCTTATAATAAAAACGCTTAGTCAACAGTGTTTACACACTATGAAAAGGCACGTCCACAAAACAAAATTAACTTGTTTTCACCTTTAAACAAAAAAAACAAAAAGAACAAACGTAAATGTAAATAATAAACTGAAGTTTTAAATCTTACTTACAATCATTCATTAGAAATGTATTTACTATAATTGCGACTGTGACTAATTACCAACACTTCTCTTCTTGACTATCTCCATTTCATGGGAAACCTCTGAAGTCAAAAATTAATGCGATACAACGAACTTACCCAGACGGCCTGACAGTCTAGTCTATTGTTAAACATTTGGTGGTTGGTTGAATGGACATTGTGATCAGGAGACATTTACAGTAACTTGTAAAAAGAAAGATAGTGTTGTTAAAAAATAAAAATAAATAAAAAAAACGCTGGGTTCGGTTAGAGACAATGATTACAATATTTAAAAAAGTATTTTTTCGTTTTTCTTCGTTTATTGCGGGTAAGAAAGTAAAAATCAGTTGTATGGTACAAAAATAAAAAGACTTAGTTAACATTTTAAATTTGGGGGTGGATTCATTTTTTAATTTTACCAATAGAGTATGATACCTGAGAAAATTTCTTACTAGGAACGATTTACTCTGTGTGTGTGTGTGTGTGTGTGTGCGTGCGTGCGTGCGTGTTGCAAAAAAATTAATACAATTTTTTTTTAATTCACTTACCTATAATGAGTTTTTCTTGTTTCTCGAATGTTGTTTCCGACTGATGTGAATTACATCCAGAATTGTCGTCGCACGTATTATTGTTTATCCCGACTGTCAATTTCTTGACTTTAATCCGTTTTTCTGTTAGCAAATCCTTACTGTCATAAGCTGAAAATATATGCGTGTGTATTTTTTTATTATGAGGCCGAGTTGCGACTTGACTTGTTATGATTCTCGTAGTCCTTGTGGTAGCCGTTGTTGTTGCATGATTTTTTTGTTTATGCAGGATACTACCCAGTTTGTGGTAATTCCGAATCGAAGAAAAATTTTTACCAAGAGAAACATCAAGACCGATTCCTTCGTTTAATATAACCTCTTGAGAAATCCCAACACACAAACAAATTAAAGGTAGTAACACACACGAAGCTGGTGTGTTGAACTGGGTTTTGTTAGGTAACATAAGTAGAAAACGAGATAACATGTTTATTATTAAGTCTTAAGATTTTGTTTTGTTTTTTGTTTTGGTAGAGTTTTTGCTAATTTTAAGTTTTAATGTTTTTTAGCCGTCATTTTTTAGATTTACTTCGTATCTACTCCCGGTGTGTAAGGATCAGAATTTCAAATAAAATCGCAGACAAGTGACGGCTGTTAAATCGGCGTGCCATCAGGTGGTTTGACGAGGCATTACCTTTAAACCACGTGTTCTTGTCAATTCGTGTGTATGTGCGTAGTTGTGTATGCCGCTCCTTTTAAAAAAAACTATTCGTCGCTGCTGAATGAGTGGGTGTTTTTTACTGTTACTTGTCCTTTTGCAAACTCATTCATTTTTTAATGCATGGTCGTAATTATCGCCAATGAATCATTTATTAATAAGTGATTAAATAAAATAAACAGATATGTATTATTGTTGTTGTTGTTGTTGATCTCTTTCTCTCTCTCTCTCTAGTCATGTACTGCGTATTCGTGGGTAGCTGACCCGGACCGTATAAGAGCAAACAAAAATAAATAAAAAAATGAGTGGAAGGATACACATGGTTTGGTTTTTACCATCTCAATTCTCAATAAATATGCAGCGACCTTTTTTGGGCCATTAAAGAAAAAGAAAAATAACTTCGTTCTTTGCCTAGAAGTGTTTATATTTTTATATATAATGTACTTTACTCCCCCTGATTATTTCAGGTAGGTGGTTATAGAATAGAATCTATAAAATAAAAAAAACTGCATTTATTAAAAATCTATAATATAGATTTTTAATAAATGCAGTTTTTTTTTTTTAATGTGTGTACTACTAGTGTAGTGTAGTGACTTTTAGTGATATTTGGCCTCTTTTTATCTCGGCTGGTTCAGCCTTTTATTGCCCCATTTCATTAATTTTTTACCCCCCTCCTCACTCCTTTAGCGAGTGTGCCTCTTGATTTCGCCGTTTGGCGGAATACAGCGGCCACTCTTTTTTCTGGGATGGACGGTTCTTACTAACATTGATTATTATTTTAGTTCAAAATAAGTTATATTTTCAGTTTGTTTTTTGGGTTCATCCCCCTCCCATCATTTCATTCTTCATTAAATGTTTTATTGTATACTATTTGTACATATTATTGTACATTATTTTATATTGTATACATTTTTATTGTCATGGGTTAATTTCCCCACTTTTTTAGGTGCCCCTTGTAAGTTTCTGGCATTGTGGTGTATGAAGGAGTGAGAGTTGATGGATGGGTTCTTGTGGTGATTGTGCAAATTGTAATGAGTGAATGGGTCGTGATAGTGTTTAGCTAGGTATAAGATAGTTCAGTGAGTACCAACCTCCCCCTCCCCTTTTCGGCCTTGTGCCACAATTCTGTATTTTTGCAGAATAAATAGTGTGACTTTTAGTGATATATTGTAACTCCACAACTAACAGTTTATTTCACTCAAATTAAATTTGTTGCTCTGTTCATAGCTGGAGAAATATTGGTAGAGTTGTACTCCAAGATTATTCTTTTAAACTGTTTAATCAGTTTTTTTTTTATTATTATTTTAATCATACCCCATGCAAAGGGATAAAGTCACTAAGACGCAGGGGTTCACTGAGTGTAAAAAAGAATCCAAAAAAAGGAAAACGTTATTAAGGAGAGAGAAAAAAAGACGAACAGGATTCAGTGAGACTGAAGATGATGATTAACAGTGAATTTCAATTTTTGAAGATCAAAGTTGATTGAACAGAGCGAGGAGTGCAAGAGAAGAAACAGTCAGTATAAAACATATGGTTATAATTTCAGCTGTAAAATGAGACCTACTTGCCAATCTAGTATTGCGTTTAAATTCGTTAAGTCAAGGTATCAAAGAGGAAAACTCATCAGAACAATTACCTTGAAAATATGAAAAAGACACAGGGAAGAAGCTATGTTGCGGCGGTCAGAAAGTGACTGAAGCCGAGATGACAGGTCGAGTCTGATAACATTAATGATTCGGCTTTAGATTTTATCAAGAATCTCTAAATACATAAAAGAATCACCAAATCAGATGTGACAGCAATATTCAGTACATGAACGAATGGTAGACTTTTTTTTTCAATCATATCACCCCAAGCAAGGCGGTAACGCCACTGATGCGCAGGGGGCTACGTAAGAGTGAAAAGATTGGAAAAGAGAAAACCGGAAACTGCATCCTAAGCAGGAAACAAGGGATGAGCCTCTTCACCTGTTCAATAGACGTGGGTGGAGTGTGGACCGGGCGATAGTTTAGTCTATCTACTCCAATTGAGAAAAAAAAAAAGAGTGAAAAGATTGGAAAAGAGAAAAACCGGAAACCGCATCCTAAACAGGAAACAAGGGATGAGCCTCTTCACCTGTTCAATAGACGTGGGTGGAGTGTGGACCGGGCGATAGTTTAGTCTATCTACTCCAATTGAGAAAAAAAAAAGAGTGAAAAGATTGGAAAAGAGAAAAACCGGAAACCGCATCCTAAACAGGAAACAAGGGATGAGCCTCTTCACCTGTTCAATAGACGTGGGTGGAGTGTGGACCGGGCGATAGTTTAGTCTATCTACTCCAATTGAGAAAAAAAAAAAGAGTGAAAAGATTGGAAAAGAGAAAAACCGGAAACCGCATCCTAAACAGGAAACAAGAGATGAGCCTCTTCACCTGTTCAATAGACGTGGGTGGAGTGTGGACCGGGCGATAGTTTAGTCTATCTACTCCAATTGAAAAAAAAAAAAAGAGTGAAAAGATTGGAAAAGAGAAAAACCGGAAACCGCATCCTAAACAGGAAACAAGGGATGAGCCTCTTCACCTGTTCAATAGACGTGGGTGGAGTGTGGACCGGGCGATAGTTTAGTCTATCTACTCCAATTGAAAAAAAAAAAAGAGTGAAAAGATTGGAAAAGAGAAAAACCGGAAACCGCATCCTAAACAGGAAACAAGGGATGAGCCTCTTCACCTGTTCAATAGACGTAGGTGGAGTGTGGACCGGGCGATAGTTTAGTCTATCTACTCCAATTGAAAAAAAAAAAAAAGAGTGAAAAGATTGGAAAAGAGAAAAACCGGAAACCGCATCCTAAACAGGAAACAAGGGATGAGCCTCTTCACCTGTTCAATAGACGTGGGTGGAGTGTGGACCGGGCGATAGTTTAGTCTATCTACTCCAATTGAAAAAAAAAAAAGAGTGAAAAGATTGGAAAAGAAAAAAACCGGAAACCGCATCCTAAACAGGAAACAAGGGATGAGCCTCTTCACCTGTTCAATAGACGTGGGTGGAGTGTGAACCGGGCGATAGTTTAGTCTATCTACTCCAATTGAAAAAAAAAAAAAGAGTGAAAAGATTGGAAAAGAAAAAAACCGGAAACCGCATCCTAAACAGGAAACAAGGGATAAGCCTCTTCACCTGTTCAATAGACGTGGGTGGAGTGTGGACCGGGCGATAGTTTAGTCTATCTACTCCAATTGAAAAAAAAAAAAAGAGTGAAAAGATTGGAAAAGAAAAAAACCGGAAACCGCATCCTAAACAGGAAACAAGGGATGAGCCTCTTCACCTGTTCAATAGACGTGGGTGGAGTGTGAACCGGGCGATAGTTTAGTCTATCTACTCCAATTGAAAAAAAAAAAAAGAGTGAAAAGTTTGGAAAAGAAAAAAACCGGAAACCGCATCCTAAACAGGAAACAAGGGATGAGCCTCTTCACCTGTTCAATAGACGTGGGTGGAGTGTGAACCGGGCGATAGTTTAGTCTATCTACTCCAATTGAGAAAAAAAAAAAAGAGTGAAAAGATTGGAAAAGAGAAAAACCGGAAACCACATCCTAAACAGGAAACAAGGGAAAGGTGCAAGATAGATTCTGGCAAGTAAAACTATCCAACACGACACAGTGAACCAACTTTTCTAGCAGCAGGGTTAGCAAGTGATTCAATATAATAGTTCCACAACATGTAGTTGGAAAACGTTAAGCCGAGAAGACGCACTGAGTTAATCTCCTGGGGATTAGCATCAGCCGTGCTGGTGGAAGGACAAAAAGGGTATCTAAAACAAACAAAAAAAAACGAGCAGTTTTGTCTGGCGCGTTAAAATGAATGAATTACAATTGAGAGTAATTTTTGTTTTGATAAGAAGAAATTACAGCACTTTTTTTTTTTTCTTTCAAGGAAATATTGCCCAGTTATTTGGAGTCAAGAATACGCCGACTGCTTCACAGGGCACAGAGGTACCTCCTACCACATGCACGCATACACTAAAGCAAAAAGAGGAAAACTAAACCTATGCTAACATTTTAAGACTCGCGCAAACCAAATATATCTACCAGTCGAATTCATTGCATTCACTTACGTGCTATTCTCCCCTAGCTATGGGTAAAATAGCAGACTAGGTTCTATAGCCTACCGGTCTAAGTGAAGGAAAATACTGAATTTAAACCAGCCTGAAGATGGTTGGGCTCCGTCAGGGTATCTTGCCCAAGACACACAACTTCTACTGCAGCGTTACCAAGTTACGGGATTGGTGGTCGGGAAAATGAAACATGCCTCGAAACACAGTCCAAGACAGTGGTTTATAAAATATACAGACGAAAATGTCTGAAAATTATCGAATAAAGATATGGAGAAAGTTCCCAGCGAAAATCGTTGATCTGACCACAGTTGAGAAAGCGATAACTCTTACAATAAAATGTACTAGCATTATAAACATAAGACGTTTATTATTTACAAACGAATCTTACATAATCATGACTGACAATTCGAATATTCTTACTCTGTGTGTGTGTGTGTGTGTGATGTCAATTTAATACGGCGGACATTTTTGCATATATCTGGCTATTTATGACCTCAAAAGTCTTCTCATTCTCTTACTGTCTCAGTAATTCCTTGCGCTTTAGTGGTATTATCGCCTTCCTTGGGGTGAAATGATAACAAAATTATTCTTTCAAAAGTCTTCACATTCTCTTTCTGTCCCAGTAATTCCTAGCGTCTTAGTGTTATTATCGCCTTCCTTGGGGTGAATTGATTAAAAAAATTATTCCCTCAAATGTCTTCGCATTCTCTTTCCCACACAGTAATCCTTACCGTCTTAGTAGTATTATCACCTTGCTTGGGGAGTTTTTTTTTTAATCATATCACCCCGAGCAAGGCGGAAACACCACTGATGTGCAGGGGGCTACGTAAGAGTGAAAAAATTGGAAAAGAGAAAGCCGGAAACCACATCCTAAACAGGGAACAAGGGATGAGCGTCTACACCTGTTCAATAGACGTAGGTGGAGTGTGAACCGGGCGATAGTTTAGTCTATCTACTCCAATTGAAAAAAAAAAAATAAGAGAAAAGAGAAAAGTGAAAAGATTGGAAAAGAGAAAGCCGGAAACCACATCCTAAACAGGGAACAAGGGATGAGCCTCTACACCTGTTCAATAGACATGGGTGGTTTTAATTACAAATTAAAAAATGTAATAAAAAGATTGATTTGTTTTGTAATGCTTATCAATCCTTTTTAGATTATTTAAACCTAACAAGTCCCAGCGATGGGTAAATAGCACAGACTGACCTTATAGATTTGGTTGGCAACCAGTGTATCGGAAGAAAAACTTTTAATTCAAAACCAGCCTGGATAGAGTTTGTCTCCGTCTGGCTATCTTGTCTAAGATACTCCACTTATATTATATGTATATTGGCAATATGTATATTGCGCTTGCAGTGCTTATGGTGCCCTTGCGACTAATTGGTTATATGAAGCTAAAACAAACCTGCCAAATCAAACCCGGTCAAACTCAAGTAAATAGCATGGAACGGAATACAAAAAAACTACACAGCGAAATAAGGAACAAATTCAGACAGGCGAAAGAGGAATGGCTTAACGAGAAATGCGCAGAAGTAGAGAGAAATGCGAGAAATGCGCAGAAGTAGAGAGAAATGCGAGAAATGCGCAGAAGTAGAGAGAAATGCGAGAAAAGCGTAGAAGTAGAGAGAAATGCGAGAAATGCGCAGAAGTAGAGAGATTGAGTATGACCAATAAAGGAGTCAGTTAAGTGCCATACGTGAAACACGCTTGGGCGATCCGAATGGACAGAAGATTATCCCGCAGTAGGTTACCATTGCTTTCTGCGGTAGACTGGTTGCCAGCCAAGGCTATAGAACCCAATCTATCCTGTTATTTAACCCATAACTGGAAGGAAGAGACGGATTAATACCTTTCGCAAGGGTATTTGCGCGTAAGTGAATGCAATGAATTCAACTGGAATTCGAACTCGGCTCTCCGATTTCTCGTTCCGAGCCGATATCCACTGCACCACAGGAGACATGTATAAAAAACATAAGGGAACTAACAGGACAAAAATCATGCTGCTCAACGGGATGCATAAAATCCAAGGACGGAACACTCGTATTAGAGAAGGAGGAAATACTTCAGCGGTGGGAAGAATATATATGAGATCTCTTCTACAATAAGAAAGAGAGAGAGAGAGAGAGAGAGAGCAACCGAAAATACACAAAAATACCGACGGACCGGAAAAAATTCAAATCCGAAGTGGAAGCTGCATTGGCCAAACTGAACAGAAGCAAAGCAGCTGGACCAGACGGCATTGTAATAGAGACGCTGGCAGCCTTAGACGACTTCGACATAGTCAAAATCACAGAAATTATAAATTAAATCTACAACAGTAGCGAAATCCAGGAAGACATAAGCTGATCGATTTTTATCGCACTGCATAAGGAGCCAGGTACAAACGAATGTAAAATCCACCGAACTATCAGTTTAATGAGTCACGTAACAAAACTCATCATCCGAATTCTGATGAACAGAGCACGCAGCAGAATCAGACCGGAAATAGGACAAGAACAGTGCGGTTTTATCAAGGATACTGAAACAAGGAATGCAATATTTATGCTTAGAGTGTTATCAGAAAGAGCAGTAGAAATGCAGAAGGATGTATACCCGTGTTTCATCGACTATGCAAAGGCATTTGACAAAGAACCCCACAAAAGACCTGACAGAGACGCTTGGCAACCTTGACATATTTGGGAAAGACCTTAGAGTAATCTAGAACCTTTACAGGCAGCAAACTGCCTGCATACGGACAGGAAACGAGTTCAGCAGATACACAAAGGTAAAAAGGGGTGTGCAATGTGTATTCTCGCCAGATTTATTAAATCTGTACAGCCAAACCATTCTGAACAATCTGAACAATATAAGATACGCTGATGATACAATGCTGATAGCAGATACAGGAAAGAAGCTACAAGATTTCCTACAGAAAGTAGTTAAAGAAAGCGGGAGAGAAGGACTACATCTAAACTACAAGAAAACTAAATGCATGGTAAGCAGTAAAAAGAGGACCCCTCCCCCCAAAAAAAAAACAATTACAAGTTGATGATACCAAAATCAAATAGGTGCAGTAATTTAAATACCTGGGAAGGGTTCCAAAAGGGGACGGCAAATGCGATGCGAAGATCCGAAGGTGAATTCAGTCAGTTAAGTGCCATACGTGAAACACGCTTGGGCGATCATGTCTCGAAAGAGACATGACTGACTGGGCAGAAGATTATCCCGCAGTAGGTTACAATTGCTTTCTGCGGTAAACTGGTTGCCAGCCAAGGCTATAGAACCCAGTCTGTCCTGTTATTTAACCCATAACTGGAAGGAGGAGACGGACTAATATCTTTCCCAAGGGTATTTGCGCGTAAGTGAATGCAATGAATTTAACTGGAATTCGAACTCGGCTCCTCGATTTCTCGTTCCGAGCCGATATCCACAGCACCACAACGCACATCCGAATTAACATGGCCAAAAATGCATTCCAAATGCTAAGCAGTGTATTAAGAGACAGGAAAATTTCACTGGAAACAAAAAAGAGAGTACTGGAGTGTTATGAGATGTCTGTCCTTAAATATTAGAGTGACTGCTGAATAATATCATCAAAGATGAAGGAAAGACTTGATGCAACTGAAATGTGGTTCTACAGAAGGATGCTGAAGATACCATGAAATACGCGAGCAATGACAAGGTTTTAGGGAGGATGGACACAAAAAAGAAACTGATACTTAACATCGGGAAAAGACAGCTGAAGTTTTGTTATGAGGAAAGAGGGTTTGGAGAACCTGATACACACGGTACAGAGAGAATGGAAGAGAGACGAGAAAGCAACGCACAATGTACCTGATGGACTTGAGCAAATGGACGGAGGAGCGGGAATTGAATGGAATAACAGGAGAAGGGATATTAAGAGCGACAAGGGATGAGGAGATGTGGAGGGTCATGATCGCCTACGTCCTGAAGGGACGCAGCACATAGAATTAGTAGTAGTTTTTTTCTTTGGGAAGGGGAGATAACTCATGTTTAAGTCTTTATTATGATGCCTACTACTAGTTAGCTTCTAATACATTTTCATCTGCTGGTGCAACATCGAATTTATCCGAGCTGAAACTTTCAGTGTGAAAAATTAAGTTGAAGCTACAAATCAACTCATCATTTTTTTTATTGTTTAAGTTGGCTATTATAATGTTGGCGTTTGAGGTCAGATTTCATAAATGACCTCTAGTAGTCAACACTTTAATGCCGAATCGGTGGTCATAGCATGCAGGCAAACTAAAGTTAATATCTATATAAAAGTGAGACTTTTAGATTAATAGTGAGTCCAGAAACAAAATACGTCAGAACATTTCAACATTCTCAAAATATTCAACAGATGTCAAATGTAGGGGTGCAAAGGTTGGTTATCTCCATTTCAGAAAGATGAATTTACGAGGGTCACATGGTGACCAATGAGTGACGTTATTTCATGGAGTGACGAACTCCAGTTGCTATTTAAACAGCAGATAAGCATGAAATGACTGCCCACGGCAATTAAGAGAGCAGGATACGCCATGATATCATCAGATACATAAAGGACACCACCGGCCTGTCCATTTTCTATTTGGGAAATATTACACGGACCTCTCGCTAATGTTTCTGTGTAAGACACGTTAGTGACAATATGTATACATTTGTATGTAATTTATTGTATGATATAGTGGTATATAAAAATTTATTTAAGAAAAAGGCATGTTTGTTATTCCTTTCTTTCAGTTATTCTATTCTGCCCGTGTTCAATATCACTGATATAGTAATGCTTAGAATGAGAAATGGTAAACTGGAAATAATATTTCTTGCCTAGCACCTCATCACAAGAATTTTATATACATTTATGTGCATAAATGAGTGTAACATAATCCAGAAAAAGATAGAAAACTAATTTTTCTGCAAACTGCTAACCTACTGTGAGTATTATACAGTTATGCAATTGTGTTTCATGGTGCAGTAAATATAGACTCGGAACGAAAAATCGGAGAGCCGAGTTCGAATTCCAGTTGCATTCACTTACGGTATTAATCCGTTGTTTCTAACTCCAGCTATGGCTTAAACAGCAGGGCAGAATAGGTTCTATAGCCTTGGTTGGCAACCAGTCTACCGCAGAAAGTAATGGCAACCTACTGTGGGAAAAATCTTCCGCCCAATCAGTCATGTCTCTTTCGAGATATGATCACCCAAGCGTGTATCCCATCTGGCACTTGTAATTAGACACTGGCGAAAACCTGAACGCGTGAACAGAAATTAAAATCTTTACTTGATTTCAGACACTCTTCTCTTGTTGATTTCATTTTTTTTTTCTTTATTTTATATCAAAAAGAATTTCGCATAGGCTGGCTATTTTCTTTTCTCTCTAGGTTCAACTGCTACTTCCTGTAAAAACGAGGTTTTCATTGGTCCAAAGAAAATTTCATATAGGCTCGCGAATTCCGTTCCGTCTTTTTCCTCAGAAGAGAGTGTGTAAAGGGAATTATTTTCGTGGCCACCACATATCACCTGAAGATGTTTTTGAGTGTGCAATGGCCTAAACGTCGTAAGTGCATTATATTTATAAATGTGATGATTTTATTCTAAGTCCCTAAGCTTATGTTGTTGCCATCTATAACATGAAGCCTAAGCTTTAAAGATCAGAAAATGAAAGAAACATCGGTAATTTTTTTTTTGTTCCCCGAAGTCCTTTACCTCTTCAAATCTTTCCAAAACATCCTTAATTCCGTGCAAATGTATATGCTGAACTCAAATCGATAATTGTTCATTGAAGAAACGTACCTTTTTTTCATGTTATCGACCAGAAATAAATCGGACTATATCTCACCCCTTACCACGTCATCATATCTGATTAACCGCTGAATGACTTGAGGCGTAGGATACTGAATTCGTTCTATTTACTCCCTTTTTTCAGCAATTACTCCACGATTTGTTTGGTTTCGGAACTCATTTTCCGCGGATTAATCGCAAAATGTAAGTACAAAGGCCGAAAAATCGGAAAACTACGCGTAAAGTCAGTCTGCAGTGAATAACATTTTTGAACCGTGGTTAGGGGATGAGATAAACAGCGAAAAGAAGTTCCATATTTTTCTGCTAGATAACATGAAAAAAAGGTAGGCTTCTTCAATAAATAATTATCGATTTCAGTTCAGCATAAACATTTGCACGGAAATAGGGATGTTTTGGAAAGATTTGAAGGAGTAAAGGCCTTCGGGGAACAAATAAAAAAAATTACCGAAACATCGAGGTACAGCAAAAAAAAATAAATAAATAAAACTAAGTGAATTAAAATTTGGATTCCTTCTTTTATGTCTACGATAAATCTTAGAAAGCCATGAATCATAAAAAATCCCTGTGATCTTTTCTATTGGCAACCACTTCTATTTATATTTTATGACAAATTCTGGTGATTATTATTATTAATGCTGATAAGATTAAAGATTCTACTCTCTATTGTAGTTGCATGCAACTGAAGAAAGAACTTGAAAATGATAATTTATGGCGAAACTTTTTAGATAAGGAATTATCATCATTTTCCATTTGGTCTAATATACACTTTTTGGTTGTTATTGTGGGGTTCCATACATTGACACCCCCCCCACACACACACACACACGCATGGTCACTCGCCGTCCACGTGATGACTGGTTCTCGCGAAAAACGATGCTAATAAAAACGGAAAACATCACGTGGTACACCAGTTAGGATTTCGTCCCGGGACAAGAGCAAACATGTCTCCCTAACTCACACAAACACACGCGCACTAATTGCGTGTAGCAATTAGTGGCGCAAAAATTTCTTTTATTTTTCTTCTCCTACATTAACACTATGCACATTAACTTTCATTCAAACAGGACTTTACATAAAATAACTTCCTACACATAAATCCACAATTTTTCCAACCTTCATCAGTAGAAATCCACCGACTACTACATTCGCATGTAAGTCTCTCTCTCTCTCTCTACTCAACGCACACACAGACACAGAACTCTGTCTTCTGTCTGACTTTCTTCATCAAGGATTTGAACTTTGAACTCTTTACGAAAATCTTAACAATTGTTACAAACCTTTCTTTCAGCTAGAGAAAAAACTTCATACATCTTATTTTGTTTCTACGAACAGACGAAGGGGAATGACTCTTTCCTTTTCACTTTCTTATGCATGCTCTCTCAACCCCATGTAACCTTTGTCAATACATTGTTTTTCTGGTTACTTTCGGCTTTTTGTTCTTTCTTAAAACCTGCTTTAAATCATGACCCCATGTTACGTCGAGTCGACTCGTTAAACATAAATTAGTAAGTGGACGCTTCGTCCACTACATTATACTGAAAAGGACCAGAAAGTACACTAACTGAAACTTAAGTATAACAAGAAGATGAGCATTACTCATTCAATAGAAAAATATGTAATGATAGTATTAAGATTAACAATACCCAATTGATTTATTACAGATACGTGAAATTGACATTGATCGTTGCCAGATATAAAGATTCTCCGGTTGCAGTTAAAGTTCACAAAGTCAAAACAAGGACGGGCACTGAAGTAACACCAAGAATGAATTATGTTCAAAAGGGTTTGTTGTACAGAAAATGGCGGATGTATAATAGATTAAAAATAAGCTTGCAAATATAATTAATATTTACGGACTTAACTGTTACGACAATGTTTAAAGAACAAGGTGGTCTTCGCGGTTTCTGTACCCGTTAATGTCGCAAGGGACGGCTTTAAAAGCTTGCGGTTACTACTCTAAAAATGTTTATGGAAATTATTTTTTCGTATATATTGAGGTGGCCTAAAACTCTAATAAAATCCCCAATAGTGAAATGACTCTTTTTTTGACAGCAAGTGAAGAAAGTAGGTGAACATCAAAGAAACTAAAGAAGGCTCTGTTATCAGTCAGCCACAGAGAGACGAGAGAAATTAGAAGTTCTAATGTAAATTCTCTTGATATTGTACAGCCTTAAACGAAAGGATTTATAAGAATTTTTTAAAGAACGAACTGTGTAAAAAGGGACTTTAAAAAATATTGTGTCCCAGAGACGCCCGTGGGGCAATTTGCAAGCAGTTTTTTTTTTTTGTTTTTGTTTTTTTTTTCTCAAAAGTGGTTGCACTATAGTGGGTTATCCGTTCTGGTGAAGATTAGTTGTGTGTTGAAACAGATTAACGGAATTTGGCATCGTAAGTAGATAGACCACTATAAGGGGGAGGTAAAAACAAGAAAATCAAATTATGTATAGAAACAACATTTATATATACACAGATATCAATTTAAGATTTTTTTTTATAAATAAAGTAATGTCTTTAGGATGGGTTCAAAGGTAGTTAAAATGTTCATAGCAATAAATGCTGAAAAGGGAGTTTGTGCGTATGTGTGAGCGTTTGTCAGTTAGGAATGTCTTTGATGTTTCCGCTCCATTGGTCGGGTAAGTAGCTCAGGGGACGGCGAAGAAGAAGGTGAGAGGGAAAGGCGAGGCGAGCATGGTGTGATCGCTTGACGAGGTCAAGGGACGTGCTAATTATGCTCGTACTTTCTCCACTGGCGATGCTTTCTGTGTCGGCTTTTTATTTCGTCTTTGTGGATCCCAGCGAGTCATTTGGGAATTCACACCCGTATTTAATTTTGGGCTTCCCATTGGACGATAAACAAAATTCACGTAAGCTCGCGAAAAGGAATTTGATATTTTTTAATTTTTGGTTTTCTGTCGGAACATATGCGTGGAGCCGGGTGCGCAAAGACCAGTTTTGGTCATTTGCTTTCTGGATCTCTGAGGGCAAACATCCGGTCCCTCGCTTTGCTCGGTATCACCACAGCACCTTTGATTTCTACTGCCTTATTGTTTTCCTTTTTCGTCATTTTTTAAAATCCTTGTCTTTTCCTGAGTTGTATTTTCTTCCCATTTTTCGTTAGTGTTCCTTCATCATAAATCTTTATCCCGACATATTAAGCTCATAAAGAAAATTTTTTTGTAAATTTTGTTTGTACTTTTTTTTCGTAATTGTAAACTGTAAATAAATGTGTTTTCCTTTTAAAATTTTACGCATTGATTGTCTTGTATTTTATGATTGTCTTGTATTTTATAATTTTATGCCTAATAACGTCTTGCTATTTCTATTAAATTTTTTCTGTCTGGAACTGGAGCTTAGATTTGGTAGAAATAAAATTCTTATTCTATGGTTGTCAGTTGTGGAAGAGTAAGGTTTCAGAATCGAGTTTACCGCGTGGCCCCAAAAACAGATTTTGATTAGACAGCAGTTATCTAATCAGAGTCACGGATTAGTAAGGGTTTCAATTTCAAGGTTGATGTTTGAATCATAAAGGGTTGGCTCTTTTACTAGCCTTTTCAAAATCTGATACATTCCCGACACGAGCAATTTCAGTTAGAAATTATTGCATATTAAAGATTGTTTGCATATTGTAGTTTCACTATAAACAAAGGGATGAGTCCCTCTTTTTTTAATTCAGTTCAGTGCCATACGGGATTCACGCTTTGGGCGAAGAAGATTTTCCCGCAGTAGGTTGCCATTACTTTCTATGGTAGACTGGTTGCCAGCTAAGGTTATAGAACCCAATTTGTCCTATTATTTAACCCATAACTGGAGGGAAGAGACGGATTAATACATTTCCCAAGGGTATTTGCGCGCATGTGAATGCAAAGAATTCAACTGGAATTCGAACTCGGCTCCCCGAATTGTTGTTCCGAGTCGATATCCACTGCACCACAACGCACATAAAGATTCTAACAATCATAATCATTATAAAGTTGTCAGTTAACACTGTATGTAATGTTACGTTCTCACATATTTACTCCTAACCTTCACCATACTAAAAGAACCTACTGTCGATAAACGATCACCCTTTTCCTCCCTCTCTAACTGTGAGAGATGTTCTTTCTGGCGGCCTTACGAAATTAGTATCAAATTAACATAAGCTCTTAGGAACGGAATCGGCTAATGGCTAAAAATAGCACTTCACAAGCGTATGGCGTCACGTGACCCAGTATAAAAAATGCACGAGAAATATCTGAGAACCAATTGCAAACCTCGAGGAATAAACGCTCATTTCTATGAGAAGATAGACTAATGAAGTGACCGAACATTTAACCCAAATCACCAACATTAATCCCATGCCATATACGGAAATTTACTTGATTAACTAAATAGTCACAAACCAAAAGCCAACGGTGAATTACTCAGTCTGTTAATCATCGAATGTAAGAGCACGTGTGATTCTTCCAGTTAAAGAAAACTGAGAACGAATCGGCCAATCTTTACGATTGAAAGGAAAATTTAATGCTATCGAGACTGCGAAAAGGAAACAAACATCATTTGGCAATAGAAGCTTGCTACTTTGAAAACAAAGTACAGAAATAAACTAAAGGAAAGAAAAGTAAAATATTTAAAAAGAGAGAGAGAGAAACAGAAGAAAAAGAATAAAGTGGTTTTTTTTAGACTACAGACAAAATTTAAGTGTATTTATTTTTATCCTTATATCGCATACATTGCATCCATCTTTCCACACAAACATGTTTCTCCGTATCATTTTTGCTTTATATTAAATTTTGTTAAATTATAATCCAGAATTTTGTTGTTCACCTCTGTCTGTTGGTCATTTTCCTTATCCAGTGTATCTGACCCTGCGAGAGAACATCCATTACGGAAAGGGAAACCTCGACCATATCTCTTGGCAACAAGTGTAACATTTTTTCTTACTTTTTTTTTATATTTCACACTGCGGTAATTATGTCGTAACATAGAGGGCTCGTGATTGGAATCTCTCACGGTGAGGATACACGCTAGTAGGCGAATAGCCAAAAGCGGCGGACAATAAATACGGTAGAATGGTGGTTGTAGAAACTTTTCTCAGAGAATCATTTCAAGACCAGCTAAATAAACTGAAAAAAAATTTATATATTAATGGTAGGCAAACAGAGCTGCACGTTAGAAAGGCAATGAGGAAGACAAGTTTGGTTAAGATGATAGCAGAGCATATGGTAGATAAAGTACTAAGCCAGCTACCGATAGACACACAAGAAATGTCCCGGACACAAATTGAAGACCAGAATAGTCGCTAGAGCAGAAATAGAGAAAGCACGCATAGTTGATTTACTAAGCGCCGCTTAGATGTGGCACAAGGCCGAAAGAATGGGGGTATCCAATAAGGATCAAATTCAGGGTCGTAGCTGATGCTAAAAAAACACTGGGCACAGAGAAAACTGCCCGGATTTATTAGTTGACAATGTGATCTGTTTCTAGAAACTATGATTTTTGCGGATTTTTTCGGCTATTCCAATGGAAATTAGACACAGAACGTGAACTAAAGCAGGAAATCGGGTTCGGACTTTCTGAGTATAACCAGTCTTTTCTCCCAAAATTAATAAATAAACAGATTTTTACTGCGTTCATTCGGATGTTTTCTTCGTTTTTCTTTCTTTCTTTCTTTCTTTCTTTCTTTCTTTCTTCGTGAATTGTTTAGTTTGATTTCTGACGAAGACATTTTTCCTCGCTCGGATTTTCACTATGATTACACGGATCGGCCCGGACCCGTGCCCGGTGTGCCCGGTAGTCAGATACGGCCATGAAACTCACTACTCAGTTGTAATAGGTTCTAGCAAGACAAGCTTGTTAACCATTACACCACGCCGAGGTGCCCAAGAGAAAGCGCGCATAGAACAAGTGATCAGACTTAAAGAATTGGAAATAAGTAATCAAGGTAATGAGGCAGGGCATCGAGAATTCGACCTGGCCAACCAAGTTAGGTTTGTGCCTAAATTTCGGGAAGCTGATATAGACAATTCGATGTGCGTTGTGGTGCAGTGGATATCAGCTCGGAACGAGAAATCGGAAAGCAGAGTTCGAATTCCAGTTGAATTCCTTGCATTCACTTACGCATAAATACTCTTGTCCTGTTATTTGACCCATAGCTGGAGGGAAGAGACAGATTAATACCTTTCCCAAGGGTATTTGTGCGTATATGATTGCAGCGAATTCAACTGGAATTCGAACTCGGTTCTCCGATTTCTCGTTCCGAGTCGATATCCACTGGACCACAAAGAGTTCCTAAAACAAAAAGTAACTTATTTTGACCGTTAGAAAACAGCGAAAATATTGGAAATTAATATGAAAAGCAATAATGATTGAGGAATTCACAACTTATATACCAGAAGAGGTTCAATTTATATTTGAGTATTTGGTATGAGGTCTACTACAATAAAGGTAAAATGGTTATAGAATGACCCAGGCAGAGAACACTTGTTAGGTTAAGTAGAGCGATTTAGAATGCGAATGTATGAAGCGAATGCGTTACCACGAGAACACCTCTAAAGTGTTCAAGACAAAATGAAGGGGCGATACTATAGGAATACTGGAGCGAAAATTCGAGATAAGTAACGTAGTTTTAATTTTGCTTTCAACGAATAACCACCCCCTTTAAAGCTAAGTTTCAAAGCCTGTGTATAATGAAGCGATAAATAAATGACCTCAATTATATAATGAATACGTCTAATCGTAGGCACAAAAATATCATGCATACGTCTAATCGTAAGGAAGCACAAAAATATCATGCATACGTCTAATCGTAAGGAAGCACAAAAATATCATGCATACGTCTAATCGTAAAGAGCTTACAAAAATATCATGCATACGTCTAATCGTAAGGAAGCACAAAAATATCATGCATACGTCTAATCGTAAGGAAGCACAAAAATATCATGCATACGTCTAATCGTAAGGAAGCACAAAAATATCATGCATACGTCTAATCGTAAGGAAGCACAAAAAAATATCATGCATACGTCTAATCGTAAGGAAGCACAAAAATATCATGCATACGTCTAATCTCGTAAAGAGCACAAAAATATCATGCATACGTCTAATCGTAAGGAAACACAAAAATATCATGCATACGTCTAATCGTAAAGGAAGCTTACAAAAAATATCATGCATACGTCTAATCGTAAGGAAGCACAAAAATATCATGCATACGTCTAATCGTAAGGAAGCACAAAATATCATGCATACGTCTAATCGTAAGGAAGCACAAAAATATCATGCATACGTCTAATCGTAAGGAAGCACAAAAATATCATGCATACGTCTAATCGTAAGGAAGCACAAAAATATCATGCATACGTCTAATCGTAAGGAAGCACAAAAATATCATGCATACGTCTAATCGTAAGGAAGCACAAAAATATCATGCATACGTCTAATCGTAAGGAAGCACAAAATATCATGCATACGTCTAATCGTAAGGAAGCACAAAAATATCATGCATACGTCTAATCGTAAGGAAGCACAAAAAATATCATGCATACGTCTAATCGTAAAGAGGAAGCACAAAATATCATGCATACGTCTAATCGTAAGGAAGCACAAAAATATCATTGCATACGTCTAATCGTAAGGAAGCACAAAAATATCATGCATACGTCTAGAAATCGTAAAAGAGCACAAAATATCATGCATACGTCTAATCGTAAGGAAGCACAAAATATCATGCATACGTCTAATCGTAAGGCTTACAAATATCATGCATACGTCTAATCGTAAGGAAGCACAAATATCATGCATACGTCTAATCGTAAGGAAGCACAAAAATATCATGCATACGTCTAATCGTAAGGAAGCACAAAAATATCATGCATACGTCTAATCGTAAGGAAGCACAAAAATATCATGCATACGTCTAATCGTAAAGGAAGCACAAAAATATCATGCATACGTCTAATCGTAAGGAAGCACAAAAATATCATGCATACGTCTAATCGTAAGGAAGCACAAAAATATCATGCATACGTCTAATCGTAAGGAAGCACAAAAATATCATGCATACGTCTAATCGTAAGGAAGCACAAAAATATCATGCATACGTCTAATCGTAAGGGAAGCACAAAATATCGCCGTCTAATCGTAAAGAAACACAAAAAATATCATGCAAACATGATTAAACCGAACGTCAGAAGAATAAATGTTAACCTCATGTTAGCTATCCAAAAATCTTGTGAGGGTGTATATCCTAAACGAAAAAGAAAATTGTATGTAGATCGGGATCTTTCCCATAAATTAAAAAAACTGAGTTACTAGCCGACCTAAACGGCAAATTAGCACACTTAACTACCGTCAAGAAAGATGGGATGTCCTTATCTCAGAATATAAGTGCTTATTTTCTGACGTACCAAGTTAGACAACTATGGTGACTTACGACATGGGAAACACTAAGCCAATAAGATCATTATCGGATGATCCCACAGAAAACCAAGTTTCTAGAAAAAATGGGATTATTTAACCCAGCCAGAGTGAATGAACTTCTCCATGCGTATTGGTAGAAAAACCAGAAGAGTCGATGAGATTTTGTACAGATTATCGAAAAGTAAATAAGCTTACCAAAACAAATTCACATCGCATTCCACAAATGGATGATTGCATAGACAAAATCAGAAAAGCTAAATATATGACTAAATGTGATCTTTCAAAAGGTTACTAGTTGGTACCATTAACTGACAGAACACAAGAAATATCAGCCTTTTCGGAAAGCTTAGATTTGAGAATCTTACTATTGAGTAAAAAGTGAATATTGTCAAGCAAAAACAACATAGAACACCTTGATGTAGTGTAATGGTTAGCAAGCCTGTCTCGCTAGAATCATTGCAATTCAGTAGTGAGTTCGATCCTTACTGAGTGCTCCATATTTTCGGCCTTATGCCACAAATAAGCTGTGCTTAAAAATCCCCAATAACATACTTAGGACACGTTGTGGGGCACGGGAGAGTTTCCCTATTAGATGGTAAGATTACAGGATATCCAATCCCTGACAATGTGAAAAGATTACGCAGATTCTTAGGCTTGGCAAGTTATTACTGCAGATTCTGTGGGAATTTTTTTCTTTCGTTGATCTGTTAAGGAAGAAAGTTAATTTTATACGATACAAATTCTATATCATCCAACAATTAACTGAGAGGCAAAAAGTAAAATTGCACACCCGCAAAAATGGATCAGAATGACTGAAAACATTTTGAAAAAACCGAAACCAAGGCAAATTTCACAAGCTGGTGTGAAAATTAAGATTCTGGATTCTGATTGGATAGGAAACAACAAATTGAACAATGATCTCGATCAAATATTCTTAACACCTAAAAAATAGGTATGTGGTTCGAGCCGATCACATAACTAGATTTCATTACTTATTCACGTCCCTTGACCGGCAAAAGACAGTCAGATAGGAGCAGAGTGAGACGACAAGCTAAAATGTAACAAAAGGAAACTTCAAGTCTGACCAGGACGTAAAGTCGCATCACACACTCGTTTTTCTTCTTCACTCGTGCTAATTTCTTTTGCCTCTTCTTCTCCATCCTCAACATTCTCGCAGTCAACAAAGAAGACGACAACAACAAGATACTTCAACTGACTCCTAAATATTAACGTTCGATAAGTACCATTTTCCTTTATTGCTTTACATTCTTTTTCACGTTCTCGCCAGCCATAAAAAAGGGAAAGGAACACAGACTTTATTAAACACATACGCTAATTGCAACTATAATTATGGACACTTAACTCCTTAGTGCTATTTCTCTGGAACAATTAACGACATACATTTTATATTCGAACAATTTTATTTCTTACAAATTTGTTATTCTGTTTAGTTAATAAAATTTTACTTTAACATACAAAACGAAATATTTTATTCTTCCACATTCCAACATCTAACTTTCAACCTTCTGATACTTTAAATTGTGGGGACTTCAGTTGTGTTTGGCACAAGGCCAATTTGATAAACATCACCGAGGCCCCCTACAACTTTGAAATGTCAGGAAGCATTTGATAAAAATCAAGAATTTAAGTACAAATTCGGTGCCTGAAGCTCCACATATTCATCAGCCTTTTGTTATTGCTGTTCTGCAAGCAGCCAAAAAAATTGGGGCAGTATTATTACAAGTCAGTCAGTTAAGTGCCATACATGATACACGCTTGGGCGATCATGTCTCAAAAGAGACATGACTGACTGAGCAGAAGATTATCCCGCAGTAGGTTGCCATTGCTTTCTACGGTAGACTGGTTTCCGACCAAGGCTATAGAACCCAATCTGTCCTGTTATTTAACCCATAACTGGAAAGAATAGACGGATTAATACTTTTCCCAAGGGTATTTGCGCGTAAGTGAAGGCAATGAATTCAGCTGGAATTCGAACTCGGCTCCTCGATTTCTCGTTCCGAGCCGCTATCCAATGCACTACAACGCACATTATTACAAGTAAATGATCGGAATACAGAGTTATTATTCTCAGAAATGTAACAAACATCAAAGAACATATTTCATGAAAATAAACTCTCGCGCTAGTATCTAGTTAGTAAGATTTTGAAATTTGCGTGGCAATTATGCGGTCACCTATAATTATCTATACCGACCATAACCAGTTAGTTTTTATCGATCAGATGAAAAATAAAAACAGACAACTTTTAACATGGCGAGAATTCAATTTAAAGACTGATTATATTAAAGGCAATGAAAATAAATGTGCGCATGTATATTCACGTATCTCACCGCACATCGTCCACTGACAGAAAACTACTGGATTTTTTTTTCTCTGTTGAGTATGGGGATGTTACTTCTCACGTATTCACTCCTAACCCTTACCATACTAAAAGGGCTGTCAATAAAATATCACTAATTCTTTCCCTCTCTCACCATGACAGTTATCGTCTAGCTCTTGCAACCTGGTGAAATCAGCATTCAAATTAGCTTAAATCAAACAATGACCCTTAGAAACAGAATCGGCTGATGTCTAAAAATAGTCTATGTATTTTTGTGTATTATTTAGCCAGTTGGGTTTGTAGGATTAGGCTGTTGCAGTTGTGAAATTCTGTTTTAAAATTGGCAGCTCTTTAACCGCCAAAATTATTTGTGTAAAAGTTTTTACGTATTTTATGGGTCAGAGGTTGAAACCCGCCTAAATTTGCGAATTGTTGCGAATTCATTTTTGTAATTCATGAAATAAAAAGCTTTCTTATTTACTGGCCAATTAGAAGCAGGCATTTTTGAAATCTTGGATGGAGCCGGTGTGATCCAACTTTGTTCAACACATAGAACTGTTATTAGCAGATCAACAAAAAGCAATTAACCGTTGAGGAGGAAGCATTAACACTTGCGCTACGAGGATGGAGGAAAAGTACCAGCCGAAGGATTCATGAATCAACACGAGGAAAGAAAAAGCCGACTCATTTAACAGACTCTACTCCCCAAATCGGACATTCCTTTCTGTGTCTTCCCCCGCCCAAAAAAAATTAAAAACGAACATTCAAGATTAACTTTTTTGTTAACTCAACAGGATGCATAAAATCCAAGGAAGGGACAATCATATTAGAGAAAGAGGAAATACTCCGGCGATGGGAAGAATACATAAAGGATCTCTTTTGCGACAAGAGAGAACAACCGAGAATACACAAGGAGATGGATGGACCGGAAATACTAAAATCCGAAGTGGAAGCTGCAATGGCCAAAATGAACAGAAACAAAGCACCTGGCCCAGATGGCATAGTGATAGAGCTGCTGACAGCCTTAGAAGAATATGGCATAGAAAAGATTACCGACATAATAAACGAAATTTATAGCAGCGGGATAATACCAGACGACCTATGCAACTCGATATTTATAGCGCTGCCGAAGAAACCTGGTGCAAACGAGTGCGAACTACACAGAACTATCAGCTTAATGAGTCACATTACAAAACTGATTGTCAGAATCCTGATGAATAGAGCGAGAAGCAGAATCAGGCCAGAGATAGGGCAGGAACAGTGCGGGTTCGTCAAGGACACTGGAACAAGGAACGCCATATTCATGATTAGGATGCTCTCTGAAAGGGCATTACAAATGAAGAAAGACTTGTACCTATGCTTCATTGATTACGCGAAAGCATTCGACAAAATACGACACAAAGAATTGATGGAGATGCTAGGCAACCTCGACATTTTCAGCAAAGACATAAGAATAATCAAGAATCTCTACTGGCAGCAAATGGCCTGCATACGGACAGGTAACGACCTCAGTAGATACACAAAGATAGAAAAAGGCGTAAGACAAGGATGTGTCTTTTCACCGGATTTGTTCAACCTATACAGCGAGAATATTTTGAGGACCCTAGATGACACGCCAGGATTTGTTATTGGAGGCCACAACTTGAACAACATAAGATATGCGGACGATACAGTGCTGATTGCGGACATGGAAAGGAAACTACAAGACCTCATACAGAAAGTAGCAGTGGAGAGTGACAAGAAAGGACTACAAATAAACTTCAAGAAAACTGAGTGCATGGTCATCAGCAAAAGATACAACCCAAAATGCCAAATACAGGTGGGGGATAACAGAATCAAACAAGTACAAGAATTTAAGTACCTAGGAAGTGTTCTAACAGGAGATGGAAAGTGCGACAAGGAGATCCGAAGGCGAATTGGCATGGTAAAGGACGCGTTCCAGAAGATGATCAAAATACTAACACACAGGAAAATCTCAATAGAAACGAAGAAAAGAGTGCTAGACTGCTACGTGATGTCAGTTCTTCAATACGGCTGTGAATGCTGGACAATATCATCGAAAATGAGGACAAAACTGGAAGCGGCCGAAATGTGGTTCTACAGAAAGATGCTACGGATATCGTGGACTGAGCATACAAGCAACGACGAGGTGTTAGAAAGAATGGCAACAAAAAGGAAATTGATGCTGAGCATCAGGAAGAGACAACTGAAGTTTCTGGGACATGCAATGAGGAAGGAGAACCTGATACTGACTGGACAGATAGAAGGAAGGAGAGACAGAGGAAGGCAGCGGATAACATATCTGCAGAGTCTGATCAGGTGGATGACGGAACGGGGGTTGCCAGGAGCAACAGGAGCAAACCTACTAAGAGCCACAAGGGATAGGGAGACGTGGAGAGCCATGATCGCCTACGTCCTGAAGGGACAGGGAACATAGAAGAAGAACTTTCAAAAAGTCCTGTAGACAACAACCTCATGAAGTCACCTGACACCTACGTTCTGAGATATCCTTCTTGAGTATTTAGTTGAATAACTGAGGTGGGTGCACTGTCTTTTCTGCTTTGTCCTATTTTTGGCTTCATCAGGTTTTTCCTTTTTTTTATTTTTTCTATTATTAAAGGATGTCATAGATATATATATATATAATTGAACCCGTATCTCTTTTTTTTAAACAACTGTAACACTTTTCTTATTGTATATCTGATAGTAATTCCATTTTATGATCTCGGAAATTTGTTATTTTGCCGTAATAGGCGCACGAAAAGACATTTCTGTGCTATTTTGTATTGTACCATTTTTTTTTTTTTGTATGTATTTACTAGCAGTATAGCCTGGCGTTGCTCGGGTGTAATGAAAGCTTTTATATATATATTATCGATTTCTTGCACTATTGTAAGAACTGCAACCTTGAAACTTCTGAATATCGTTTCTTATGTCTTTGTCTATGAGTGCATCAAATTTGATTAAAGTCGGACCGCTCCTTCTATAACCTAATTTTTTTTCGATTATCGATATTTATTGAGGGTACCTCGACACAAAACCTAGCTAAGAACACTCGCGGACGCTTAAAGTACAACTGTGTAAATTTTCAAGAAAATCGGTTCAGCCGTTTCGGAGTCTATAGGTAACGGACACACACACACACACACACACACATACACACACACACACACACACACACACAAAGTTCCATTTATAAATAACTTTAGATGTATGAAATGTATTTTCTTTAGAAATTTAAGCAGTGGTTCTCTTTGTTTTATAATTTTGCGCCTATTTTTATGTCTTGCTCTTTCTAAGATTTTGTATTTGGTAGGAAGAAATATATTCTGTAATATATTTCTTACGAAAGTTCATTCAAGGGTTCATTCGAAATATTGCGAGATACATTTTGAGAAAAGGTATTTGTTAGTTTGGTGGTTATCAGATATGTCTCTGTATAGACAAGTAAGCTTACGATATTTCTATGTTACGTACTATTCTTTTCAATGTGAAATATGGTTAACAGTGAACTGAAACTTCTTCCAATGATGAACGAAACCAGTCCTATTTTTAATGAATTCTATGGTTAAAAGAAAATCTGAATGATTTTTGTAACTGCTTTTGGTAAAGCCAGCTCGCGGCCAATAGCAAAAGTTTTGGGCAGAAAAGTGGTCTGGTAGCAAATTTTCTATTCCCCCATCAAAAAACAAAAACAAAAACAAATTAATCGACTGTAAATTACATAGAACTAATTTACCAATATTTAATACAAGTTTACAGGAAAAATAATCAATAAAGTACAAATTCAAAATCTTAAATACATGGAAAATTACGCAATGCAAGAATCAAACATGGTGATATATTACTATCTTGTCGTTCCTAGCCATTGTAAGAGTCCAAAGGATACACCCAACCCAACGTATACTTGATATTATTCTAGGCTAGACCGTTTAATAGCTGGAATACGTTATGCGTTGTGGTACAGTGGACATCGGCTCGGAACGGGGAACCGAGTTCGAATTCCAGTTGAGTCCATTGTATTCACTTACGCGCAAATACCCTTGGGAAAGGTATTAATCCGTCTATTCCTTCCAGTTATGGGTTAAATAACAGGACAGATTGGGTTCTATAGCCTTGGTCGGCAACCAGTCTACCGCAGAAAGCAATGGCAACCAACTGCGGGATAATCTTCTGCCCAGTCAGTCATGTCTCTTTCGAGACATGATCGCCCAAGCGTGTATCACGTACGGCACTTGAGTGACGTTGTACTCCTCTTCATATGAAACCTGAACACCTCGAAGTGGTGTAATAGTTAGCAAGCTTGTCTCGCTAGAATCATTACAATTGAGTAGTGAGTTCGATCCTCACTGGGTTTCCCCCACTTTTAGCTTTGTGCCACATCTAAGCTGCGCTTAGAAAATTACCTTCATATGAAACCAGTTTTTGATTCACTTCACACCAAAATCTGTCATGGTATTCCCGGCCAAGAGGTTAATTTTTTTTTAAAGCAGACTATAGCCAACGACTCGTTCTAGCTAAGGCTAACAAAGTGAAGACGCTTAAGGATATTCTGTCCCCGATGTCTGTCTTGATTTTCTTTTTTAAAGTCTCTTATGTCTCAACGGAGCAGTTTCCTGCTAACCCCCCCCCCCCGGTTAGACTCTCTTTGTGTACCTAGTTAATGCAATCAAGTGCGGTTCCTAGCCTGTTACCAGCATTCTCTTTTGTTATGATCCACGGCAAGATTACCAACATCTCCAGTTTATTTTGGCTCCTTTTTTTTTTTTTTTTTTCTACTGGGTTAGTCTTTGATTTTCCCCATTCCATTATCTATATTTTATCTTTTTCCCTCTCTCTTAGCGAGTGTGCTACTTGATTTCACCGTTTGGCGGAATACAGGAGCCACGCTGATTGTTGTTAGATGGATGGGTCTTACTAACAGTTGTTTATTTTTAGTTTGAATGATTTGTTATATTTTAGTTGGTTGTTGTCTATTCATCCCCTCCCCCCCCTTTCATATCACATTTTTAAATGTTTTTAAAAAAAATATTGCATATAAAATAAAATTTTTATCATGGGTTTCATTGCCCCTTTTATTAGGTTCTACTGCGAATATCTGGTATAATGGTATATGGAGGATCGGGAAATAATGAACGAGTTCTTTTTGGTGAATGAACAAACTGTAATGAGTGATTGGATCGTGAATCTGATTAGCTAGGTATAGGATAGAAAGTGAAAACTGGCCTCAACTCATTCCCCACTTCGGTCATGAGCTACATTTATTATATATATATATATATATATATATAATTCCAAGTGAAGAGGACTCAAGGTTTTTTTATTTTATTTTGAGTGCTCTGGCATTTATTTTATTATAAACAGTGCTCAATATAATGAGTATTATAGAGCTTAATATAATTATATAGTTATATATCACTTGTACATTGCGACACGGAAATTTCTATGTTTCGAGATAGATTCTCATCATCAGGCAATGTTGATGCTAGTTGTGCAGATGATTTACATTTAAATGACAAAAAACTTTTACACAAAACAGAGGATTTAATCCGGCGGATGAGATGGAAGGCGCATTTCTTTCTACACAAAGAAGAAACACCTAAAAGAACAAGAAGTATATGGCTTCAAAAGCAAAAAACAGCCTCATGCATTGAAAAGTTATGCGCCTTCGAAAATGATTTACTCGACATAATAAGCAACACAACATTTCAAAAAAGGAGAAATGATTTCCAACAACAGCTTGGACAAGTGGTGAAAGAAATAAAAACATCCGACAGGGTATTCATGAAATCGGATAAAACGGCTAATTTCTACAAAATACACCTGAACAATATAATACGCTAATCATGAAAAACCTGACAAAAAACTATTTAAAAAAAAAAGTGGATAAGAATAAAATGGACTTAGTTGATAAAATTAACACAGATAGTAAAAAAATCACAGATAAATTAAAAATAAGCAACAGAGTAGTAAAACTCAACACAAAGGAGTGCTATATAACAATAAAAGACCACAACGAAAACTTCAGTATAAATCCCACCACTGGAATGATAAATTCTACCAGACCAGAAATCGGAAAAATTAGTAAGAACATTTTAGAAAGAATCAACAAACAAATCAAGGAATCTTTGAAATTAAGATTATGGAAAGACACCACAGACGTAACAAATTGGTTTTATAATATAAAAGAAAAAAACAACTGCTCTTTTATCCAATTTGATATCAAGGAATACTATCCATCGATATCAAAGGGACTATTTGTTACGGCCCTGGAATTCGCCACTCTTTGCTCGGATATAACGGAGGAGGAGAAAACAATAATAATGAATGCAAAAACATCTGTGCTCATTCATAAAGAAGAACAATGGAAAAAAATTAACAATTTTGATATTACGATGGGATCGATGGATTCTGCAGAATCTTCAAATCTGGTAGGATTATTAATAATATATAATCTCACAGCCTATAAGGAAGTAAATACTAAAGACATTGGACTATATAAAGACGACGGACTTATAATAAGAAGAAATACCACAAATTTCAAAATAGATAGAGTTAGAAAAATGATACTTAAAGAGTTTAAAAATCTCAGTTCAAAAGTAACAATTTTTTAATTGTTACTTTTGAACTGAGATTTTTAAACTCTTTAAGATAAAAAAGTAGATTTCCTCGATGTAACTTTGGATCTAGAGAAAAATATACACCAACCATACAACAAAACAAATACCAATCCTTTATACATCCACCCAAAGTCTAACCACCCTCCTTCTATCATCAAACATATACCCTCATCAATAGAATACAGAATTAATAGAAATTCAGCTAATGAGGAAGCATAGCAATTTTTATAATACTGCATTAAAAAATAGTGGATACAAAAACCCAAACACTAAATATGTAAACAAGAAAAGTAACCCTCGAAGAAAAAATAGAAATAGGAAAATCATCTGGTACGCACCCCTTACAATCAAATGACAAATGGCAAATTGGCGAGAAAATTCCTTGAGTTAATTAGGAAACACTTTCCGGAAAAAATCCACTAAGTAAGATCTTTTATTAAAATACTATTAAATTAAGTTACAGCTGTATGAACAATCTAGAAAAAATTATAAAAAACCACAATAATATTTTTAAAAATTCAACAAAATCAATAAAAATAACCAGACAACAGAGAATAACAATTTAGACAAGAAAAAATGTAATTGTAAAAACCCCATAGACTGTCCGTTAGAAAACAGGTGCTTGACGAAATCAATAACCTATCAATGCGAAATATCATCAAAGGAAAACCCAAATAATATAAAAATTTATATAGGGAGTACTAAAAACACTCTAAAGGAGCGAATTTACCAGCACACCTCTTCATTTAATAATAACAAATACAGAAATAGAACAGCCCTATCGAAATATCATTGGTACCTAAAGGAGTAAAAAAAAACACCCACAATAAAGTGGAAGATTCTAAAAGAAGCAAAAACATGTAAGTCCTTAAATGAACCATGTTCATTATGTTTAGACGAAAAACTATTTATTATTAAATCCCTTAAGAATAAAGATTTATTAAATAAACGCAACGAAATTAATGTCATATGTAGACATTGTGAATTATTCACATTAGAAAATGGATAAAATCAAAATGAAATAACATGCATATAACCAACAAGTACATTAGGAAAATAATCACTGACGAACTATATAAAAATAAATTGGAACATAGAATATATTTTTTTAAATAAATCCTCCATTTTTATAAAATAACTTTACAACAAATAAATAGATAGACCAAAAGCAATTATATTTTAGGTTTTAAAAAATCTTTTCTTTTCTCAAAAAAACTTTACAACAAATAAACAAATAGACTAAAAATGATAAGTAAGTAAAAGAATATAGGATTAGTACTCAATGGGAATATCACATCAAAGGTAATAAAACTGAAGGGAAAGAATGGAAAATGATAAGATCAGATTAATGGCAGGTTAACCATTAAGGAGGAAAGGGAAACAAGGGAAGAGTAGGATGAGGGGAAAAGGGAAAAAGGAAAAAAAGAAAAAAAGTTGGTAAGTATGCATTCTTTGGGGCCAAATCCCAAAGTGAATCTCCATTCCGATTAGCCACAAAAAACATCCACATACATTCACAGCAAACCAAAGGATTTTGTCATTTAAATGTAAATCATCTGCACAACTATATCAACATTGCCTAATGATGAGAATCTATCTCGAAACATAGAAATTTCCGTGTCGCAATGTACAATTGATACATAACTATATAATTCTAAGCTTGTGAGCTTTTTGTGTCTTACTGTTGATTTGCCTTTAAAAATATTGTTTGCTCAATATTATTTTTGCCCTGTTTTCTTCTTTTACTTTCTTTTGTTATCGTTGATTACAAACTTTGTCAATTCTGTTAGTTGTGAATTTCTGCCAATTACATTTAACTGTAGCCAATTACATGAGTAATGAGTTTACAAAAGTACTTTGGCGGACAAGTCGAAACACTAGAATCACATCAAATACAATCTAGCAATGCCTGATATTATGAGTTGATAGTGTTGTGGACATTTTGGAGTTTCCTCAAACAAAACAGTAAGACTGAATAAACAATTAATGTACAATTAACAACTTATTGCCTGAGCAAAACTAAATTGAAAGAATAAAAAAGTGGTGAATGTAGGACGAAAAGTAAGCATTTTCGTTCGTACATGTGTGAAGCTCTTATAAAAGGCGGTGAGTTTTGCATTTGAGAATGACACTTTATCTGTTGGTCTAATAAAATTATTTTATAAATCCGTGAGTAGTCAAGAGAGCAAAGGGCATTTTATGCAATATTCTATTCTGTATTATATTCATTGCGACACTAAGTTCTCTGGGGACCAAAAGGTTTTACAGTGGGGGAACAAGAGACATCTTACCTCTAAGGGATCATGTGAGTAAAAAGAAAGAGAATTTTAACTTTTATGTTTTGTTATATACTGCTTTGACAACATCATCTAGAGATTGTTAGCAAAGGGGGGTTGTCATAAATAAAATGCTGATATTTTAAGAATTAAAGGGTACAAATTAAAAGATTTTAAATTGGCAACTTTTTCCCATTTCACTGGAGCAGAAGTGAAACTCATGAAAGTTTTAATGTCTCTTCCATCTTCCCTTTTTTCTTTCGTGTCCTTACTTAAACTAAGTAGCATCTCTGATATGTCTTTTCTTTTCTTTTCTTTTTCATGCCATCAAAGTGGAATAGTTAATTATTTATGAGGCATTGACAGGGCGTAACGGTCGGGCTAATGAAGAAACTAAGAAAGGAACAAGCAAAATTATAAGATTTTTTTTTTTTTTTTTTTGTAAAAAGTGCCTTCTGTAATAAGGGTTGAGAGCTATATAAATGAGAGTTGAGCTGTCCTGACAGCTTGACTTCGGATTTCTCGTTCTTCGTGTGAACAGGCAGAGAAATTTCTTTTCGAGACACCTACTCAAAAAAAAAAAAAATTACACACAAGCCTTACTGCAGAAGATATGTATTGGTTCTAGCTGTTTCACAGATAGATTTATAGATTTCTCGCTCTTCATGAGAACAAGCTAAGAAGTCTTTCTCTAGAAAACGTCTACTCAGGAACTTTGTTAACTGGAAAATCCAACTTTCCCTCTCAAAATACTACTATTTTGTACTCTCTTTTCAACAACAAATAAAAGCTGTTAAACAGTTATTTCGAATCTGTATTTAGAGGGTTTGTAAATTCCACTCTATACAATACTGAACACACACACACACGTTCAACCAGGAACATCCCTACACGACTCATAGTTCGGTTAAATTATTTATTGAATTGGGGTTTGTTTACCAGAGAAACATTGACCTGGAATATGTTAATGCTGGAGCCAAATCACGCCTCTGTTGGAAATAACTACTGCGAATCGGAAGAATGACAATGTTAACACTCTTAAGCTGGTTTTGACATCATCCCGTTTCTGTTTGTTTTGGTAAAATCTCGCTGTTTTTACTAAAGTTCTAGATTTATATCTTGAGGTATTAAGACTTTTAGATTGACGATCTGATTAATATGGTGTTGTGGCCATATAGTCCACCCCCCACTCTCTAGCGTAGCACTGTCAGTTGCTACCAATGTGGTAGCCACAGAGAAACGGAAATGCAATAAGGTACAAACTATCTTATAGCAAAATTCTATTTATAACAAAGAAATTAAAGTACATTATGCAAATTGTTGGGAATAACACCACCTTGTTTGACAATATGCATGCTAAGTAGTGCTGTTCAGGTATATAAAAGAACGAGACAATAAACCATATTCTTTCTTTGCTCTCGAATGTAATATCGAAAACAACAGGACTTTTCTCTACAGTGAAATATTTCATTTCCTGGTAGGCCGTCTTCTTAATTTCAGTCAACAACGTGGTATATAACACACATACATACGCACGCATATTTTCTAACAGGAAAGTATATAAATGCTTTTCTTTTTTTTTTTTTTCTTTCCGTTGTGTCAGCACAAATATATTTTCTCTCTTCTTGAATTACGTTATACTTGATATAGATGGAGGGATTCAAAGAGTGATTACCTCCCTTTGGGCAAGAGAAATTCACGAGAATCACGTAACGATCAGTGAGTGATCGCAGCTTATAAAGCAACAAACGCCAATTACAATTTAACCCGTCTTGATGCAAGACATGTCTGCCCTCGCTAGTTGCTATGTAGACAGCCGAAAATAAAGATATGACTGCCAATGGCAATTAAGAGAGCAGAAGAAATCACATGGTTTCATCGGTTACATAAAGAACACAACTGGCCTGGAGGCTTTTCCTTTTAGAATTATTACAAGTAAGTCCTTCTCGCTTTTTGTTCCATTCATAGTGCTTGTGATATGCGTATGTTATAATTGCCATATGTAGAACATATTAGTATCATGTACGGATATATCGGTATAAAAACTTTATTTGAGAACAATGCATGTTTGCTATTCCTTTCTTTCAGTTATTTTGTTCCGCCTGTTATATTAAGATGTTGGTATATCAAGGAAATGCAAACAGGAAATATCCTTTCTCCCTCCCCCATGATAGATAGATAGATATCCTCCATGTGTTGAAATTAATTTCGGCGGACCTGAATGAGACAACCACCACCTTTAAATTTGTTGTTTTTACTTTTTTTTTTTTTTACTCTTTTCAGCGCAGTTATATCGATTATTACATAAAGTTTCCGATTATCAAAAAAATTTGGAAAATTTCAATATTTAAACAATTTTAGCGGTGGGGGATCAGTTTCTCATATAGCGTTTATAGCAAATCGATCCCCCATTTTGAAATCACTCGCGTTGGGGTCGCTTAGTTTTGTTTTTTTTTTGGGGGGGGGGGGCGAGTTGTTGCTCTTGTTTTTGTCTTTTTCAAGTTTTCGTTTGTTCTTACGATGGCATCTTCCTCGGAAACTCTAAGAATGTATTTATTCAAAAATTTCACAAAAGATTTAGCTGTTGAAAATGCTCAAGTCAAAAAATTGCACGGGATCGATTTACTGTAAGGTTGTATGAAAAACTGAGCCCCCCTCCCCCACCGCCCCCAAAATTGTTAAAATGTTGAAAATTTCACAATTATTTATTTATTTTTTTTTTTTTTTTGTCAATCGGAAAGTTTTGGGTTTAATCTATAAGATAGCACTGAAAAAAGTAAAAACAAATTGATAATCAACAAATTTACAGGTGGTGGTAATGTCGTACCGGCGTGTGGTTCCAAAATGGAGGATCGATTTACTATAACGTTACATGAAAAACTGAGCCCCCCTAAAAAATTTTAAATAGTGAAAAACAACAAATTTAAAGGTGGTGGTAGTCTCATTCAGATCCGCCTTCATTTCTTTTAAAAATTTGAATTTATTTATTCTGAATCTCATCCTTGTCCAATCGTAGCACGCATTCACCACAATATTTATTTCTGGGGGGGGGGGGGGTGTATGTAGTATTTATTTACGTACATATCCTAGATGAGTGATCTATATGAAAACTAAAAAATGTGGCAACCTTGTTACTCTATTTTTCTATGTGTCATGCCCGTTCAGGAAGTTAGTGATCATGGCTCTCCTTAACACTATTTACATTAGTCTTTGTCTATATTTCTGAGATGAGGTAGTATTTACATTATTTAAATACTATTGACATTATTTGGACTACTGTCCTCATTTTGGTTGCCATTTGTACAACGGTTCGGTCGTTGTACGCTGCAGCCTTCTTCGGGTGCTAGGAATTTCGAACTGAACACCTTATTACGATCACTGGGATATGTCATTCTCATTCCTTGTGCGAATCTCTTTTTGGTAGTCATGACTTATCTCACCTCTTACCCGACTCTAAGTTACTTGTTCACCACTGCTGTAGCCTGGTATTGAACTCAGAACTCTTTGGATTAAGTCACTGGAACTAACCAACGTCTATATCCACTGGACAAGAACAACTGAATTTCTAGGATTTATAAACCTAATGTTCAGTAATCATTTTTACCAGAGTTAATATTGCAATTTTTGATGTTAATGGTTTTCTCTAGTATTTTTTTTAGTGCTAATGGTTTTCGCTCCACAATTTGCTATCTTTTATAGCTCTTAGTAAATTTGGTCTTTTTCTTTTTTCGATCTCTCCTATCCCTCTTCTACCAACCATTTACACAAGCTCATTTGAGCACCTAGACGTGATGTACTGGTTAGCAAGCTTGTCTCGAGAAGACTATTGCGACTGGGTAGTGGGATCGAACATTACTAGGTGCCTCATACTTTCGGTCTTGTGCCATATCTAAACTGCGCTTAGAATAATCATCATTTACACAAGATCGTTAAGTAGGTCATGCGCTGTTTTCCTCTGTTACTTTTACCTTCAATATTCCTTGTGTGTGTCACATTTTCTAAGCCCTGTTTCCTCATTATGCGCCGTAGAAATTTCAACTGTCGTCTTCTGATGTTAAGTATGTCTTTTTTTTTATTCCATTTTCTCTAAAACTTCGTTGCTGATATGTTCATTCCATAGAAACACGTTTCCTCTTGTGATGCGATTGTGCAGCATTCACTTCCAGATAAGAATGATATTACATAACAGTTCAGTACTATTTTCTTTTACTTCTAATGAAATTTCTCTGTTTTTTTTTCAATACTTTGCTTGGATATTGCAAGAAATCTTTCGCTATCTCAATATGATTTCGGTATCGCCCTTTTCTACTCCGTTAAAACACTTCCCAGATATTTTAATTTTTATACTTGCTTAATTTTAATATCTCCTGTTTGTAATTTGTTTCTTTTGCTAACAACAATGCATTTTGTCTTCTTGCAATTAATGTTCTTAGTCTCTTAACTGAGTGCATGGTCATCAGCAAAAGATACAACCCAAAATGCCAAATACAGGTGGGGGATAACAGAATCAAACAAGTCCAAGAATTTAAGTACCTAGGAAGTGTTCTAACAGGAGATGGAAAGTGCGACAAGGAGATCCGAAGGCGAATTGGCATGGCAACGAACGCGTTCCAGAAGATGAGCAAAATACTAACACACAGGAAGATCTCAATAGAAACGAAGAAAAGAGTGCTAGACTGCTACGTGATGTCAGTTCTTCAGTACGGCTGTGAATGCTGGACAATATCATCGAAAATGAGGAAAAAACGGGAAGCGGCCGAAATGTGGTTCTACAGAAGGATGCTACGGATATCGTGGACTGAGCATACAAGCAACGACGAAGTGTTAGAAAGAATGGCAACAAAAAGGAAATTGATGCTGAGCATCAGGAAGAGACAACTGAAGTTCCTGGGACATGCAATGAGGAAGGAGAGCCTGGAGAACCTGATACTGACTGGTCAGATAGAAGGAAGGAGAGACAGAGGAAGGCAGCGGATAACATATCTGCAGAGTCTGATCAGGTGGATGACGGAACGGGGGTTGCCAGGAGCAACAGGAGCAAACCTACTAAGAGCCACAAGGGATAGGGAGACGTGGAGATCCATGATCGCCTACGTCCTGAAGGGACAGGGCACATAGAAGAAGAAGAAGAAGTCTCTTCTCCTCGCTTTTCTTTCCGCCAAGCAGTACTTCTTATTCGGGCAAAAGCTGGGGACATTACCTGATGCCTGAAGCGTCCTTAAAAGGGAAAGTGTCGAGGAGGCTTGAGCAATTTTCTCACTTTAAACCTCGACCTTGTGTCACATTTATAGCGTCGTGGGCGCACTAAATAAATTTAATTCACTATCATCTGTAGGGGTTCCAGTAGTTTCCTTTCAATGATCAATGTCTGTGATCAATATTGTGTCACCCGCGTATGCTGTTAAGATTGTGGCCGCCAATAATGACTGTACGTATAACTTGCTCTTGCATATATATTCACCAGAAATGCGTTCGCATATGTAGCATTCTTTTAAACGTCTTTACATTTTTATGTGCCCCCTGCTCGAAAAATAAATAAAGAAAAAAGAAAAGAAAAGAGAAAAAGAAAAGATAAAAAAAAAAAGCGAATGATTTAAGACAAATATGTGGGAGAGGAAGAAGCCGTACTAATTGCAATGGTTGTATACAGAACATCTCCCACACGACGTTAAGAGTTACTATTTTCAAATTTTTTACTGTCCACTTGTATTTTATCTTCTTATCGACTCCATGAGACTGTCACGTGACTGTCTCAGATGACTTGTTAATCAGGTTCCGTTTCTCAGAGAGACGCACACATACACACTTACTTTATGCTTTCTTTTTCTTTGAACAAAACTTACATGTAGTATTTCTTCAGATTTTCTCCATTCAGTGAATTTTTTCTCTTTTTTTTTATTTTTTTTTTTTTTTTTATTAATATCTTTTCTTCCTTCTAAACTCGTCCAACCTAGAAAAGTACGGTTGTCTAGCTTCTTACACTTTAATCTCTCAGTTGCATCTCCGTCTCCATCTTCAGGGGATCTGTTGTATGTTGTATCTGTCCGCAGACAGAAACGCAGCTAGGGAAAATACCGAAAGTTTCCTGGAGAACAACTAATCACGTCAGTACCCACCTCATTGCACTAGAGAGGGGGCGACATCATTAGTAATAATATCAACGCCAGCGCAACCGACAGCTGCGGAGGCCGGGCACTTTTGGGCCCTGGCTCAGATGTACCTGATCGGGTGCCCCATATTAAACCTGACTGTGTCGCATCACGTTACCGTGGAGAGACGGGTAAATACATCATGAGCAATACGAATCTCCAAAGATTGGTTTAAAATTTTTTTTTTTTAATCGTATCACCCCGAGCAAGGTGGTAACGCCACTGATGTGCAGGGGGCTACGTAATAGTGAAAAGATTGGAAAAGAGAAAGCTGGAAACCACATCCTAAACAGGAACAAGGGATGAGCCTCTTAACCTGTTCAATAGACGTGGGTGGAGTGTGAACCGGGCGATAGATCTATCTACTCCAATTAAGATAGATCTATCTACTCCAATTGGATAGATCTATCTACTCCAATATGAGTACGTTATGATATCATAAAATGCTTAAAAATTTTATCAGCATCATTGTTTTATTAACATGAAAGGATTTATGTATTTTTTTAATCCTTTTTTGAACATTCAAAATTTTGATTAAAAATGGGTTGTTGTTTTTTTGTTTTGTTTTTTATTTATTTGTTTGTTTTCGGTATCAACGTGGCACCATAAATTTGTATAGGAAATTTGAGCTTTTTTTGCGGTGAAAAAAAAGTAGATTAATTTGGAAATTCTTGCAAATATCAGATAAATTGTCGGATTTTAATAAAACTTTCAGGACTTATTCAGAAATTAATTAAATTATTTTTTAAATGATTTCTTTTCTCATAAAATCTTTGTAAAAGTACTTTTTCTTTTACATCTCCTACTCCCCACCACTTATTTAATTTTATGAAATTTTGAGTTTTTTTTTTTGTTTTTTTGTTTTTTTTGTAGTGCTTACTGTTTATATTAGTTATAAAGACAAATCCTCGGAAAATTTAAGTCATAAATTTACCTTTTGGTTAAACAGAGCCCCAATTACAGCAAATCTGCTCTGAATCGTAATATGATGAATTTCAATAAAACTAAAGCATTATTTAATTAGAAAAGTTGATTTTATGAAAAAATATATTATGAACACATACAAAAAAAAGATAATATGGACATAAATTTAATGAACGCATCATAAATGTCATTTTCGATTAATAATGAATTTTTGCAAGAATTGTTTGTTTTCTTTCATGCTAATTAGAATTTATAAACTTTTAAATCTTAAAATTTTGTATTAATTTGTAGACGTCAAGTAAAATTGTTTTTAAATAAAAACTGTATTTACTAGTCACAAAAGGAAAAGTTTACTACAATTCAACGAACCCCCATATTTAAAAGATAATTTTTACTTTATTTTGTGCGTGCACGTATTTGTATAAACGTACATACTTTTGAAAATACACTTGTCCATACGCGATATTGTCAGAAAATAAGACGGCAATAAGAAAATTTAAAATTTATTGATAATTTTTTTAACATTTCTTCAACAAGCATCTTCAGAAATAAGACTATGAAGCCAAAGTACCTAAAATTCAATAAAATATTAATGCTTAGAATATTTAAAATTTTTTAAATTAATGAGTAGTTAAAACTATATATATATATATATATATATATATATATATATATATATATTATAATTATTATATAAAGTATTTTACGTTGTACTCGTTTTTACTAGTTTTGTTACGATTATCTCTTTTTATAAATTTCCAAAACATCAAGCTGTCGATAAATTTCTCAACGCATCATAAAAAACACTAACCCCCGTGTTAATAAAAATATTATTCTGCTATAATTTAAACTAAAAGTAATTTGTTTCAGTTCATATTGACTAAACTTTAAATCATCTAATGTTTCTCAAATAACATTTCAGAAAAGTATATTTTATTTTTTAAAGATTTTTTTATAAAAATACTTATGTTGATAGATTTGTCCATATTGACGATGTAGGGAATAAAACAAATTCTAGATTTAAAAATTCAAATGCTAAGCACTGACTAATTGATTTTGTTAGAAATAAACGAATTTTCTTGAATTTATAAACTTTGCTTAACGCACACAAAACTCGCTAAATTTCACACTTCGATGCGAAATGTTTTTCGGTTGATAGAAATCTAGGAAACATCTAAAAACAAAATAGAAAGGCCAGAATCATATCCGGGAGTGAATTCCCCCATAACCTACAAACGATAGAAAATACGGGACAAGATGACCGTCACCAGAGAGTTAAGATGACGAGCGTAATTAACACGTAGCCTTGACAAACGTCAAGCGATCGTTATCATTATTGTCTCCATCTTTCTCTCTCACTTCTCATCTTCACCTCTCACCTCCTTCCTTTTTACCATTCCCCCTGAGCGATAACTTCAAAGACAATCCTATCCAACAATAAACATATATACATACATACATACGTTCCTGCCTACGTACACATAAATTCACTCTTGCAAGGACTACTACGAACATTTCAATGAACTCTTGATGCCCTTAACCACTTAATACTGTTTCTCTTGGAACGTTTAACTTCTACCAATTCATGTTATTCTTTTCTATCAATAAATTTCTATTTAAACATGCAAAATGTATACTTTTATTCTTCCATACATTCCAATCTCCAACCTTCTGATGATAGTGAATAATCCTAAGTTATAGGAAGTTTGATTATGTATGACACAAGGCCAATTCAATAAACATTAATCATCTCTCTACTGTTTCAACGATTTTACTGATAATCTGAAAAATTAATTCCAACTAGTTCAAATTCAGTTTGAAATACGGCAAACCGTTTTGCGTGTTCGAAAATATTAATTTTATTCTGGAATTAAAAGCTTCGAGAATAACTTTATTTTAAAAATAAAGAAGGTTGGGAGAATAAAACTGTTTCGTTTGTATCAATAAATTAAATGAATTTGTATAAATAAATGAAACCTTATTTATCAAACAGTAAAACATCAGATTGTATGTATGAAATTATTAACTGAAAATGTTCTACGTGTAGTAAGGAGTTTACAGAATTAAGTTCGTTTGTTTTAACGAAATTTGATTTGTACATACAAAGGTAAGTCTATATTTTCGCTGAGTGTATCAACAAATGTGTAGTAATGTTCTTTTGTGTGCGGCGAGTAGGTGAAGAGGAAGAAAGAGAGATAAAAAAAACAGCACGAGAGAGAAAGTGAGAGGGTGCGAATGTGGGTCGCCGGGAGCGGCCTGATTATTTTCTTGCTACACCGTGTTTAGCATGAACTGTCTGGTGCCTTTTCGTCCTCTGCTTGCATCGACCGGGAAACGACTCGTATGACGTTGTCAGCGCCCAACGCAAAATCATTTTTGGGCGGTAAGAAACATAACACTGAAAGTTCAATTTGTTGTTTTCTACAAATCGCTCTCTTTTCATTGGTTAAAAAATATTTTTACACTTGCTCGCGAATTTGCAAACAGGGAAGAAAAGAAAGTTATTTTTATTTTGTACTCACCACAAAGTTTAGACAAATAAATAGAGACAGTTGATTGGTAAATAATTCTATCTGGACAAACATGTTTTCTACGTCCACCAAATATAAAGTAAATAAATATATTTTCATACTGTGAACATTTTTCGCCTGTATTTATTTTCTAGAGTGAAACAGACTTTTTTGCATATTAAGACTTATATATGAAAGTAGTACAAGCTAATTTTTTGAACAAAGAAAATCAAAGTAATGATTTCTGATGCAATTTGAAAGTTAAATGCAGTAATGATTTCATATATGTGTGTTGCGGTGTAATAGATATGAGCTCGAAATACGAAATTGTTAATCCGAGTTCGAATTACTGTCGGGTTCCTTATATTCAAAAATAGCCATTCATGAGTTTGTTACATTTGTAAATAACCTTGAGGAAAAGTATAAATCCATCTCTTTCCTCCAGCTATGGGCTGAATAGCAGGACAGACTGGGGCCCTATAACTGTGCCTGGCAACCAGTCTACCGCAGAAAGAAATGGCAACCTGTTGAGGGAAAATATACCTAGTCAGTCATTAATCGAAAGAGACAGCAGGTATCACGTATGGCAATTAACTCTCTGGCTGAATGATTTTAGACAATATTGCTCAACTCAATAACATTCTTATAGACTGAGGCCAAATTTTTTTCAGAAAAACGTATCGAGGAACTTAAAGAACAAATATCGTCATTGAACCGTAGAAGACTTGTGTTATATAACCTGGGTAGACGATGAATCACGTTTTCAACATTTTTTTCTTTCTGTTTTGATTATTTCGTCCTAATAAAAACAACTAGGTTTTATTGATTCTTTTTTTTTAAGACAGAAAACATTTTAGATTAGTAGTTGATACTATAGTTGATACTGAGATGTGCGCTGTGGTGCAGTGGATATCGGCTCGGAACGAGAAATCGGGGAGCCGTGTTCGAATTCCAGTTGAATTCCTTACATTCACTTACGCGTATATACCCTTGGGAAAGGTATTAATTCGTCTCTTCCCTCAATATTTATGGATTAAATAACAGGATAGATTGAGTTCTAGAGCTTTGGCTGGTAATCAGTCTACCGCAGAAAGTAATGGCAACCTACTGCGGGATAATCTTCTACCCAGTCAGTCATGTCTCTTTCGAGACATGATCGCCCTAAGCGTTTATCACGGATGGCACTTAACTGACTGAGTTGATACAGCCGAAGGCTAAACAAATTCTAATCCTTTGGTTGGGAATTGTATTCTCTGAATATTAGCCCAAGCCCAGAGGCATTTCCTCCAGTCAGTACTTCTCCCTCGGGAGAGAGCTGGGTTTATTGCCCGCTGCATAAGACGTTCCCAGTAGAGAAGGGCTTTTTTCTTTCTTTTTATTAATTGGTTTCACTCCGTGCAAGTCAGATAAACTTACTATGACACAAGGTGTTACTAGGTGTGGAGTTTCAGTTTGAGTTTTGTTTAACGGCATATCAACCTCTGTGGGTTATTTAATGCCAAAAAGGTGGGGTTTTAAGTGGTTTGTTTGTTTTTTTAATGTTCAGTTATAGTGAGAAGGTTGATTTAGTCAGATTTTAATTAAATGTTTTTGTTTTTATTCTTTTTTATTTTAGAAAACTGAAAATGTCTTCTAGTTTTGTATTTAAAAATGTTTTGTTGAGAATAATTTTTTTCCTTCAAAAATGTCTATTTTCCTCTAATAGTCTATTTTTGTACTTTCATAATGTTTGTTGGGGGGTAACTAATTGCCCATAGCTGGGACCTTAACAGACGCTACCACTCTGGGTCAGGGTGAACCCGAGAACAACAGCAATTAAGAGGTAGTTCCATGCTCCTCACAACCTCCACAATCAGAGGCCTTGCTGCCGGGTGCAGTTTACTACTGGGTGTGGAAGAATTATGAACAGAAACATTAATAATGATCGGGAACATAAAAGAGTAATCAGTAGGACAGTAGATAGCAATTGACATTGTATTTGAATTTTTGTAGATTAAAGTTGACTGGAAAGCATGGAGCCGGAAGGGAGTTCCAAAAGCGAAAAGGTTTTGAAATTTTTGTGCGGTCAGGTCGTAAAACCTACTTGAAACTTCGACCTTGTGTCACGTGGGCGCCCTGATAAATGCCACAAATTCTAACCTTGATAACAAAACTACTAGAGAAATAGTAGCGAATACTTTAATTATAGTTTACAACAATAATGATTTACTGATACAAGTTTTAATAATTAACCCATGGCTGAAGGATGAAGAAGTGAATTCACAAGAGTATTTGCGCGAAAGTTTAATATATAAGTATATATAACGAACCCAACTGGAATTGGAACTTTTTCAATTCCGAGCCGTTAACCATTACACCACCCGCACTTCCAAACTTAGAGCACCTAGTTTCTCAAGCTGTTACCCACCTGGGTACTGATACGGCTCGACGTTGCTTGACTTCAGTGATCGTACGAGAATCATTGTTTCAACGTGGTATAACCGTAAGAAAAGCCACTAGAATGTAAGAGGTTACTGAAGGTGAAAGAAACCAAGAGGATAATAAAAGAACAATTTCGAGGAAACAGCAAATGACGATTGTTATTGCATTTAAATTTTTGAAAATCGTAATTGATAACGAAACAAGAAGATAGTTCCACAAGCGGGGAGAACAGGAGAATAGACTATTAGCATAGAACGAACTTACGATTATATTTAGCAATTTCAACGGTAAAATGATGAGCCCCAGTTGTAACCTTCGTACTGCCCTTAAATTCGTGAATTCAAGGTACCAACAAGAAAAGCTATATTTATTTTCGTTATTTACAAGACATGTGGCACAAGGCAGAAAGGTGGAGACTTATAATTAAACTTAGCCGCAATCATTGACACAAACATACCAAGATATTCCTTACACAAAAACACTTTCTTACCCTTCTTACTATAGCTAACTTAATACCTCATAGTCTCTATGAAATCCTAACTGGTCCTCATATGTACAAGTTAATCAGAATAACTGCGGTGAAAATATTTATAGGAGGAGTAAGAGGAAGCTATGTTACAGCGATGGCAAAATGGCTGAAGCCGAGATGCACGGTTAGGACAGATAACGTTGCAGATTTTTGTTTGAGTTTTATCAAGAATCTTTAGTTATAAAAACAGAAGAACCAGCCCAGAGATACATGACTTTGTGTATGAAATAGCTCGTATGTGGCTATGGGTGCAATCTGTCAGTTACGTTGTAGAATCACTTCCACATGCATGTACATACCTATATACATATCGCCATGTACGCACGTATACACACATATACCCACATACTCTTACATTAGTACCGCACGTGAAATCTCTTCTTTTCCGCGCTTTATTCAGAAATATATAAGCTGATGTTCACACGTGCTTAGACCAATTGGATCCTGCTTTTCGGAGCTAACAGTCCGAATGCCGTTAGTTCCTTTCCAACTCACATACTGCGCTAATTGCGTTCAGCAATTAGTTACACCAAAATCTCTCTCTCTCTCTCTCTCTCTCTCTCTCTCTCTCTCTTTCACTCACACACACACACACAAACACAAACATACTTCACTACATGTATAATTATATTCAACTACTAATTAGTACAAACATCATTTTTCCTTTTTTCATAAACTCTTCCAGTATGAACATTGATACATTTTTTTCAACATCCAAGAGAGAACTTTCTCCACTATATCTTGCATGCACAAAATAATCAATCCTGTAACTATGTTTAATACATTGTTGTTATTCTTGTTACATTGTTCTCTGGCTTATTTTTATTATAAATGTAGTGGATTGGACAACCGGTCTACTTTATAATGGTGACTCCACTTTAAAATTACTACCACGACGTTCGAGCTACAACAGATGGTAACACGTTGTCCAGTCCACAACAACGTGTTTTACAACTGGTAGTGATTCTGTAATAGCGTGGATTATGATCGTAGGGACTACTTTTTACTAAATATTACAAAATTAAGCACAGCTTGAGGAATTACTGTCAAAAGATAAAAAGATAATTGTTGTATAGTATTGTTCTACGACACGTTATCAGTAGTCAACTTCTTATCTCTTAGCTAACTATACACTTTATATCTCTTCTACTTAACATATGCAAACAGGTACAATTCTATTTCCCAATCCACGACAGTGATATATAAATCATCCTTAAGTTGCTAGCTTTTCTATCAGCTCTTGCCAAAGAAGACCGTTGTTAAGCTTAAAATATTAAACATTAAAACAGAATTTGCGATTATTACGATGTAAAAACGTTTTGAAAGAAATTTGTCGTCTGGCAAAAAGAAAAAACACGATGGACAAACAATAAGGCCAACTTAAGATTTGCCGGGTAATTTTAAGAAATAAAAAGGAAATCCTTTTGCTTGCACAGAGACGGTAGAAATAAAATGAAATTTCACAATCCTTAAATGAAAGGGCGATCACGCAGAACGAAGAATATTGAAACAGTCATTTAAAAATCATTATAAAATATAATTATGAAAACACTAATAGCAATAAATGTTTTCTAGTGTATAAACAATATTTTTCCTGTCAAGTATTTTTCCTTTGTACCAAACACAAAAGCTTACAAACACCAAGACATAAAAATAGGCGCAATATTATAAAACAGAACCACCATTGCGTATAATTCTAATGAAAAAAACATATCTAAACTTATTCATGAATGGAACTTTGTGTGTGTGTGTGTCCGTTGCCTATAGATTCCGAAACGGCTGAAATGATTTTCTTGAAAATTTGCACAGTTGTACCATAAGCGTCTGCGAGTGTTCTTAGCTAGGTTTTGTGTCGAGGTACCCCCGATAAATATCGAAAATTGATAATCGAAAATATCGGGTTATAGAAGGAGTGGTCCGATTTAATCAAATTTGATACACTCATAAACAAAGACATAAGAAACGATATTCAGAAGTTTCAAGGCTGTAGTTCTTACAATAGTGCAGAAAATCGATAATATATATATAAAAGGCAAGATGTTTGTGTGTCTGTTTGTTTATCTGTCTGTATGTCTGTATTTTTTTCAGTCCTTTTATTTTAGTTTTTGCTTTGGGTTTGGCTCTAAGTAGGTATAATTGTAGTTCTTAGTTTCAGCCATGATACCATTTACTCAGAGGACTTATTTAGCCTTCAAAATTCAGTTTACGACGAAAAAAACTTACTTGATATCGATACCAGGAAATCAAAATTTGACTTACATCCATTCATTTTTTCTTTCAGTCTACGGTTTTGTTTTAACTGGAAACAACTATTGCTTTTTAGTCTTTCATGCCAACGTCCAAAAAGAGTCTGAGCTCCAGGACCATGGATTAGTTTTAAAGCTTTTATTACACCCGAGCAACGCCGGGCTATACTGCTAGTTATACATAAATAGAAACAAAAAAAGGGGTACTATATCAAAAGTTGTACAAAAATATTTTTGTGCGGCTATTACGACAGGATAAATTTCTGACGTTACAAAAAAGGATCACTATCATATATCAAGAGGAAAAACATACACGGATTCAATTACAAAAAAAAAAGATTATACTCTTTAAAAAGTAAAAAAATTTGAGGAAGCAAAACATAGCAAAAGGCAGAAAATACAGCGCACCCACATTAGTTCTTCAACTGAATACTCAAGGACAAGGACGTTTCCCTGAATTGATTTCTGACTCCTTTGCTTGGACTTTTCCTTCGTTCTTGTAGCGTGAGCGATAATGCTTCCTCCTTGTCGGTTAATTGCTTCCTGTTGATCTGCTAACAGCAGTCCCTTTTATTGAAGAAAGTAGGATCACGCCGGCTCCATCCTGGATTTCACAATGGCTTGAAATGCCGGCCTCCCATTGTCCGGGAAATATGAAATCTTCTTTTTCTCCATGAATCCCAAAAAACGAATCTGCAACGATTCTCAAATTTAGGCGGGTTTCAAGGTCATAAAAATATAACAACTTTTACACAAATAATTTTGGCAGTTCTTTAACCACCAATTTTAAAGCAGAATTTTACAACTGCAACAATTTATTCCTACAAATATACTTTTAAAAAAAAATGTGTATTAAATTTAAAAAAACAACAACAGACGTTTATACATTCATTTACTATACTAAAGGGTAAGTTATAAAATAACATTCTTATAAGTTTTTTGTTTGTTTTATTTTTTCTCACAAATCCAATTGAAGTACTAGTCACCGAACCAATTCTTATGAGGCATACAGAAGAGTTATGGTACTGTAGATCGAAGACGGAAATAAACACCAAGACAGTAAAACACTAAATTACAAAAAAAAAAGTGTTTTCGGGGTCGGAGGATCGTGCATTTTCCGGTTAATAAATTAATGCATTGAAAATAAACATTTAACATTTTTCAACCAACGGGTCGCGTTTCCGACAATAATAAAAAAAAACATTGTAATTCCTTGGAAGGGTATTTAAGTAAAGTTTCTAGGCAGACAAACGAGGGAGGAGCGATAGGATAGTCGATAATTTCCTTACAAGGAAACTGCTAATATCACCATTAACAGTACCATATCTTAAATAAAAATAAAAAATAAAAAAACATGTTTTTTACGATCACAAAAATTGAAATGAATTTATTTAAATTGCTTTTTTTCATCATTTAATCTACATTCGCGTTCCAGTTCCAGTTGAGTTTATTGCATTCAATTACGCGCAAATGCACTTGGGAAATGTATTAATCAATTTATTCTCCCTCCAGCTATGGATTAAATATCAAGACAGACTGGGTTCTGTAGCCTTTGTTGGCAACCTGTCTAGCACAGGCAGAAACGGCAACCTGTTGCGGAAAACTGTTCAGCCTAGTCAGTCATAGATAGATAGAGAGATGATCGCCCAAGTGTGTATGGCATTTAACTGACGGACTGAATATACATTAATCCTATGACGATGCAATTTGGTGAAGTTGCTTAATAAGATTTATAAAATAAGATTTATACAATAAGATTTATAAAAAAAAAAAAAAAGAGAAACATTTTAAACTCGATTTGATCTTTCTCCATTATTTAGATCCAGACTAATGTTCCCATCTTAGTTGTTACCAGAAAGTTTCAGTCTCTCTCAGAAGTTTATCCATTCGGATAACTTTCATGGGACTTCGAACTGAATTTTTTATTTAGTCTCCTTAAATCCATTGTATTCACTTAAGCGCAAATACCCTTGGGAAAGGTATTAATCCGTCTCTTCCTTCCAGTTATGGGTTAAATAGCAGGACAGATTGGGTTCTATAGCCTTGGTCGGCAACCAGTCTACCGCAGAAAGCAATGGCAACCTACTGCGGGATAATCTTCTGCCCAGTCAGTCATGTCTCTTTCGAGACATGATCGCCCAAGCGTGTATCACGTATGGCACCTAAACTGAGTAGTGAGGGGTAGATTATTTTTCATTCCGCTCTCAGTGTTTAAGGACATCTCGTTTTGTGTTTACGGCCTATCACGTTGAATACACCGGTTCTCGCTGGATCAGCGAAGTTAAGCAATGTTGAGCCTGGTCAGTACTTAGATGGGCGACCGCTGGGGAATACCAGGTGGTGTAAGCGTATAGTGACGGATGTGTGTTGTGGGTGTCGGCTCGGAAAAAAAAATCGGTGAGCCGAGTTCGAATTCCAGTTGAATACCCTGCATTCACTTAAACACTGGTACTCTTGGGAAAGGTATTAATCCGTCTCTTCCCTCCAGTTATGGGTTAAATAACAAGAGTAGGACTTGGGGACCCTGCCCTTAAAAACAAATCCCAATGAATCTTGATACAAATAAAAACAAATAAATAAAACAAATCAAAAAACGATTCGCAGCATTAAATGACCTAATGAAGGTTGATATGCTGGTTAAATATATCAACCAACTAACCAACATCTCGTTTTGTTCTTATTTAGTACTGCCCAGTGATTACTCGCCCAATTTCATGTGCCTGTGCTACTCGGCTCAGGGGTTAATTCACAATTATTTTATCACCAAATTTACGAATCAACAATGGAATCTACCTGAAGAGGTCCGAAAGGCACAACGACAGAAACGTTGTGAAAGTAACAACAAAAGATAAGGATATTAGTCCAACTGTAAATGTAAATAACGATAATTGCTAGTCCCAGAAATTTAAACAGAATCATTCTTTCTCCCAATACATTTGTCTAGTGCTTCATGATTACAGCAGGGTTTTTAAATACTTGTCAGGCTGGCAAGAGAAAGGTGTTACTTCAAAACTACCCCCCCCCCCCGAAGAACGTGTATTAAGGACGGAGGCTCAAATCTTGTCCTTTCCATCTATGTTCAGCTCTGCATGTGCAGCAGCTCTAAATGATGTATTCGTCATGACCGGTAAGGGTGATGGAAATATCGGACAGGGAAAGGCGGAAACGGAAATGAAGGCTGGACCTACAACTTGTCAAACCCATTCTTCATTCTGTTCTCTGTCGTGTGAAGTAAAAGAAGAAAAACAAAGCAAGTTTAAACGGCGTCTGCAGGATCTTAACCAAACATGTTCGTCGTAGATGGCGTGCTGACAGTTTCAGGCAAGAAAAGACAGCCGCCATTGTTGCAACAAATTTGTGAGGAAACACTACAAACGAACGTAGAAAAATCACACAAGACTTTTTTTTTTTCAATTAAGATTTCTTTCTTTCTAATTATCTATACAATGGCGTAATACACATATCTGTCTAGATAGCTAATAACACAACGCTTCGTTGGGCGTTAAACGCATATAAAAGCAAGACAATGCTTTCAAAATGAAAGCGCATGTTTTTATATACCCATCATCTCACATATCGTTTTTAACTTATTCGTATGGTACAAGGGCAAATCAGTACTTGAGCATCTCAGATACCAGAATGTCGTAAGGTTTTGGTGATGCGTTGGGCATATATTGTATTGCAATTTTTATATATGTGGAGGTGGGGGAAAAGCCCATAATATTTTTAAATTACAAACCAAATCTTATACGAGATACGACGAAATAAGCATGGCAAAAACGCTTTACTATGAATTTCAATGAAATTATTTTATATTTTAAACAACACACACGCACGCACACACACGCACGCGCACACACACACACACACACACACACACACATATATATATATATATATATATATAAAAGGCAATCTGTGAGTCTGTGTGTGACTGTTCTCTATGCACGCCTACATTTTTTAAGTTACGCCATTCAAACATTTTAGGGACATATATCTACAGAGAAACCAGGTCGACACATACTTTTTGAGTTTAAGTTCAGCAATTTTTCCTTTCGCACTTTTTGTTCAATGGAGCCGATTGTTTACATTTGCTCCGTAAACCATCTAAAATATAAGATGGTTGCTAAATTACGTCATAGAAATCAAATCACTCGTGTCAAATGCGACTAAAATATTTTATTATTAAAAAAAAAATGAGCCTTTATATTTAATTTTTATTCCGACGTTCGTTTTAAAATTTCATTTGGTCAACAAAAAAAATGTGAATATTTTTCCCCGTAGTTTTGAAACAAAAGAAATATTTTTAAAGAAAAGTTGTTTTTTCAAAGAAAAACAAAAAATATATATATATAATATATATAAAAAAAAATGGCATCTTCTCCTACTACTAAAATGTTCTGAGTTGCACGGGCAACGCCGAGCTATGATGCTAGTATATATATATAACTTATCTTTTGGTAGCGACATGTCTTATCGGACATCATATTCATTAAGTTTTTTAGTAATCTATTTTTTTTTTTTTGTTATTTTTATTGTTAATTACCATTCTTATCCATATTTCAAAGTATTTTGATTGCTTAACATTTAATTTTTCTTTTATTATTAATTATTTTGGTTCCAGTCTACTGCATCGTCTGGTAATACGGGTTGGGTACCATTCCGCAATTTATTTGTTGCTATCACGACAAGCCTTTCATACATCATATAATAATTTAAGATTTACCGATTAATGCTCATTGTTCTAGTTTTCTTTGGATGGGCATTATCATCAGATCGCGAAATTTGGCTTCGTCTTTTTTTTTTTTTTTCAGTACGCGGTCAATTCTTTTTCATATTCGTCAAAATTTACATTTCAAACTAGACTGTGAATTTTTGTAACTTTATAAATTTCAACAGCCTCTTTCTCATGTTAAGTGTAAGTGTATTTTTGTTTCCATTCTCTTCAAAACTTCGTCTGTTGAACTTTATAAGGGTGTGGTGAAAATGAAATTAAAAGTAACTCTCTTCTCTTCTTCACTTTTACAAAAATTTACAATTACGTGTGAAATATAAATTTTAACGAACAGGAAAAAGAATTGACCCCACACTGAAAGAAAAAGACGAAGCCAAATTTTACGATCCGATGTTAAATTACTTTTCTAACCAGTCAAAGTAAGCGATTTGCAAAACTGAGAGACAAGTTAACAGGCCGATGTGAAAAAGTATTTAAGTATAAAAGAAAGAAAGAAAGTAAAATCAATCAGTCAGATGGAAGCATTGATATCATACACCAGTAAGATGTGACAAAAACTTCGAGCCACTGACCCGAACATAAGGTCCCGTCACACATTCGTTTTCCTTCTTCTCGTGTGCTATTTTCCTTTACCTCTTCTTCTTCATTCTCACCATTCTCGCAGTGAAAAGAAGACAACAATTACAACAAGACACTTCAACTGACTTCTAAAAATTAACGTCCGATAAGTACAATATTCCTTTATTGCTTTACCTTCCTTTTCACTTTCTCGCCGGCCATAAAAAAGAAAGGAACACTACACTTTACTACATTTTCTCTTTGAATATTAAAATCCTACAAATTGATGTTATTCTGTTCGGTTAATAAAATTCCACTTTAAACATAAAAAAAACACGCATCATGTTAATCCGTACAGCACACTTTCTCTTGAACTTTACCCATTTGAACATTTACCCACTTAATAATTTCACACTCTACAAAGTTGGATGTTATTTTCCTCGTCAAAATAAATTCAACATTTATATACACAAATGAAAGAACTTTCTATCATGTTTTATCGACAAGAACTACTTGCAATATCGCTGGCTCCTATCCACCTATACAATATCTTCTCAACTTTCTCACTGCAGGGTCAGTCAGTTAAGTGTCATACGTGATACACGCTTGGACGATCATGCCTCGAAAGAGACATGACTGACTGGGCAGAATATTATCCCGCAGTAGGTTGCCATTGCTTTCTGCGGTAGACTGGTTGCCGACCAAGGCTATAGAACCCAATCTGTCCTGCTATTTAACCCATAACTGGAAGGAAGAGACGGATTAATACCTTTCCCAAGGGTATTTGCGCGTAAGTGAATACAATGGATTCAGCTGGAATTCGAACTCGGCTCCCCGATTGCTCGTTCTGAGCCTACATCCACTGTACCAAATACATAATAATTAAGAGCTTGGAAAATTTGATATTCACATGACAGTTTAAAAGCAAAAGGGATAAAGGAAAAAAATGCTTGGGTAAATCGATGGTAAAACAAGGTTTAGGAAAGATAACAAAAACACAAGTTTTATTGAGAGCGACAAAGGATAGGAAATTGTGGAAACGTATGATCGCCGAAGGCCTGGCGGGGAGACAAGATACGACGAAGAAGAAGATTTAAAAATACGTTTTTTTTCTTCTTCTTTTTTACATTGTGTGTTCCTTTTTAAAAACAATCAAATAAAGTAAAAAAAAAAAAAAAAAAGAATGGTTCTAACCCGTCAGATAAAAAAAAAAATAAAATAAAGAATTGTTCAAATTTCGAAAATACACAAAAATAAATAAAAACAAAAATACAATTTCAAATTCCCTCAGCAACTACTTTTTCATTAAGTCTAAAAAATAGACACATAAAAGAAGCCTTGGGGACACCTCACATGGACGTAGTAGCAAACACATGTGACTCTCTCAACAAATGAAAACACAATAAAAAATATTCAATTTTGGCTTCTGTTTGAAGCTTATCTCCTATTATATATATATATATATATATATATATATAATAGGAGATAAGCTTCAAACAGAAGCCAAAATTGAATATATTTTTGTGTGTCTTTGCTCTACTTTTGTATATTTTCTTTTGTACTTTGTATCGAGCACTTTTTCTTGTGGTTGGTTCCGTTTGGGTTTTTTGAGTATTGAATGTTTTGTTCTTGTTCCGCGGATTTCTTTTTTTTCTCCCCATTTATCCGACGCCTTAGTGCACCGGATTGTAACGGAATTAGGTTCTGTTTGTTAGTGGTTTTTTTGAAGGTTTATTTTAGTATAAATTTACGGCCTACATACTTACAGAGTCTATTTAGTTATCATTTATATATATATATATATATATATATATATATATATTGTCCCTTGTTTAAAATTGGTTTTCCACTTTCTTCTAAATTCTTTGTATATTTTTTTCACACCCAGTAACCTCTTGCTTCTTAGTGGCATTATCGCGTTACACGAAGTGAAATGATTAATATATATATATATATATATATATACATTGTGTGTGTATTTAGGCAGCATTTTTTCATTAATTAATGTTTCATTAAATAATATACACACGTTTTGTCTATTTATTTTATGTAAATCTTTTTTCATTTTCTCTGATAAGCTTCATAGCATTATCATTAAATGAAGAAAGAAAATTACAGTATTGATACATTTTTTTTTTAATAATTCAATCTAAGCTTTCAGCTTGCATAAGCCATTTTCAAAGATGCCAAATTACATTATATATTATAAACATGGACAAACCATAATGACAAACTGTTTTTGTTTACATGGAAAATTTCCAAGCAACAACAAACTCGGGCATTTAAGACACTGGAAGCGAATATCGCATCACAGCTCATGACGTCACACATGACCAAGCAAGAGTGAAAACAAAAAATATTAAGTATGGGAAGCCATTGAAATAAACCAATGGCTTTGGTTATTAATTATAGGCATTTAAGGTTATTTGTGGAGATTTCATAGTTTATCTTGTTTAGGTCAGGTTTCAACTGTTTTATGAATATAGCTTTGAGAATTTTTAGTTTTTGCTTATTGTTTTCATGTTTAAGTATAGTTGTTTTCAACTAGTGTTTTCCGGAATTGTGTATGTGGCCAGACATATTGTTTTAAATGCCTAAAAATGTTAGAATTATCGTTCAAGTTTAGTATCAAGCGTCGTGAAAGCAAGTTTGTGGTGTGACCAACATAAATATTATTTAATCCATTGGAGATACAATCTCCCAAAGGGCACTTGAATTTGTAAATTATGTTGATTTTTTGCAAATTGCTAACCGGTGGAGAAGAATCATTGTGAATAATTGAGTCGAATATACTAGATTTAGGGTAGTATATGATTAACTTGTTGCAGATATATTAGTATTTACTAATTTTTTTAGTATATTTTCATCTTGTTTATAATTTGTATGCATTTGATTACGATATAGGAGATTAATATGTTTGAGATTAGTTGAAGTAGTTTATGTTCTATTTGCTTTGTATTGAGACTTCTAAGAAAGCATCGTATTTGTTCATCAACTATATAGTTTGGAAAAGCTATTATTAATGCGTGTTTGTTTTATATTCTTTAGTTTACTGTAAAAATCTGTTTTGTGGGTGAATTAGTTTTTGCATGATGTATTAGATTTTTTATAATTGCTATTTTGTAGTAATATGGACATTCGCTCTTGTAGTTAAATGTACATGAATTTATGCTGGTAGGTTTTTGTATGACAAAATAGTAAGTTTGTTATTTGTGTTTATCAATATGTCAAAAAAGGAAATTTTGTTATTAGTATTGAGTTCATACATGAATTTAAGGACAGAATTATTTTAGAAACGTTTTTTAAGCTGAAGTACTTGTACTACTGAAGTCTCTTTCTAAGATCATAATAATATATATATATATATATATATATATATATATATATATATATATATATATAAAATGTGATGGTGTTTCAATGGGTTCAGTACTGGGTCTTACATTTAGCAATTTTTATGTCGAACCTTGAAAATAAGATATTTACAGATTTTAAAAAACCATCCATCTACCTAAGATATGTTGATGATATTTTTATGTTAGTTAAAAATACAGATGAAATACTACTTGCGTCCTTTTCTATTTTTTTATTCAATCATGGCCACAGGAACATGAGACTGGAATGGATTAAACTGATAATCGCAACCCACAACAAATAACACATCACTCAATAAGTCCTAAGCCTGACAAATAGATGTCACCACTAATAAAAAATCCATATGATTTTTATGAAGTACTAACCTTTAAATAGCATGTGACAAAATTTGGGCCCAATCAGATTATTCATTTACAAATTACAGTTATTTAAGTGAATCTACTGTTGCAAATTTTCAAAACAATGGAAAAATCTAAATTTCGTGTTGATAAGGCATTTCTTTCTGATGGAAAAATACTGTTCAAGCAAAACAATGGCTTGTTAAGTGTTATTCATATTCTGCTCCATCAGAAACAACAGTTAAGAGGTGGTATGCTGACTTTAAATGTGGTCGTATAGACACAAATGATGTTGAACACTCAGGTCGACCAAAATTGGCAGTTGTCTTGGAAAACATCAAAAAAATTCACAAACTCATTTTGGCCAATTGTAAATTTAAGTTGCATGAGATAGCAGAGAAGTTGAACATATCAGTGTATTCACTATTTTGCATGAACATTTGTCAATAAGAAAGCTGTATCAATGTGTCAATGATTCAGAGCGTTGTCTGCAACAGTTTCAACACAAGAAGGAGGTTTTTGCGTAAATATGTGACAATGGATTTGCACTGCCATAGCTTCCCTATACATTTTTTATAAATACTTTCATGATAATTATTCTACCTTAATTCCTGTTCTTTTATTGTTCTCACTCCTTAATAATGTTTTTATTTTTTTTAATTCTTTCACACTCAGTAACCCCTTGCATCTTAGTGGCTTTATTATCTTGAGATGAAATGACAAAAGAAATATATATTGTTTTATATTTGTGAGTTATCCATATAAATAAAGATAAAGAACAAAATAAAAGCATTAATGGAGTATTTTTTTCTTCTAATCAAATATTTTTCTTGCCAGTTTTACAGAACATTCTCTTTTTAGCTGTATGTTGGGTTAAAAGGTTTTTCTTTGGTTTCTGTTGTTATCAACTGACCCAGAGGTCAATTAAGAGACAGTGATCTGACTGAACAAGAAACATATTTAAAGTGCAAGCGCTTTGTACCAAATGAATTCATGAATAGAGTGAATTTCTTCATTAGCAGAAAAGATAAAAATACTTAATGAGTTTAATAACTTTGCTTACTGGAGCATCAGATACAATGAACAACAAAACAGGGTTTGGGTGTGTGAGTGCAGGTGACTTTTTAGTCCAGGTTTTTGTTCAAGGAAAAAAAGAGAAATAAGAAAAAAATAAAATAAAAAAGAAGAAAAAAGAAATAAAAAAGAATAAAAGAAAAATAAAAAAAAGGAAGAACAAAAGAAAAATAATAAAAAATTAAATAAAAAAAGAAAAGATAAAAATGAAAATGAACAAAAGAGAAAAAACAAAAAACAAAATAAAAAAAGAAGAAGAAAAGAGAAATAAAAAAGAGAAATAAGAAAATAAAAAAGAAGATAAAAGAAATAAAAATAAAGAAAAGAGGAATAAGAAAAAGAAAAAGAAAAAAGAAAAAAGGAAAGAGAAATAAGAAAAAAAGAGAAATTAAAAAAATTAAAAATGGAATATAAAAAAGACAAAAATGAAAAAGAAAATAAAACAAAATATGAGTGACTAATATTTATTTTATAAAGAAATTGTAACACAATGACCAAAGTCACAACTGGGAACTCTTCCCTAACCTCTTCTTCACTTTACCTATTTGTGACCCATAGAAAAAGACCCATAGACAAAGACTAAATCAAGATCATGTTATTTTCATTTATTACATCAGAATTCTGAAACTTATTCTTCCCCCAACACCATTTTAGTTAGATTTACTAAATTTATTGTAGCACAGCCCAGGGACACATTATTAGCGGTAGGGATTATGGGTGAGATTAATGCCAACCTTTCAAGAATTTGAAAGTAAAAAAAAAAGTCAATGTTTTTTTTTTGTTTTTGTTTTTTTTCTGTGGGGGAGGGGTAAAAATACAAAACCTATACAAAATGAATAACTTATATAGAAAGGTTAAATGCATAATCACTTTCAACTACAGTGCAAGATTCATATTCTATCCCAGGAGAATAATTTATTCAAATACAATTCATGATTTGGGCATGAAAGAAACAAGGTTTTATTCATTGAAGTTTATTTGGTTCACCAAGATTTTAAGAAATAATAGATATTTCCATGACATGTATGGCAAGCAAGTAGATTTCTGCAGTTTGTATTGGACTTTGACACAGATATAGTGATTTAGAATCAACACAAATCTGCAGTAGTATTCAATTGGCAGTAATAGTTGATAACATTATTTTTTTCAAGCAGCTTATTTTAAACTGTAAATCTCCAGAAACATTTTTGAGCAATAAAATAACTGACTTCAATTTCACTCAACAATGGACATATTGTGATGGCTGTGTTTGAAAAGTAAATAAAATAAATAAAGTAATAATAAAATCAAACAGACAAACATACCATATTTAAAGCTTTTTTCTTTTTTATAGTGAGGTTCACCTTTTACAAGGCCTGAGAGACACTCAAGGTAGAGGGTTACATTAAGAAGTCATTTGTATGTATAGGAGTGAAAGATAATGGTTAATCCTAGCCTTGAACAAACAAAATTGTAATAATCAGGGAAACGGCGGTTCCACAGGGCAGTGGTTTGCAGGAAGAAGCTGTTTGAGTGGAACTTACTTCTCACCAGTGGAATATGGAGGGAATGTGGATGGTTTGCTCCTATGTAAGTGGCGGTGCATGTTCTTACCTTGAAAGTTTGACTTGACAGGACCAGGGAATGTAGTTCATCCAAGAACTTCTCATGGAAATAGCTGTAGAACAGCAAAAGGATTGCCACATTCCACCTGTAAGTGAGAGGCTGGAGAATAATTTATCATCCTTAAAAGCTCAGAGATGCTTTGGGACTCTACCAAGGCTAGAAATTGGAGCCTGGGCAGCTCTCACCCAAATATAACAACAGTACTTCATTTTGGGCCTGATTTGGCTTTTGTAAAGGTAGAGGGTAGAAAGAGGAGTCAGGTACTTACTGGAGCGGTACAGGATCAATGGATCATATGTACGAGTTCCACTTGAGTTCAGGTGCAATAGGCTTTCAAGGCACTTTGCCTTCCCATGAGAACATCTGTTCATCCTGACTGGTGGTAGTTCAAGGACAGATTGGCAATGATGGAATGTAACTAGCTTCAAGGAACTGAATGTAATCAGCCAGGTTGTACCCCACTGTGCAAGATAGGAAGCAAGATCAATAACCAATCTCTGATAATCTAGGGTTTTAGAGGTGCTAATATATAGTACATAGTCATATCATTGGCAGAGATGTTTTATATATATATATATATTCTAAAAAAAAGTATTGTTATTAATTAAGAATTTAAAGGAAATTCTTTCACATTAAGTAAAGAAAATTAACTTTAGACTGGGTTATTGAATGCACAAGGAATGAACTTACTGATAATAATTTACAATACTAATGAGCCAAGATGGGATTTTACAAGCAAGTAGTGGTGGTGTAATATTTTTAGACCAGTTGAAATGGAAAAAAAATTAATAGACAATTTTTCTTTTCTTTACTTAGCAGGAATTTAGTTTAAAAAAATAAACAAAACTATTTATTTATCTAATAAATAAAAATGTGAAATTGTTTATGGCAGTTTGTGAATGTCCTTCCCACAATTTTATTCCTAAGTATGGAAGTGACTAAATAGCAGAAAAGAATTGTGACTATTTGGGGAGAGTATAAGATCACTTCAACTCTCTGTAAATAAAAAAATTAGATCAAAGGGCATTTGACAAGGTTTGGCATGCTGGTCTTCTTTACAGGATGAACAGCTATAATGTTTCCAGAAAAATTCTTGATTTGATGCACTCTTTCTTAAATTACATAATGAAAGTAGTCTTGACTGACATCTTCAACATTTCAGTTTGAGTTTTGTTTAATGGCATATCAACTTCTGTGGGTTATTTAATGCCAAAAAGTTGGGGTTTTAAGGTATTAAGGTGTTCAGTTATATTGAGAAGGTTGATTTAGTCAGATTTTGCTAAATTTTTTCTATTTTAGAAAACTGAAAATGTTTTCTAGTTTTCTATTCAAAACTGTATTGCTGGTAATAATTTTTTTCCTTCAAAAATGTGTTATGGTAATTTTTTTTTTCCTTCAAAAATGTATTGTTGGTAATATTTTTCCCTCAAAAATGGATATTTTTCTATAAAAGTCTATTTTTATACTTTCATAGTGTTTTGTCTTGAGTTTGGGGGTTAACTATTTGCCCATAGCTGGGACCTTAACAGGTGCTACCACTCTGAGTCAGGGTGGACCTGGGAACAACAACAACTAAGTGGTGGTTCTATGCTCCTCACAACCTCCCAATCAAAGGCCTTGCTGCTGGATGCAGTTTATCATCATACCCAGGACGTCATCTACATTTCTTTGCATTAATGTGTCCACCAGGACTTTATTCTTGGACCTACTTAGTTTCCTAATGTCATCAATTCCTGACTCAGTGTCTATGCTGATAACACAACTATTTATTCCTCTTATTAGTAATCCTAACAGAACTGAGAAAATCAAATTGGCAACTGATCCCAAAACTGACAATCTGTTGTTAATTGGAGCAATAAATAGCTCATAAATTTTATTGCCTCCAAAATGAAACTGTTCTCATTTAATCATCTTTAATAATTTTTGCTCTCCTTCATCATGGCTGGTGCCAACCTTCAGAAGAGAACACTTTACACTTTCTCAGACTTACATTTTCTACTGACATGAAGTGGAAAGATTACATTGAATCAATTGCTACATTCTCCTGCTAGGAAAGTTGGTTCATGGAGTTGTACCAGATCATTTTTCTTGCCTGAATCTAAGTCTATCATTCTTCCATGCATTGAATATTGCTGCCACACCTATTCTGCTGCTCCTGCTATATATCTTGAAATTCTTGACAAAATACAAAGAAAAATCTGCAATGTTATTAGCTCTAACCCAGAATCTCAGTTTCAATTACTTTCCCACCAAACTAATGTAGCCTCCTTGTGCTTTTTTTAATAAATATTTTCATGGTAATTGTTCTGATGAGCTTTTCTCTTCAGTACCTAGATTCATGAATTTAAATGTATTACTAGATTGGCAGGTAGGTCTCATCATTTTAATGTTGAAATAGATGTAACCATAAATTCTATCAAATTATTATTTTTTCTCTTGTACTTCTCTTCCAGTTTTCTGGATATTCAAAAATGTTAAGATAATGCTTACTACTGTGTAACCCTGATATAAGAGAGTTGTCTGGACCGGATAAAAGTTCTCGTATATCCGGGTCATACTGTATTTACTTTTCATTTTAATTCTGTTCCTTTATTGTCCTTTCTCGTCACTAACGTTTTTCATTTTTTTCATACTCAGTAACCTAACTGGAGACGAAAAGTGCGACACAGGGATCCGAAGGCGAATTGGCATGGTAAAAGACACATTCCAGAAGCTGAGTAAAGTACTAACACACAGGAAAATCTCACTAGAAACAAAGAAAAGAGTGCTGGACTGCTATGTGATGTCAGTTCTTCAATACGGCAGTGAATGCTGGACAATATCATCGAAAATGAGGACAAAACTGAAAGCAGCGGAAATGTGGTTCTACAGAAGGATGCTGCGGATATCGTGGACCGAGCATGCAAGCAACGATGAGGTGTTGGAAAGAATGGCAATAAAAAGGAAATTAATACTGAGCATCAGGAAGAGACAAGTGAAGTTCCTAGGACAAGCAATGAGGAAGGAGAGCCTGGAGAACCTGATACTGACTGGCCAGATAGAAGGAAAGAGAGACAGAGGAAGACAGCGGATAACATATTTGTAGGGCCTGATCAGGTGGATGACGATGCGGGGGTTGACAGGAGTAACAGGAGCAAACATACTAGGAGCCACAAGGGATAGGGAGACCATGATCACCTACGTCCTGAAAGGACAGGGCACATAGAAGAAGAAGAACCTCTTGTGTCTTAGTGGTTTTGTCTCCTTACTTGAGGTCAGTCAGTTAGTCAGTTAAGTGCCATACATGATACACGCTTGGGCAATCATGTCTCAAAAGAGACATGACTGACTGGGTAGAAGATTATCCCGCAGTAGGTTGCCATTGCTTTCTGCGGTAGACTGGTTGCCGACCAAGGCTATAGAACCCAATCTGTCCTGTTATTTGACCCATAACTGGAGGGAAGAGACGGATTAATACCTTTCCAAGAGTATTTGCGCGTATATGATTGCAATGAATTCAACTGGAATTCGAACTCAGCTCGTCCAATTTCTCGTTCCAAGTCGATATCCACTGGACCACAGCGCACATATATTTCTATAAAAGCATTTTTATACTTTCATAGTGTTTTGACCCCAGTTTGGGGGTTAACTATTTGTCCATAGCTTGGACCCCTAACAGAGTGGACCTGGGAACAACAGCAATTAAGAGGTGGTTCCATGCTCCTCACAACCTTTTTTTTTTTGTTTTTTTTTTGTTTTTTTTCCTCACTTTTGGCGTTCACGCTTCATTTGGAAAAAAAAAGTTTGGGATTTTTATTTATTTATTTATTCTGTTATGCGAAGCTATCCTGGCCAAGGTATCAGCAGCCACTTGTTACCCCTCCCCGCTATGGTTTGTCCTTTGAATTCAAATTTACCAAGCAGCTTAACTCGATGTTGATTTTTGGGAAAAGCAAGAATTGAAGATTGAAATTTTCTTAATTCAAATTTCCTGTGTTAAACTGTGAGGTATGTTACGAACTGTTTCTTAAATCTTTATTTTTTTTTCCTCACTTTTTGGCGTTCATCCTTCATTTGGACTTTAACTAAGTTAAAACTTAGTTAACTCTCCACTTTTGGAAGTTTCTGTTTTGTGTTTTTTATCTTTTTTTTAAATAGGAGTAGATAGGTCACACTATCGCCCGGTTAATACTCCTCTCACGTCTATTGAACTGGAGTAGAGGCTTGCCCCTTGTTTCCTGTTTAGAATGTGGCTTCCGGCTTTCCCTTCTCTCTCTTCAGACCTTGGTATTGGTGCTTCCGTGAGTTTCCTGCGATCTGGCCGGTTGGTGGCAACGGCTCATCACTGTGAGGGTACCGGGTTGGCAGTTTCCTGGTTGCTGCTTCCGACTGGTAGTTAGGAGCCCTAACTCTTGCGTAGCGTCAAGAGCGGCTTGTAGTGCCATGTCGCGCATGGATAGGTGTCCCTGCAAGCGCTTTCGGTGGGCAACCCCGAGGCCACACCTTGTTGCAGCCCTAGCCAGTTTCCCTCCCAGCACAGATCGTGGATAATGACCGCCTGTATCCTCTACCCTAGGTCCCTTTCTACAAACAGAATCATGACTAAACAAATCAGAAATGACCCTAAACCAGTTAAATCCAAACCACCTAAACCCATTAACCTTTCCTTCACTAATATCCGGGGCATTCGTACTAACTTTCCTAGTGTAGAAGCGTTCCTGCATGAAAAGTCCCCTGACATCCTTGCGCTCTGCGAAACTAACCTCAACTCAGCTATTCCCTCCTCTGACCTCTTCATCCCAGATTATCTTCCCCTTTTAAGGAAGGATTCCACTGTCCACATGCATGGGCTGGGTGTCTATGTCAGCGAACACCTCCCCATAGCTAGGATGACTTCACTCAAATCTACTGACCGCCAATGTATATGTCTCCGCCTGTCTCTCCTCAGTTCGGTTAGTTACCTATTCTTTCTTTACCGTTCTCCCTCCTCTCCTGACTGCTCCCTACTAGATAGCATTGCTGACGAGATAGATATGGCTATTTCCTATCACCCATTCGTCCACATATTTGTATTTAGAGACCTCAATGCCCATCACTCTGAGTGGCTTGAAAACGCCGTTACTGATCCAGCGGGCATTCACGCCATGAACTTCGCTATTTCCCAATCCCTTACGCAAGTGGTGGACTTCCCCACTCACTTCCCAAGCACTCCCTCGGGTCATTCCGACCTACTGGATATATGTTTCACCTCTGCACCTGACGCCTGTCAAGTCTCGCAGCTTTGCCTTCTCGGCAACTCCGACCATGCTGTAGTCTCTCTCAGTATTTCTTTCCAATCTCACTCTCCCCAGGAGCCCCCTACCTACAGGACCTCCTACCTCTACCAAAAAGCTGACTGGGATGCCTTTCGCGATTTCCTCTGCGACGTCCCTTGGGGAAAAGTGTTCGACCTATCAGTTGTTGACTGTGCCTCTCAGGTCTCGTCATGGGTGAAAGCTGGCATTGATGCCTTCATACCCACCAGGAAGTATTGCTTAAAACCTCATTCCTCTCCGTGGTTCTCTCCAGCCTGCTCAGCCGCCATTGCCCACAGGAACCATTACTTCCGTCTATTCCGGAGACAGTCAACTGATCACAATAGGTGCTTGTTCGGCTCCAAGGACTATTGGAGGATTTGTAAACGAGTGCTCAACAATAGGAAATCCTCAATACCTCCTCTAATCCATGGATTTGAGGTTCTCACGTCATCTGCGGACAAAGCTGAGTGCTTTGCCCACAGATTCTCATCCAACTCCACATTCGACTCGTCCGGAGTACACCCACCCGACTTCCCTATTAGAACTGAGGCCAAACTGCACGACGTATATATTACCCCGACAGTAGTATCCAGAGTAATTTCAAAACTCGACCTCCATAAGGCGTGTGGAGACGATGGAATCCCGGTGATAGTCCTTAAGTGGTGTGCTCCTGAACTTTCCCTTGTCCTCTCTAAACTATTTAACTACTGCCTTTCTGCTTCCTGCTTTCCTGCATGCTGGAAGTTCTCTTCAGTCGTTCTTTTATTTAAGAATTGTGGTGAACCCTCGAACCCATCCAACTATCACCCTATCAGTCTTCTACCGATATTTGGGAAAGTATTCGAGGCTATAATCAATACTGAAATAGTTCATCATCTCACCGCCCACAAACTGTTCTCCGACAGGCAATATGGATTCCGCTTTGCCAGGTCCACGGCCGACCTGCTAACAACCGTAATGGAGTTCATGCTACAGGCCCTTGATGAGTCTGACGAGGTACGCGCGATTGCTCTGGACATCTCCAAGGCTTTCGACAGGGTTTGGCACTCTGGCCTCCTATGCAAACTACGCGGTTATGGTATTACCGGTCGCCTGCTTGACCTAATCCAATCTTTCTTAAATAACCGCAAAATGAAGGTCGTTCTGAATGGACGTGCCTCTTTGTCCTACAGCACGAATGCTGGTGTCCCACAGGGCTCTATCCTGGGCCCGACGCTCTTCTTTATTTTCATCAACGACCTCCCAGATGAGATCAAGTCCCAAGTAGGCATCTACGCAGATGACACTACAATATACTCCCGCACCAGTAAGAAACCTGTCGTGGCGGATAGACATAATCTCGCTGCTGACCTTGAACGGGATTTACACTCTGTGGTGAACTGGGGCAAGAAGTGGCTTGTCAACTTCAATTCATCTAAGACCAAGCTGTTGTCTGTCAACCATTACAGGCAACCTCTCCTGCCTCCCATAAGCATGGACCAAGCGATTCTCCCGGAGAGTAATACACTACGCCTCCTCGGACTTACCCTGTCCTCAGACCTCAAATGGAATCACTATATTGAATCCATAGCAAAATCTACTGCTAAGAAGGTTAGGTCACTATGTCGATCCAGGATGTTTTTTCCACCTGAATCCATCCTGCATATATACAAGTCAACCATCTGTCCATGCATGGAGTACTGCTGCCATTTATGGTCAGGTGCCCCTGCTATTCTCCTCAGTGTTCTTGACAGGCTCCAAAGGAGAGTCTGTAATGTGATAGGTACTGATATGGCGGCTCGACTGCAGCCACTTCCCCATCGTCGAAATGTGGCCTCCCTTTGTCTGTTCTATAAATACTTTCATGGCTTCTGCTCAGACGAACTTAAGTCACTGATGCCTCCTCAACAGGTGTTTACTCGTGCAACCAGACTGGCAACTGGGTCCCACCCATTCACAGTCAGATTAGCCAAATGCAGACGACAATTCTACTCCTTCAGCTTCTTCTCTCGCACTTCCCGCCTGTGGAACTCGCTCCCGTATTCTTGCTTTCCTGACGGCGACAACCGCCAGAAATTTAAATGCAAAGTCAATACTCTACTACTAACCACTGGACTCTAGCTCTCTCCCCACCCCTGTATATCCTTCCCTTTCTCTCCACCTATGTATCTGTCATCGCACCTGCTTTCTCAGCTTTCTATTGTTCCTTTCTAACTAGTTTGTACTCTTCACTCTTTTCTAATTAATTTTTTACATTTATGTAGCCCCCTGCACATCAGTGGCGTTTCCGCCTTGCTCGGGGTGAAATGATAAAAAAAAAAAAACTCCCAATCAGAGGCCTTGCTGCCGGATGCAGTTTACTGTCATGCCCAGGACCATATAAAAAGAGAGATAGAGAGAGATGAAAAAAGAAAAAGAAGAAAAACTGATCAAATACAATTTCTATGATACAAGAGACATGTTCCCACACTTGACAGGCTAAATAAGAAACAAAAAATAAGTAATCACTCTACAACTGGGAAAATAAAGAGTATTCTCCCACCCTATACAACTGTGTGTGTGTGTATGTGTGTGTGTGTGTGTGTGTGTGTGTGTGTGTGTGTGTGTGTGTACATGCAAGAACTGAAATAGTTCACACAAGTACACTAACTACAGCAAACATAAATTCCTTCATTAACATTCAATGAAATTTTTTTTAATGTTAACTCAAATGCCATTTTTTTATTCTCTTTTTCTTTCTATTCAATTCCTGTCACAAAATCATTACGAGTTCAGAGACAAGAATTTAAGAACTTGTATCTTCTTTAAGAATTCAAATATAAATCATCAACAAAAATAATCAAAAGCACAAACATATCATTGACACTTCTATTTTCGACTGCATAAAAATCTGAGAGTTTAAGAAGAAATAATAAATTTTTTTTTTTAAATATTTATATCTTTTGTACTTAAAACTGAACAAAATAAAAGTTTGAGGTAACCGGGTTTTAAATAAAACTTTCCCTTTCATAGACCACCTGCTCAAACATCCGGTTAATTCAGATAAAACTTTTTACAATAATGTGAATCATAGGTGAAGAAAAAAGTTAGTATTGTGTTATCCTAACATTGGGCAGTTTCTTGCATGATCCAAACCCAGACCCATCAGTATCATATTTACCAGTCATTTGTATTTCTTTACCAATGCCTAGCCACTAAGCTACTTTTATGATTGCACTAGCAGTATAGCCCGGTATTGCCACTCGGGTGTAATGAAAGCTCAGACTCAGCCTAAAGAATATTTGAAATAATAAAATAACTGCGACAATTTAACAATCGCACCTAATATATATATATGTATATATATACATACTAGCAGAATAGCCAGGTGTTGCTCGGGTGTAATGAAAGCTTTAAAACTAATTCATGGTCCTGAAGCTCAGACTCTTTGGACATCGGCACGAAAGACTAAAAAGCAATAGTTGTTTCCAGTTAAAGCGAAACCGTAGACTGAAAGAAAAATGAATGGATATAAGTCAAATTTTGATTTCCTGGTATCGATATCAAATAAGTTTTTTGTTGTAAACTGAATTTTGAAGGCTAAATAAGTCCTCTGAGTAAATGGTATCATGGTTGAGACTAAGAACTACAATTATACCTACTTAGAGACAAACTTGAAGCAAAAACTAAAATAAAAGGGATGAAAAAATACAGACATACAGGCAGATAAACAGACACACACACACAAACATCTTGCCTTTTATATATATATATATATTATCAATTTTCTGCACTATTGTAAGAACTGCAATCTTGAAACTTCTGAATATCGTTTCTTATGTCTTTGTCTATGAGTGTATCAAATTTGATTAAAATCGGACCACTCCTTCTATAACCTGATTTTTTCGATTATCAATTTTCGATATTTATCAGGGGTACCTCAACACAAAACCTAGCTAAGAACACTCGCAGATGCTTATAGTACAACTGTGTAAATTTTCAAGAAAATCGGTTCAGCCATTTCGGAGTCTTTAGGTAACGGACACACACACACAGAGTTCCATTTATAAATAAGTTTAGATAGATTTAGATATAGATATATATATAGTGTAACCATACTGAAAAATACCTCTTAGGTTAATACAACCATGGATGAAAATGCCATAATTCCTTGTAATTTTGAAATTTGCGCATTCAAAAATTCCCTGCCACACTGTTACTTGAGCGTTAAAAAAAAAAAAAAAAAAAAAATGGTAAACAGTAAAATCAGTTATTGAAAATCGCCTGAAGACACGACTCATGGTAGAAACCTAGGTCACGTAATAACTCGTTTACAAATGAAAAATATTCAACAGTTCTACAATATAACTGTATTGAACACTTTTTAATACAAATGTGCACTGGTCTAACCTTATTATGACCAGAAACTAAGTAATTAAACAATCAATATATATATATATATATATATATATATATATATATATATATATATAAAGTTTTTGACGGTACAAAAACTTATTATGGCGTTAAAGGCAAAAATATTTTTACTAAAGGACTTGATAAATTTTAAAACCAAAAAAAACTGTCAATCAACCAGTTTCGTCTCCTCTTGTCAGAACTGTAAACGGGGAAAAAATTATGAGAAAAATAGTCTGTCACGGATGACGTGAATGAATGGACAGGAGAAAATAATAAAAGTTATAACATCTAAAGATGCTAGAGACACAGTAAAGCAAGCCCAAGCAGTCTCTTTGTTTACAAAGAGAGGGTCGCATGGACCTATATATATATATAAAATATATATATATATATATATATATATATATATATATATATATATATATATATTAATCGTTTCACCCCGAGCAAGGCATTCCACTGCCACTATTGCACAGGGAGTTACATAGGGTCGGGGAAGTGATAGAAAGGATGGTTAGATATAGGAAATGTCAGAAGGAGGGTGATAGACAAGTAAGGATACCGAGAATGAGGGTTGGTTAGATGGTGAGAGTGTTTGAGATAATAATCTAATATCTCGTGTAAATTCGTACCTAGGCGGCACCAATGACCTAAGTTCATCGGAGCAGAAGCCGTGGAAGTACTTATAGAAGAGGCACAGGGAAGCCACGTCACGCCGGTGAGAGAGTGATTGCAGCTGGTCCGCCAAGTCAGTCGCGATCACGTTACAGATTCTCCATTGTATTTTGTCAAGAAGCCCGAGGAGAGTAGCAGGGGCACCAGACCAGATGTGGCAGCAGTATTCAATACACGGGCGGATGGCAGATTTATATATGTGCAGGATAGATTCAGACGGGAAAAACTTCCAGGCCCTGCACAGAGAACCGACCTTCATAGCAGCGGACTTAGCAATGTGTTCGATATAGTCATTCCATTTGAGGTCCGCTGAAAGTGTGAGACCAAGGAGGCGTAGTGTTTTACTCTCAGGGAGGCAAGCCTGTTCCATGCTAATGGGAGGTAGGTGCAATTGTCTATGATGGTTAATTGATAGCAGCTTTATTTTGGAAGCATTGAAATTCACGAGCCATTTCCTACCCCAGTCCACTACAGATTGGAGGTCCTTTTCAAGGTCGACAGCGAGATTCGCTTTGTCACCCACATCGGGTTTTTGATCGAGGCGAGAGTAAATTGTGGTGTCATTAATGTAGATCAGAAAGAGCATAGGACCTAGGATAGAGCCTTGAGGGACGCCAGCGTTCGTATGGTAGTTTTGGGAGGCATGTCCGTTTAATACTACCTTCAATGTGTGGTTAGAGAGGAATAACTCGATTAGATCAAACAAATGTCCAGTTATACCATAGCTCCGAATTTTGCATAAAAGGCCAGCATGCCAGAATCTGTCAAACGCTTTGGAGAAATCCAAGGCAACGGTTCGTGCTTCGCCATTCTTGTTGAGGGTCTGGTATATGTACTTGGTAATGGTCGTTAGCATTTCAGCAGTAGACCTGGTGAAACGGAAACCGTACTGTTTGTCCGAGAGAAACCTGTGGGCTGTGAGATGCTGAATCACCTAGGTGTTGATAATGGCTTCGAAAACTTTGCCTAAGATTGGAAGAAGGCTGATAGGCCAGTAATTAGAGGGGTCCGAGGGTTCGCCAGTATTCTTAAATATAGGAACTACAGAGGAGGACTTCCAACAGGCAGGAAAGCAGGAAGAAGATAGACAGAAGTTATAGAGTTTAGAGAGGACAGAAGAGAGTTCTGGGGCACATTTTTCAGGACTATGATTGGGATTCCCTCACCACCGCTCGCTTTGTGAGGGTCAGGTTTTGAGATTATCTTAGAGACCAGCGAGGGTGTAATATGGACGTTATTCAGTTGAGCCTTAGTTCTAGGTACTCCTGACGAATCCAGTGTCACATTGGTGGAAAATCTACGAGCAAAGCATTCAGCCTTGTCTGCTGAGAAGGTGAGGACCTCAAATTCACTGATTAGTGGGGGTATTGAAGTCTTACTCTTGTTGAGCACGTTTTTACAGAGTCGCCAGTAATCTTTGGGGCCGAACTTAGAGGATGCTATGCGTTGCTTCATTCTGGCAGCAAACACCAGCTTAGCTTCATTTTGTATTTTTTTACACTTATTATGAGCTGAGGCGAAAAGGCGCCTATTTTGGTTCGACGAGTGGCTTCGATAGAGCGAGAAGAAATGGTTCCGGTGGGCAATGGCGGTCAAGCAAGAAGGCGAGAACCAGGGAGACGAATTTGATTTAAGCTGGAATTTCCTGGCAGGGATGAAAGCATCGATGTCAGCCTTAACCCAAGAGGAGACCTTGGACGCACAGTTTTCGACGGGAAGACCGAAGACGTTGTTCCAGGGGATGTCACAGAGGAAGTCTTGGAACGAATCCCAGTCTGCTCTCTGGTAGCAGTATGATATTCTGCTGGTCTGGGTTTCTTGGGTAGAGTGAGAGTGGATTGAGATGTTGACAGAAACTACAGCGTGGTCAGAGTTTCCGAGAGGGCAGAGCTACCTGGTAGTGCAAAAGTCTGGGATGGAAGTGAAACAGAGGTCTAGTAAAGAGTCCCTTCCTTTAGGATTATTAGAGAAACGGGTGAGGAAGTCCACCACTTGCGTAAGAGATTGGGTTATTGAAAAATTCATGGTGCGGATCCCAGCAAGATCGGTGACAGAGTTTTCCAGCCACTTTGTGTGGTGGGCGTTAAAGTCACCAAATACAAATATATGGGCAGATGGATGAGAAGAAATGGCCTTGTCGATATTAGTAGAGATGCTATCAAGTACCGAACAGTCAGAGGAGGAGGGGGAGCAGTAGAGGAAGAAGAGGTAGCTATTTGAGCTTAGAAGTGAGAGGCGGAAGCACATGAAAGAATGATCCAGGGATTCAAGAGATGTTACCCTGGCTAGAAGGAGGTGTTCGCTGATATAAACACCAAGCCCATGCATATGGACATTGGAGTCCTTCCTGAAGAGGGGAAGGTAACCAGGAACGAAAAACTCAGAGGAGGGGATAGAAGGGTCAAGGTTAGTCTCACATATAGCTAAGATATCAGGTGAGTTAGTTTGGAGGACTGATTCTACGCTGTTAAAGTTAGTGCGGATACCACGTATGTTTGTAAAGGAGACGCAGATAAGTTTGGGCGTTTTCTGACTAGCTCGTTTAGTTTTACTATTTCGTTTGTTTGATTTCGTAGTGACTTAGTTGGAGAGAGAGAGAGGTCTAGAGTAGAATCAGACGGTCACTAATTGCAGCAAGTGAAGGATGAAGACTGGCGCAGCCTGCAGCATAATGTGGCCTCGGGGTTGCCTACCAGAGGTTCATGCAGGGACGCCCGTCCATGCGCGAAATGGCACTACAGGAACCCCGATATTATTCAACTGTTGATCAGAGCAGCCTCTCAAGACGCTACGCAAGAGTTTGGGCTCCTAACTACCAGTCGGAAGCAGCAACCAGGAAACTGCCAACCCGGTACCCTCAGAATGAAGAGGTGTTGCCACCATGCTCAATAACTGCAAAGAGCTTCCAGCCAAACACTAAGACCAAAGGAGGAAATGAAAAGTATCAGTAAGTGCAGTAAACACTATCTCTTCTTCTATGCGCCTTGTAGGCAATCATGGCCCTCCACATCTCCCTATCCTTTGTTGCTCTTAATACCCTTTCTCTTGTTATCCCTCCCAAACCCTGCTCCACCATCTATTTACTCAGCCATAAGTGATGCACACTTGGGCAATCATGTCTCTTTCAATCCATGACTGACTAGACAGAAGATTTTTCTGCAATAGGTTACCATTACTTTTTGCAGTAGACTGGTTGTCAAGAAAGACGAGAGAACCCAATCTGTCCTGCTATTCAATCCATAGCTGGAGGAAGAAGAGACGGATTAATACTTTTCCCAAGGGTATTTGTCATGTAAACCCATCAAGTACTAAATGCTTGTCTTAATTGTCCATTGATTGAACATTATTTTTCAGAGAGTAATGAAAATAACAGGAAAATTTCATTAGAAACAAAGTAAAGAGTGCTGAACTCTTATGTAATATCAGTAAATGCTGGACAATCACATCATAGATGAAGAAAATTAAAACAACAGAAATGTGCTTCTACAGAAAAATGCCAATAATTCCATGAATTGAATGTGTGAGTAATGAGGAAGATTTAGGGAAAACGGTAGTAACACTTGAAGCTTTATTTCCTTGTGTCCCACCCACATCAGTTTACCCAGGCAACTAGGTCCCACCATTTTACTGTCAAAATAGGCAAATGTAACCACCAAATCTAATCCAGCAATTTCTTTCCCTATACTTCTCGCCTGTGATACTCCCTTCATTGTTTCTCTAATAGCTACAATCTCCAAAAGTTTAAATGCATCCTGAATTGTCATCTTCTATCTCTGTGAATCCCACCTCGCTTTTACCCTTTCTACAACATCAAGTATACTGTTTTCTTCTCTGTTATACATCTTCCCTCATTGTAACCCTCTGTGCATCAGGGGCAGTATTGCCCTGCTTGGGGTGAAATGATTATAAAAAAAAAGAAATATCGCCTAAATGCCACAAATTGGACCCACATGCTGCATTTACACTTGGAATTCCTCTTGAAAGATTCATGGTGCATTGTGGTCAGTGGATCTTTTCTATGACAAAGTGGCATCAGAAAGGTCTTGGGTTATATGGTGTTTTTCTTAGCGGAACTCAGATGTGACACAAGGGTGAAAGTTTGGAAGACCCAGTGAGGATCAAACTCACTTTTCAGTCATAACTGATATAGCAAGACAAGCTTGATAACCATTACCATATTTTGAAGTTCTCAAGATCTTGCCCTGTATGCGTGGAGATTCTTCTTCATCTTCTATGTGCCATGTCTCTTCAGGATGTAGTCAATCACATCTCCCTATCCCTGGTGGCTCTTAGCACATTTTCTCCTGTTACCCCACCCAAACCCCACTCTGCCATCCACCTGCTCAGGCTCTTCAAATATGTAATCCGCTGCTTCCCCTGTATCTTTTTCCCCTCTATCTGACCTGTGTGTATCAGATTCTCCAAGTACTCTTTCCTCATTACATGTCTCAAGAACTTCAGCTGTCTCTTCCTGATGCTCAGTATTAATTTCCTTTTCATTTCCATCCTTTCCAAAACAACATCATTACTCACATGCTCAATCCATATTTGCAGCATCCTTCTGTAGAACCACATTTCAGTTGCTTCAAATTTTTCCTTCATTTTTGATGATATTGTCCAGCATTCACTGCCATATTGAAGGACAGACATCACATAGCAATCCAGTACTCTCTTTGTTGCTAGCAAAATATTCCTATCTCTTAATACTCTGCTCAGTTTCTGGAATGCGTCCTTGGCTATTCCAATTAGCTTTCGGATCTCAGTGTCACACTTTCCACCAGAACACTTCCCAAGTACTTAAATTTTTATATTTGCTTGATTTTAGTATCCCAAACCTGTAATTGGCATTCTGGGCTCCTCCGTTTGCTGAAGAAATGCAACTAACACTAATTAGTACTTAGCCTACTAACTCAATCTGCCAACATACTATCTACACAGATTTTGTAATGTATTGGTACGTTTCTGCAATCTTTACAATAACTGACAAATTCAAGCAATGTGCCTGCACCAAATTTTATATAAAACTTAATAGATATACCAAGTGTAATTTTTTAAAAGATTTTCTTTGGACATTGTTCCTTATTACAATAAACATTATTTTTAGTGGGTATGCAGCTGGGATTTTCTATCATAGTAATAATAAAAAAGAAAACTATTTTATTAAACAGTGGAAAAAAAAAATAAATAAATTAAAAAAAAAAAAAAAAAAAAAAAAGAAGCTTCCCACTGTCTTTTCTACAAATATTTTTGTGGCAATTGCTTTGACAAGCATTTTTTTTTTTTTTTTTATTGGTGCCGCAGACTACATTAATTTAAGCTACTAGACTGACATCTAGGTACCCCCTTTTTACCATTGAAATAATTAAATAATTGCTACTTCAAGTTTCTTTTCTTCGTACTTCGCACCTGCGGAAATCCCTTCTGTTTACTTGCTTCCTTGATAGTTACAATCTCTAAAAATTTAAATGTCAATTGCCATCTTCTATCTTTTTGAATCCCATTCATCTTTTATCGTTTCTTCAATACTCTCTGTACCCAGTCTTGTCTCTGTCTAACCCCCTGCACATTAGTGGCAGTCCTACCTTGCTTGGGGTGAAATGATTAAAAAGAAAAAAAAACTGGCTTAAACTGAGAAGTCTACTGAAGGAAAATTGTGCTTCCAGCAATACTAGAAACTTGCATCCCTTTTCTACATCGGGGAAAATTAAAGTCTGCGGCTACCACTTCAGTCATGAAGACCAGTCTAATAGAGCAAGGTTTGAATTATCTATTTTGATAAGAGTATATTTTTCTGCTAGCTTCAGTTTTGTACCTGAAATATAAACAATCAGTAGGTTTTTTTTTTTTAAAGGATTTTATCCAATATTATTTCTCATTACTGTAAGAATTTCTTGAGTACGAAACTGAATCTAGCAGATACAGATTTGTAGAAGTCCTATGCCAGTGGTCATTAATTTGGGTGTTTAAAAACAGGAATAGCAACTCAAACCCACTCATACTATAACGTTTATAGTAATAAGAAATACTACCAAAACACTAGGCTTCAAGATTTTGGTAACCATTCTTTACATCAAATACAAATTTTTGTGTAGCACGCACATTACAAGGTCAGTCATTAAAGGCAACCAGTCAGCAACAAAAAATGTAGAATAAACATTTGTTATCCGATCCCAGGTTATCATTACCAATTCATAAGCTTTCTTAGAATTATAATCAGTTGCTGAGTGTCAGATCCTAGTTAGAAAACCTTCTGATAACCCCTCATAACTTCGTATCTATGCTGATTTACTACTGCCTCGATAGGTTCAATAAAGTCCAATTGGTGACTGATGTCCAAAATGAACTTCCCCATGTTGTTAACTGGGGAAAAGGATGGCTTGTCAATGTCTCCAAAATTCAACTGCTTTCTATTAATGATCCAAGAGACACCTTTCTGCTCTTTTTCAGCATGATTGATGATGACTTCCCGGAGAGACACACATTGCACTTTCTCAGGTTAACATTCTTGGCTTACATGAAGTAAAAAGACTATATTGAATCCATTGCTTGATCAAATGCTAAGAAAGTTGGTTTACTGCATTGTAGTAGACAATTTTTCCCAACCCCCAAATCTATCTTGCATATTAACAAGTCTACCATTGACCCATGCTTAGAATATTGCTGCCACATGGTCTGGTGCTACGTTATATCTAGATATCTTTAAAAAAAAAAAAAAAAAAAAAAAAATCAGCAATATTATCAATTCTGATCTGGCATCTTGGTTCCAGTTACTTTCCCACCACTGTAAAGTTGCCTCCATGAGCCTTTTCTATAAATACTTTCATGCCAACTGTTTTTATATATATATATATATATATATATATATATATATAAATAAATAAATAAAAAATTTACCTCCTGTCATTGGATTGTATTTTTTTTTTTTTTAAATCATTTCACCCCCAGCAAGGTAGAAATGCCACTGATGAGCTGGGGGCTACATAACTGTAAAAAGATTAATTAGAAAGAGTGAGGAGTACAAACTAGTTAGAAAGGAGCAATAGAAAGCTGAGAATGCAGGTGCGATGACCCCTTTATATATATATATATATATATATATATATATATATATATATATATAATATATATTATCCGACATCAGTGGAATGACTCAAAGTTTCATGCACTACACAGTAATCAGGTGCATATTAAAACAGATTTGAATTTAAGTTAACTAGAGTTTTTGTTTTTTGTTTTTTAAATGTATTAAAATAAGATACTCAAGAGTAGGAACATCAATTTATACATTGGCATCATTTTAGACAGCATATCAAATATTTTGCTACCATTTTTGACTGCAGGGATCCATTTATATATAGTATAGTTATATCCTTATTCTAAAATTAATGTTATCAAAACATGATGCATCTTGGGTATTTTTTTTTCTTTAAAAATCAATTTTGTTGAATTTTCTGTCTTGAGACAAAAGATGTTCAGTTACGCTTATTCTCAAAGCAAAACTATTACTGACTTACCAAATAGCTTTTGTAAACAATCGTCAACAACACCTGCCTACTTTGTGTTTATCTATTGTGCTGTGTATTTGCAATCTTGCCTAGAAAAAATGTTTTTTGAAAACTTGTACTTGTGTAAAATGTAATCCTTGTTTTTTACTTTTCTTTTGCACTCTGCATTACTATTATAATAGAGAGGATATATATATATATATATATGTATCACACACAAAATTAATACACAATTGTATTTATTATAATACAGAGGATGATGTTTTGTTTTGTTTTTGTTTTGCACTTGAAAAATAGGGCAATAATTTCCATATTGAAAGGTGGTTGTTTCATATTGCTGCTTTCTGAGACAAAGTATCCAGTTTGAAAACTTCAAAACGTGTGGTGGAAAATAAAACAACACGAAATAGATAAAATTATATCACGATATAATAGAGCTCATAGCTACTTGTAATTTTAAATCACAAAATTTCTGGGAAGAGCAATTATCACAATTATAACCAGACTAATGTCTTCATCTTTGTTTCTATCCCCCTTCTTCAGGTGTGGAAGTCAATCCATGAAACCATCATGAGAGCATAGACCATTGGATTAAAGTGTTGGCTCATGAAATTGAACTCAATTACTATACTCTATGGATTAGGTAGAACAGATTAAGATTCAGTGGAATTAGGACGAGTCATACTAAAAAAACAAAATGATATCCATAAACATGGACAGTAGTGATTTTTCTAAGTATAGCTTAGATATATATGAGGTAATATTTACTCTATTTACATTATTCAGACTATTGTCCTCATCTTCGTTGCCATTTTTACGATGTTTCAGCTGTTGTACACTCCGACCTTCTTCCTAGCACCAGATAAAGGCCAGAGCATACAACAGAGGAAACATTGTAAAAATAGCAATGAAGATGAAGACAATAGTCTCAATAAAGTCAAGAGAGCAGCTTAGATGTAGCCAAATGTATGAGTCACCCAAAACATGGACAGTGGAATGAGAACGATCTACCCAAGAGTAGAAATAAAGCATTCAGTTTGAAATTCCCTGACGGTTATGTGGATCAACAGATACTTGAAGAAGGCTGAAATGTACAATGGCCAAAGATGAGGACATTAGTCCTAATGTAATGTCACAAAATATCTGTACATAATTTTCAAGATATTAAAGTTGAAATCTTTTAGAATAGGAGCATTAGAATAAAAAGAAAAAAAATCCAAGAAACAAATACATCTTACAAATTTTTAATGTTTTTTTATCAGAATTTGTACAAAAATATTTTCTCTAACAAAAGATCAACAAGTTATGTTTAACTTTATTACAGAACCTTATATAAAAAGAATAAAAACAATGCCATTTCTAAAATCGAATAGAATTTATCAAAAAAGATAAGTTTTAGCTGATCATTTTTAAAGTGTATCTGTGTTTTTGAATTAAGAGCAATGTACACAACTTAATGCTCAAAGTTTATACCTAATTATTTAGACATAAATAAGTCACTATTTGGTAGTGTAAATTTTATGCATCTTCAATTAAAAGGCACAAAATCAGAAAATGTTATCTTTATGTATAACGTCGTTGTCTCTAAAATAATTTTAGGTACAACATTATATAAGGCATAACATCTTGAAGTGTTGACGAATCAGAACAATCGAAAAATAAGAGTTGTTCCCCTTGACCATAAAAATATAAAGGTAACAAGTCAAGGTTTGTCTATTTGATAAATAAAACGAAAAATAAGCATTAAAGTCAATTTTTTGTTCACATTTCATATATTTAAGTTAAGTGACATTTTATTAAACTTACGAAAAATAATTCACTAAAAAGGTAACAACTACCCCACTAAAGCATTTACGAATAGTAAACAGAAAATTAAGAAAAAAGTTTTATTTGATTGTTCAAGAATTTATTGATTTCACACAGACCCTGATACAATCTTAGGACAATAGATAAATATGAGTGAAGTAGAAGTATCATAAATAGGCAGGATTAGTCAAAGAGATAAGTGATAAGTAATTTGCAGAGGCAAGCAGAGAAATACGTTCCAAAAAATTCTTTTATAAAGTCATACAAAAATAGCAAGAGAGGAGAAAAGAGAGGAAAATTATTCACATGTCACAAAATTTCATGCCAACTCTCACCGGTCTGAACAAGCCACAATGTCTTGAAATAATATTTCCTTTCTAAATGCATATATAAAGATAAAAAGTCAGGAAATTTTTTTTCCTATTGTTGAAATTTAAGGTGCAAGAAATTCAGCAAAAAGGCTTTTGTCTTTTTTTCATTTTTATAAATTTAAAATATAAAATTAAAGAAATATTCACGTTAAAAAAAAAAAGAAAAAAAATCAAGCTGACTAAAATTTAAATTTTAGTAAAAATTTTAGTGTAAAAATTTTAGTGTAAAAATTAGTCCTAAAAGTAACCCAAATATCAATTTTTTTTTATATTTGCTAAAACAGCAAAGTTGTGAAGTTTTATAAAATGAAGTTTTTTTTTTACTCTAAAAACATTTTTCCACCATCAAAAGAAATTTTTATCTGTGCCTATTTGACATTTGCTTTCTACAATGACAAAAAGCCAGACCAGTATCAAAATTCTGAAGAGGAATTTAGAAAATGGTATAAGTTTTACTTGAGATATAGAAAAAGAATTGTGGGTGTGAAAAGCTCAAAGAAATGAAGTGAGGCATTGACAATCTATATACATTATATATACAATGTATTTATAATTTCAAGCTATTTATATATACATGCAAATCTCTGGAAGAGATGTGATTGTGCAGAAATTTAAAATGGCAGTTTTTATTTTGTTTTGTTTTTTTCGGGGGGGGGGGGTCTTCTTTTTTTTAGGGATTTTTTTTTATTGTTTTTGTTTTTTGGGGGAAGTGTTTTTATTTATTTATTTATTTATTTTTTGTTTGTTTTTGTTTTTTTTGACAGAATCAATCATTTAAAGTCGAGTTGACATGGTTGTCCGCGAGGGGACATGTGCTGTACTACTGCCAGCATGTTTACTTTTTGGTGTGAAATGAGACGCTTGGTGATCAATAATGCTACTGCGGCAATGGCTTCGTTCAACAGAATTCAGAATTTTCTGCAACAAAAAAATGAATAATAAAATAAAAGAGTCAAAGCAAAAGTAACAAAACCTATCACAATCCTTACTTATATTTGCATCAGTTATCCTAGTGACAACACAAAAGTCGCTACTAGTGACAGTAAGTCTAAGAAAAATATTGATTTTGTAATAATGTTGGTTTACAAGTCAAAGCAAAAAAGCAACAATAGAAAGCGAGATCTTAGTGAGATGACTGAATGATTAGACATTTTAATTTTAGTATTGTTTATGATTTTAAAGAGTCATTAACCTCTCCAATATTGTGTCCTTTTTGCATCTAGTCATTGGTAACATTTTGATTGAACAAGTCTTTAATCTTCAGATATAATCAATGGGAGCAAAAGAAATTCTCTTCTCTTAGGAACAACAGATACAGGATATAGATATTCCAAATTAAACATTGATAGATAAAGAAATATTGTGTCTTCTGCAAAGAAATTGCAAAAATATAAACACCAGTGTTTATCTGAGAGAGAGAAAGAAAGATAGATCAATGAATCCTCTACCAGAATTCTGCAAAATGCAATCTTATCAAGTTTATTTTCTTTTAACAATATCTGGACAAAAATGTGTTTAATTTGGTAGAAGAAAATATGGATTTTACAGATGCAGTCTTTTGAGAAAATTAATCATTCATAATTTTATAATAGTAAACTCAGATGAAACAGTACAGTTGAATCAAAATAGAACAAAATTTATCTTTCTTGTTCAGAATTAAATAGTAAAAAGAATTGTATTTTTTTTTTTCTCTACATATAGCAATTCTTTCCTTTTATGGCAAAAATATATTTTATATTAATAAACAACATACACCACCCCACAACCACTTATCTGAAGATATTATGCATTGTTTGATATTAATCTTGCAACAAAGAGGAGCTGGTAAATTTTCAGAAACCAAAACAGTAAGACAGGCAACAGGAGGATCTCCATGGGTAGACACACAAATGTGCACACAAATAATTGATAGCATATTTAAAGACTTACTTGGGAAAATCTAATAAGAGAACATTTTTAAAAAAATTACTTTTTCTCTTCATGTTTTAAATAAAAAGGTAACTGTACACATGAATGGAAAGTTTCATGGATAAATCTAACCACCTTGCAGTCATTGCTCATTGTTTGAACATTATTTTTAAAATAGTAGTGAACATGTAGGCAACTGAAGAGTTTTAAGGCAAATCGAAACAGACAGATGGAATTTCTTGAACAATAAGGAAAGAAGAGTTGTGTAAATTGACAATAACAGGACATATTGAAGCGAAAAGGGCCAGAAGAAAGCAGCCAGTAACCTATCTAAATGGTTGATATGTTAGAACAAAGATTAGGTGAGATAGTAAAAAGAAACCTAAGACCTAAAAAAAAAAAAAAAGAAAATTGTGGACATCCATGATTGCCCATGGCACATAGAAGATTAAAGCCGGTGGTGGTGGTGTGGGGGGGATTTCTTAACTTGTACAGAACTATGTGGGGAATATTTGCACTTAGTCCATTAAGATTAATGGTCAAGTGTGTGAGAGAGAGAGAGAGAAAGAAAAAAATATACTTACTGCAAATTCTTTATAAGATCCAGTTGACGTGAGGCTAGAATCTTTTTGAACACCTCCTTTTAGAGTCTTATGCAACATCTGGCTTGTACGGTCAGCTTTTCTCCCATGGCCGTAAGCGTCCAGACCTACGTCGAGATGGAGCCTTACAGAAGGAAGTAAAAAAAAAAAAAAAAATTTTTTTTTAAATTTTAAAATATATTAACATTAAAAAAAAAAATTTTTTTTAAATTTTAAAATATATTAACATTAAAAAAAAAAATTTTTTTTAAATTTTAAAATATATTAACATTTATTGCTATCTAGTTTTGTGAATATGCATTTTTGCAAACAATTTTGAATAGCATTGACCAGTGATTTCCCAAATATTATAAAATGATTATATTGTTTTAGAAATAAATTTTGACATCTTTATACTAATATTGATTCTATTCACCCCATGGTTTTAATTTTATGATATTGAGACTTTCCTTTATATAGCTGCTTCAAAAATGTTATGAATTTACAAATAGAACTAATATTTTTCAAGGAAAAGTTAAGACATAAAATTGTGAAATATATTAAATACTATTGACCAAGAGGACAAATATCATCTTCAATAAAGCAGTGAAAAATAATGATAAATAATAAACTTACAGACTTAGAGTTAATCATATTAATGTTTGTGTTGTTAACTCTTGTGGCAGACAGGGGAGTTCTTGTACAAGTCATTAGCTGTAAAAAAAATAAATATAAAAAAATAAATATAAAATCTGATTTCTGAAGAGAGAAAAAACATTTGATACATTTCAGAATTTTTTTTTTTTTTACCTAAGTTACAAATATTTTCCTAAGAATAAACTATAAATTATATCATTTTTATGAACAGTGTTAATATTTTGTCCAAAGCTTGATTGTATGACAATATTATCTGGATATTTAAAGCAGAATGGCCAAATTTTACTGATTGCTTATTAATTTTTATTCCAAATATTCATGTTGTTAGCATAACTGATATGGGTACATTTTCAAACATTTGAAGACAGGAAGAGAATAAATAAAAAAAAATGAGTACAATTTCAAAACCTTTTATACAAATTACTAATTTAAGAGAATATCTAAAATTTTGGAGATTGAATGTCAAATACATAGACTACATTTCAAGTTGAAGCCATGAGTTCTAGTCCTGACATATGGATAAAAAATAATAGCTTAGCCATTAAAATAAATACGAATTAAATTTTTGATATTAAAATTTTGCAAGGTTGTCCTGAAAGTACGGCCCATGTCATTTCCTCTGAAACTCTTAAATCAAAAAAGTTTTGTTTTTACACCACGTGATACAATATGACATGATTTCTATTGTTTTGTTTTTTTTCTTCTTTTATATGATGTATAAAAATAATATTTTTAAGAAGGAGGTAATGAATGTTCATAAATGTGCTTTAATGAGTGTAATGTGTCAAGACAGTTGAAAATGCTTGAAGGACACAAAACATTGAAGATAAAATGCACAGCAGAAGGCAACAGAATGTCAAAGTTTTTCTAAGGCACATTTAAAAAGTAGTTTCAAAATTGGGACAAATTCATCACCACAGGTGGAGACCGTTTTAAAATAGTGGCATGCAGTAAGCCAAAGAGTTATTTTGCACGTCATAGAGAAAGAGTCATGTAATTGACTATATATGTCTTGCAGATGAAGAGTCATGATCTAACAGGCATCACTTTCAAGACAACCAGTGTATTATGAACACTCAAGACCAAATGGAACTATTCATTCAGTATGGACAAGATTCTAGGGAGTAATTTGTAAAGAAAATAAAAAAGTAAAAAAGAATAGAGAAGAGAATGAAAATGGAGATATTGGCTCAAAATTTGGTAAAATAAAAAGAAGGTTGAACAGGCAGACATAAAGGAGCATCACAAAAGGTATTTAACAGAAAATGGTCACAAATGATTTCAACTTTGACATCCAAAGGTTTTAAGTCTCAGTAATCTATTTTCAATCAGTTCAATACACTTGAAATACTAATCAATACCATTAGTTAAGTGCTGAACTAAATTTATATATTACTTCAATTATATTAATTCAGGAAATTTGAAGGTACAAAAGCATACTGTTTAGAAATAAGAAAAAAAATAAATAAAATTTATATATATATATATATATATATATATACACACACATATATATATATATAAAAATATCATGAAGGCACATCGCAAATCAGTTAAAGAAAAAAAAGTAAAGAAACTTGGTGAGAAAGGTTAGTTGTTAAAAGAAATATTGAGATAACAAGCAGAGAAACGGAACATTTTTAGATAACAAAACTGTCATTCCAAAAATTGTTCTGAAGCTAACAATCCTATTTTCAGGCAAAGGAGGGAAGTTCATTTTGATATTTGCACCAGTATTTAAAAAGGAAAAAAAAAATCTTAATATTAATAAGGAAACACAGTTAACAATGTGTAGCTTTGTTTTTCTCCTCGATTTTTTTTAATGTAAAACTAAGAGAAAGATTCTGAAAACCTATTGAGAAACAATTTCATCACATCTGAAAACAGTTCCAGTCTCAAGCTTAACATTTTCATAAACAATGTTAGCCTCAGAATTAATAAAAGCAGAAACTGGTTGTAAAGAGTGATAAAGAAAAATAAATAGACAAAATGCCAAACTAAAGTAGAAATTTGTTAAACAATCTTGCCTGTTTCTTGCCACACAAGAATTTTAGCTGGCTTCTCTAAAAATTAGGACAAGAAATAAAAATAAAGGGATTTTGTTACAAATCATGAAAAGCTTTAGCTGAAATAATGAGAGCAAGTGGAATTAAGATAATATATTATGTGAAATTATACATTAAATAAATATTATGAAAGTGAATCAATGTATAATATAATCAAAGATGAAAATCACCAAGTAAGGCCATTTCACAAAGGAGGGAAGAGATTTACAATGGAGCTAAGTGCCAAGAAGTAGGAAGATCGAGTGCGGTTAGTGAAAAGGTTAAAATGCTTGTTGTCCAGAAGGAAAAAAATAATTTCAAAAACATGGCCTAACTCTTAAGCCATCCAGAATGAACTGATGATAGTATAATTTCCTTTCATCATCTAAATATTGCATTTCCTCAAATATAAACTGTTCATTTCATATTTCAATTTGAAATGTTAAGAGAATATTCCTTCTAGAATATAAAATGCAAAGCAGCTTGTACATTTATTTATCAGTCACTCAACCTGATCTCTCCTTTTTTAATACTGATAAATTTCTATTGTTACAGAAGGCATGACTCAATACAAATAATATGCATCATGTTACTATAACAAATTATTTCATGGGAAATAAGACTGCTAATATATTGTTTTGGAGTTTGAGTTAAAAAAAAAAATGATTTAAAAACAAAAATCAATTTTTTCACATGAAAATTGTAGATAAAAATCCTGGATTACTCATGAAACAAAATCATTGCAATAGAAAAATTTACTTAATACTCTCATTTTTAGAGAGTACAGTTAAATTAGTTTTTAAGTAAATTTCTTTATACTTTTATTATATTACAATTGAAAAATTCATCAAGTAAGCTTTGATAGATGCATGGCTTGATATTCAGGAATTAAAAAAAAAACAAAAAAAAAAACAGTATAATTATTACACAATTTCATTTCTTTAGAAAGAGACTAATTTAAAGTGTTTGAGGATACATAGATAGATGAGATTAAAATATCTGACTGGATGGCTAAGAATGATTAATGACCACATGATAATTATTCAGTTGTTATAGAAAGGCAGAAATTACAATACAAATATTACCCAAGTTTCTGGAACAAATTATACGACATTCTATCACAGTTATAAAAGAAAAAAAGTAGCAATGCTGAAACAGCAATTTCATAATCCTTGTAAGGAAGATTTTACGACAATTTTTGCAAGAATCTCATTACATATATACAATTTGTGGGTAAAAAAAAAAAAAATATTAAGTATTTAAAAAACAGATATTGAATTGTTATCTTGCTTTTGAATGTATAATTCATAAGGTGAAAAAATAAACTGCAAAAGTGTTTATAAAGAAAATAAGGTCAACTTTTAAAATAACTAAAAGTGAATGCATTCTACTGTTAAAATGGCACAAGTTCAAAAGCAACCTAATGTTCCCATGTAGAAAAGAACGAGATGGCACATACATCTTTTACCACCAGCAAATGTTTTTCCTTTGGTCTGTTTAATGTTCAAAGTCCATTAAAGGGGGGGGGTATTCATGTGAAAATTTTTAGATACATTTGTACAAACAATTTTCTTAACGTTATTCAACTTTCTACAAAATAGTTAAATTAATAACTAATTAAATTAATTAAAGTCTGATTTTAGTCAGAAATCTTGGATTCAATAAATAAAAACAGTATTAGGAAAAAAAAACTTAGAGAAAATACACTGAAACATCAAAATATTTATATTTTATTTAAATATTCCAGTTAACTTTAGCAAAAAATAAAAAAAAATAAAAATTATGATTGCTTTCTAAAATCAAGAGACAACAGTAAAAAAAAAAAAAAGAAGCTAATAACATTATACAAAAGATAATGAAATATCGAAAATGGTAAGTCCATTGTAGTACCTACCTACTAAATTGAGTAATTAGTCACCATAAGTAATCACAGACATAATACACACACATACATTATATATAAATGAGCAACCACAGTATAATTGATTTCTTTACACAACAGAATAAGTCACATGTCTTGAAATATATACAATATGTAATCAAATGATGACAATGCGAAAATTCTATCATGAGAATGAGGAAGAATCTTAAAAAGGTTCTTCTAAAATTAATATTAACAATATAAATACAGAATTCTTGCAGAGAACAAAAGTAATATAGTTCATCTTTTTCTAGAAAAAGAACAGGTTCATATTGTTTATAAAAATTGGTGAAGCTAAGCAACATGCTAATATAAGAGCAAGAAAAGATATTTAATATTAGACAAAGCCAACTGTCAATAAAACAAGCAAATATTTTGAAGCAGGTCACATCAAGCTTTTGTAGCAAAGAGATTCTCTTTTGGACAGCAGTTAAGATTTTCATAGACAAGCAAAAGTCTCCATTTTTTCTTGTTGAGTTGAACATAAATTTGGAGAGAGAAGACCATTTACCCTTCGAGTTTTATTTGTAACAAGCATGGATGGAGTTCCTGGAATCCGTCCCCGCTTCTTGGGTGTGGCATTTGGCTTGCTGCCATATTTCATCTCCGTCTCAATTTGCAATGCTTTCGTCTTATGCTGAAAAGGAGAGAAAAAAAAATTGGAAAATTCCAAATATAAAATTGAAATTAATTTGAAATTTCAAAAACAACCACTTTATACAAGTATTAGGTTATTCAGAAAAGTAATGTCTTGATTTTAGAATAAAATTTTATTTCTGAATTAATGTATTCAAATGGTGTTTAAATCATTCTAAATAGGAGCCCCGAAAATATATACATTTCTGCCATAGAGTTACGATAAAAACTGTAAAAGTTTGAATACCAATAAACCCTTGAATGCAGTTTCTGCATCACCTTTGCAATGAAATAAGCTTGGGGGGAAAAAAAAAAAAAAATTGTCAAGATGATTGAAAAGGTTGTAGTTAGTGGTGAGAGAGAGATTGGGAAATAAACAGAGCTTTTTCAGTGTCAATCCTGGTAACATGTGGCTAATCATAGCTATGAAGCAGAATTGAACCTTATCAATTAACCAGTGCCAGTTACATTTTTGCTTTACTTCAGCAGTGATGCTGCATTTAGATTTCAGAAAGCTAATTGGTTGGTGCAATTTGGATTTTGGAAAGTGTTTGGGTCTTTCATCATGATCTAGCTATTGAGCTAATCATCTACAAGTCACTATTCCATCAAGAAATGGATCATTCAAATTTTAGATGCAGCAACAAACACTTGAAACATTGAACTCTCTCACTGAATTCATGTGGAATTCATTTATTAAGTTTCACGATGTCAATTTTCTTGACATGATCAGACATTGTTGATATATGCTAACACTCATTATCTGAGACATTTCTCAAACACTTTGATGTAGGTTTTGTTTACATATTTTTCCAATTGCTGATTGTCAATTGCAGATAGCTGTTTTCCCCCCAACAAGTCCTACAATTTAACCCATAGTTGGGAGAGGAGATGATTCATACCCTCCATCCAAGGTATTTGTGTGTAAGTGAATGTAATGAATAACTAGATTTAAACTCATCTCTTATTTCTCATCCTGAACCACTATAAAATTATACCTTCTGTGGACTGTTGTAATAAAAATGGGGGGGGGGGGAAGAATTATTAAAATAGGCAAAAAAGAAATAGGAAAAGTAATTTTTTTTTCTTTTAAAATTTTCTGAAATCTAATAAATTTTCTCATACTTTAACACATCAACTGCCAAAAGGTCAATTACAAAATCTGTTTTCAAAATAGCCAACTTAGACAATAACAAATTTTTATGAGTTGCTTTATAGCTTCAACTGAAGTCTTAACATTATTTTTACACCACAAATAAACTTGGTGCTCGCAGGTGAAAATGTATCAAAAAGTGCCAAACATAAGACAATTTGTAGTCGGTGTCACAATAAAAACACTGCCAACCACAAGTTGGTAGTCAATGTATTAATCAATTCAACTTATCTGCGAAAAATGATTAATTACCAATCAAAACAAAGATCAGTATAAAAAGATTAGAAAAAGAAATTTGAAAGTTTAAAATCTCAAATCAATTTCTTCTCATTTCTGATACTTACTCTTTGTTCTTTCTCTCGTTCTTTCTCTTCTTTTATCTGTTCATAACGCTTGACGACATAATCAGAGAATGTCGTTCCATAAATGATAAATTTTAGATTTTGTTCCTCTTCCCATTTCTTAATCAGTTCTTCCAGATTTGACTCGAGCTGAGAAAGAGAAAATATAAATTTTAAATTCAACGAAATGCAATTCCAATGACAAGTTGATACTGACCATTATAAATCTTCAGTAACATTTAACAATTTTTACCTCTTCAAAACTGATTTTCTATTAATTATAAGAATTTCCAAGGAAGCTCTTGCCTTTCATCCAATTTGGGTACTAGAAAAGGTACTATCAGAAAAGTCCTGGATTGTATATGCTGGGATTTTACTGTTCAACAGTGCAGCTAACACTAATTGATAATCAGTCTACCAATAAGACACTGGTTACTTACATGTTCTGTTCAATTATCACACAGTTTTATAACATTGTTTAAATGGCTCTGCAATCTTTACAATGACCAACAAATTCAAGCAATACGTCTGCATCAAAATTGCACAAAGTTTGGAAAACTTGTTACTATGGCCTTTGAAATATTTCATTAGACTTTTGAGAAACATTCTTTTTGTCAAACATTTTTGAATGGCAAACCAAGTGTCAATTGAAAATGATAAGCATTCAGAGGTACCAATCATTAGTAAAAAGCAAGAAAATGCTACAAAAAAGAAGAAGATTCATCAACTCAACTATGAAGCTTGTCACCAAACAATCCAGCTTTTTGACATAATTGGAATCAGTTATGAAGTCTGATGATTCTCAGAAAAACTAAGCATGCATGGTGTTTTAAAGGCATGGAAGAAGTGCATCTCCAAGAGCACAGTTTTGAAGGTGGTGATGGTCAAATTTAAACAAATATTATTTGCTGGGGTAAAAGTCCATTAAGCCCAGGAATTTTTTCATACTACCTCATAAAAAAATAAATAAAAAAACTATACTGATATTGTCAATTTGAGCACATTACACTATAGTGCATTTAAGATTATTAGGCTTACTATGAAATATTAACTAAAGCAGGAAATCTTTCATCCTTTAATTGGAAAAAAAAACAAAAAAAAAACGAAAATGTTCAGAATTATTTTTCAAAGAGAAACCTTGCTTTAAATTAAACTATATTATACTTGTCTTCTGCTTCTTTTCAGGGAGAAAAAAAAAAAAAAAAAAAAGGAACAGAAAAATTACCTTAGGCAAATCTTTCATGATTCTCTTCCTTGTTTTCTCCTCTTGAAGCAAAGCACCACCTCTGTTGTTATATCGATTTGGATCATTGGCTTTTTTCTAGAGAAAAATAAAATGAATTTTAAAATAATTTACTTATTTACTAAAATAAACTACTCAAACATTTTGGGCAGAGTGTAATTATAAAATGTCGAACAATGGTCAAATGCAAAATAAATAACAGAACTGTCCAAAAATTAAAAAGTTTGCAATAAAAATAACAGAGTAAAATAACATGAAGCAAGCAAATATGTGCAAGGCAAATTAATAAAGCAAAAATGTTCACAGACTAGGAATTAGTATTGATACACAAAAGCAAGTTCAAACTTAGTGAGCATAACATTCTGGCTTCTAGATAAAGTAGATAGGCACCAAGTCATATCAAACTGCAAACCGGCCAATTTTATTGGCTAAGAAAGAGAAAAGAAAATTACCAGCATGCATTTGTGTGCTTTTCTCCATAAAAGGTGTTTTTCAGTCATTGTCAGTAAGAGTGGAATGAACACCCTATCACCCCCAAACGATTGGATAAGTGCACTCATACCTCCCCTAAATCCCCCTTTCTATGGGATGAATAAATACAGATACATTGCAAACATTTACATGTAATTTGCATATCATTTTTCCTTTTAATATTTTGATTTTTTTTTCTTCACATCTTTTTTCGCCACACAAAAAGGGGTAGTAGTAATAATAATAATAAAAAATCAGAATAAAAAGAAAAAAGTTCAGTACAGCACCTCGTTTAGAGCCGTGAATAATTTATTTAATTGTTCTGCTGATAAATTCATTAAAACATTTTCTGCCAATAGTCTAATTTTATTGTATCATTTTGAATCTTAGTCCTTATTAAGTGGTACTTTTATGTCTACCTGTTTTGAACGTTGATGATAGCTCTTGCTCAGAATGCAGTCTATGGTGCCTTAATTATTGCAATAGATAGCGGCTTGTTCTTTTCCAGTTGCAATAATTACGGTGGCTAATAACTGACTATGAAATTTTGATTCTTGTGCTGAAGCCACCAACATCCTGTATCTAGCTTCATGTTTACAACTCTACTGTAGACTGCTTTCTAGTTTTTCACAAAATCATTGAATTGTTTGGTGCTAATTGGAAACTGTATCCTGTAATACTATGGTGGTCTTTTGAATTTTTCTAGTCAGCATTACAAACACTTCTTAAAGTTAGAGGCTTATTTGATTTATTAAACACTAAACTGTGTGTGTTTGTGTTTTTCAAACAGGATAAGACTTGTTTGGCTCTTACCAAGTTTTCCATGGTAGGAGTCACAATATTGCGATAAATTTTGTTACCATGTAACTTATACCTGGATGAGTGACAGTCAGAACATACCAGGCTGACAATTATCTCTTGGGAACATTTCCCGTCTGCTGATTCAGCATTGCTTTTGTCCAGTAGATTGATATCCAATTTCACAAGGTGTTGACTGAGGTTTACAATCTTGCATTTCAAATTTGATTAGAATTTTTTCAATATGTTTCATTTGATTCATCTCTATAGTTATTTTTAAAACATAAATTGTATACCCAGAAAGAAAGCTGTCAAAAATCGGTCATTTTGAATTGTTCATTTAAAAGTGTTAATGCAGAATTGCAAATTACAGCAATGGGTAGATCCTCAACCCAAACAATCAATCATAAATTGTATTTGAAGTGTTCTTTGTGTAAATACAAGAGTCTACCAAGGATTATGAGAAACCTTGAATTAAATATGTGTAGGATTTCATTCCAATTTCATTCACACTGTTTAAGACCATGTAAGGATTTTTTCAATCACAATACAAGTTTATTATTGGTTTTGCTGGTAATGGAATAACCTGCATGTTGGAGATATACTTCACAGTATATCAATGCATTTAAATTTGTCCATTTTCACATCCATTTGGAGGGCAAATAAATTATAATGAACAGCTAATTGCATTAAAGTTCTTACAGGCAATAAACATACTGTGGGGAAGTTTTGTGATAATCTATTCCAGGTTTTTTTTTTTTTAAGTAGTCTTTTGCAACAATTCTCACTTTGAAATGTTCATTACCAGTGTTATTAGTTTTAAATAGTATAAGCCCACTGACTGCCTACAACAGTTTAACCAGTTCCAAGCTCTGTCATTTCATATGTATTATTTATTTTTAGTGCAGTTATTTCTTTTTTCATAGCCTCTCACCATTTTATAGAGTCATTTGGAGTAATGGCTTCATTGTAATTAATGGGTATATTCTTTACCAAACAATAATAAATCTATAGTCAGATTTATTACATCGTCCAATTTTTTAACGTAATCTTTTAAATATTCCGGTATTTTTCATAACCTGCTTTGATATTATCAGTTGATTATCTCGGGTATTATCGCTTGAATTTGTTGATTGTATAGTTCCTCTTTCTTGGTTCCCCTCTCCAGAAGGGATTTCATTTAATAGTTGGGAAGCATTGCATCATTTTGTCCCAGTGGAAGTAAAGAAGTGTCAGATACAGGAATTTTAAAGTGTTCAGTAAATTTTACATACCTCTCTTGATGTTCTTATTTTCAGGTGTGTGTATGTGTGTATGTATATATATATATATATATATATATATATTAAATAGGTAGGACTTGATTTGTTGTAGCCTTTGAAAATTGTTTTTTTTTTCACCTTTAGTGCCGAATTTCTATCTTGTATGTAGGGATAACAAATTGTGCTAAATGTATGCATATTGACAGGTGGGTTAGGTTTACAACCTGTGAATATTTTAAAAGCAGTTCTCTGACAAACACCGATATTTAATATAAGCGGTGGTCATAATAGCATATGACCACAAAAACTTTGGTAGCTTCGATTCTATTAAAAGATATTTAGCTATTTCAAAAAGATCGACAATATGGTTATGCAGTACTATTTTGGTGTGCAGTGTATGAAGCAGATTTCTCATGTTTAGTTTGGTTATTAATTAAAAGTTTCAAATTTTTAAGAAGTCAATTCTGAGCCATTATCACTCAGGTGTTTTATAGAGCCTTACAGAGCAATGTCAGCCAAATATTTCTTTGTGATGAGAAATGTATCACTTTTTGGTTTCAAAAAATAAACCATAATTAGACCAGAATAATCACCTGTGAAACAAAGTTTACATTTGAAGCCATTCAAAGATCTCAGTTCAATCGGATTGGCTAGATGACAGTGAACAAGGCCTAGTATTTTAGTTGCACTTTTGTTGGCTAATTTGTTTTTATACTGTAATATTTTGTCTTGGATACATGGTTCACAGTTTAAATTTGGCTTATTGGTAATTTTCAAGCCTTCCACAACTTCTTGTAGCTTTCAGATTGCAATGTCCAAAAATTTGATGACATTGTTTTAGGTTACATGTAACAGTTCTGGAGGTTATTGCAATATTTAAATAGTGTATGCATCCATTTATTTTTATGTAAAATTTATGTAGATGAGTTTCAAATAATTACAATCATATGTTATGGAAGCCCCTTTTTTGGTAGCCTTCTTGTACTAAGAATATACTTTGAATGTAGAGATGTATTGAATATCCATTAAAATGCAATCTTGCATATTTCTTTCCATGTCAATTACAGTTACTAGAGGATCACTTCTTTTTAAAGCAATATTACTAGTTCAACTGCCATTTACCAGTTGAATATGATGATTTACTGGATTAACACCATTATTGAAAGCAAGAAATTTAGACTCATCTGTAATAACATGCGTGGTAGCTCCACAGTGAACAAGTAAACCTTTTTTGTTGGAAACGGTATCTCGTCAAATTGAAAACAGAAATTATGTTCATCATCTGGAACACGTTTCACATTTAGCACAAAATGAGCTTCCTTTTTGTTTCTGTACTTGGTAGTTTTATGTCCAGGTTTGGAACAAGCATGGTAGATAATATTTTTGTTGGATGGATTGGAATTATAGTGTCTTGAAGGGGAGAATTATTTAATGGGTAATTCCAAAATTTACTTCAGCAGTCAGGGCTTTTATGTCCAAGTTTACCCCAAGTAAAACAGTTAAAGGACATTAATGCGCAACTTTGGTCTTGGCATTTGGAGAGAGTCATTATGGTATTTTCACTGCTATTCTCCTGTATCATCTTTTCAGTTTCTTTGAAACATTGTGTTAGTCGCTTGTATTTCTGAGTAATAACAGTAGTAAATGGCTTGAAACTGCACAGATCTTTTAGGACCATAGCTGTTAGCAAATCATTGCTAATTATCTTCCCTGGCGTTTTTTAAAAATATGATCTGCGTTTTCAGCTCTAATGATAATATTTTTTTTTCTTAATCGTATCACCCCGAGCAAGGCGGTAACGCCACTGATGTGCAGGGGGCTACATAATAGTGAAAAGATTGGAAAAGAGAAAGCCGGAAACCACATCCTAAACAGGGAACAAGGGATGAGCCTCTTAACCTGTTCAATAGATGTGGGTGGAGTGTGAACCGGGCGATAGATCTATCTACTCCAATTGAAAAAAAAAACAAAAAAGTAAGTGAGAAGATTGGAAAAGAGGAAAAGCCGGAAACCACATCCTAAACAGGGAACAAGGGATGAGCCTCTTAACCTGTTCAATAGATGTGGGTGGAGTGTGAACCGTGCGATTTGCTTTGCATAAAGAGGATATACAGGAAATTATTTTTTTCATTTTCCTTTTGATAAATAGTGCTATCTCAAAATTTGCAGTGCTTTTCTGTTATTGTCAAGGGCTTCTGAGACTGATCATTACGAAAATGAGTTTATTTAGCTAACTAATTTGCATTCTTTTCACTGTACTCTTTGTTATTAGGATGATCAAATGGTGCCAAGATTGTTTTCTGTAGTTTTTGGCTTTACATGTAACCCCAAAATTTCACCTCCCATAATTCATATTTAGATTTGTCACTATTGAAACAGAATCTATTTCTGGTCTGATAACCTGTAGAGTGAGTAGTCATTGTCAAATACAAAATAAATAATAGAGCTGCCCAAGAAAAAGAATTATAGTTTGCAATCAAAATTAAAAGGAACAGAGCAAAATAATATGAAGCAAACAATATATGCAAGACAAATTAATAAACAAAAAAGTTCAGACTAAGAATTAGCATTGACACAGACAAGCAAATGTAGCATTCTAGCTTCTATATATATAGCAGATTAGCACCAAGTCATATCAAACTGCAAACTGGCCTATTTTATTTATATTGACTTAAGAAGAAAAAAATAAAAATCTCATCATACATTTGTGTTCTTTTGCTTATAAAAAGAAAAAAATTGCTTTACTATTTTACACACTAAATCTATTACAATTTTCTAACTTATAAAATCAAAATTTATAAGGCTGGGAGAATGTCATATTCTTACTTAAATTTCCAACTACCTCCCTTTCAATGATCTCTACATGAACTCTTAATTTCAGTGTATTTATCTGCCCTTGTCCGGGAACACTTCAGTAGAAGATAACCGATCCTTGTTTGTTGTTCATTAAAGCCTTACATCTTAAGGTAACTTCGCCTCTACTCATTTCAGGACTTACCTCAAGAACTGTGAATTCTTCCAGTAAATGTTCCCACTGCTTCACCTGACTATAAAGGGTTTCATGTCTCTGATAGAATGCTTGAAGGCGACCAATTTCAGCTTCTAAGGCATCCACAACAGAATCAGTAAACACACCTAAAATAAACAAGAATTTTTTTTTTTTACAATTTACATTCCTGTTAGAGTTAAATTCATAATACTTTTTCTTTCCTTTTTTTTTTTTTTAAAATCATCTCACCCCAAGCAAGGCATTCCACTGCCACTATTGCGCATGGGGCTACATAGGAGAAGGTAAAGAGAAGGAGTGGTTAGACATAGGAAATGTCAGGAGGAAGGTGACAGATGAGTAAGGATAGCGAGGATGAGGGTTGGGCAGATGGGAAGAGTGTCTGATAGAATGGGAGCAGGTTAGTGTGTTAGGAGGTGTCTATTGACCTTACATTTAAACTCCTGGAGATTGTAGCCATCAGGGAAGCAATCATTTGGAAGAGAATTCCACAGTCAGAAAGTGCGAGGAAAGAAACTGTTGGAGTAGAAGTTACGGCTGCATTTTATCGGTTTCACTGTAAAAGGGTGGGATCTAGTTGCTAATCTAGTATCTCGTTCAAATTCGTATTTAGGGGGCACTAGTGATCTAAGTTCATCAGAGCAGAAGCCGTGGAAGTATTTATAGAAGAGACACAGGGAAGCCACGTTGCGCCAGTGGGAGAGAGACTGCAGGCGGTCTGCCAAGTCGGTATCTATCACATTATAGACCCTCCTCTGAACCTTATCGAGAAGCCCAAGGAGAACAGCAGGGGCACCCAACCAGATATGGCAGCAGTATTAAATGCACGGGCGGATGGTAGATTTATATATGTGCAGGATAGATTTAGACGGAAAAAACTTCCGGGCCCTACACAGAGAACCGACTTTCATAGCAGCGGATTTAGCAATGGATTCGATATAGTCATTCCATTTGAGGTCCACTGAAAGTGTGAGACCAAGGAGGCGTAGTGTTTTACTCTCTGGGAGACAAGCCTGGTCCATGCTAATGGGAGGTAGGTGAGATTGTCGATGATGGTTAATTGAGAGTAGCTTCGTTTTAGAAGCATTAAAATTTACTAGCCATTTCTTACCCCAGTCCAATATGGATTGGAGGTCTTTTTCAATCTCGGCTGCGAAGTTAGCTTTGACGCCTACACCAGATTTTTGTAGGAGGCGAGAGTAAACTGTGGTGTCATCGGCGTACAAACCTATTTGGGCTCTTATGGAATCAGGGAGATCATTAAAGTATATCAGGAAGAGTGTAGGACCTATGATGGAGCCTTGGGGGACACCTGCGTTTGTATGGTAGTTCTGAGAGGCATGTCCGTTTAATACCACCTTCATTGTGCGGTTAGAGAGGAATGACTGGATTAGTTCAAACAAATGTCCAGTTATACCATAGCTCCGCAGTTTACATAGAAGGCCAGCATGCCAAACTCTGTCAAACGCCTTAGATATATCCAATGCAACGGTTCAGGCTTCGCCATTCCTGTCAAGTGCCTGGTATATGTACTCGGTGATGGTCGTTAGCATATCAGCAGTAGACCTGGTGAAGCGGAAACCATATTGCTTGTCCGAGAGGAGCCTGTGTGTTGTGAGATGCTGAACCACCTTGGCGTTGATAATGGCTTCGAACACTTTGCCAAAGATCGGAAGAAGGCTGATAGGGCGATAATTTGCAGGGTCAGAGGGTTCTCCAGTGTTTTTAAATATAGGAACTACAGAGGAAGATTTCCAACAGGCAGGAAAGCAGGAAGCAGATAGGCAGAGGTTGTAGAGCTTAGAAAGGACAGAGGAGAGTTCAGGGGCACATTTCTTTACGACTATGGTTGGGATTCCGTCACCACCGCTCGCTTTGTGAGGGTCAAGTTTTAAGATTATCTTAGAGACAAGCGAAGGTGTAATGTGGACATCATTCAGTTGTGCCTCGGTTCTAGGTGAGAAGTCGGGTGTAAAAACTCCAGATGAGTCCAGACTCAAATTGTTCGAGAATCTGCGGGCAAAGCATTCAGCCTTATCTGCTGGGGAGGTGAGGACCTCAAATTTGTTGATTAGCGGGGGTATTGTGGACTTGCTCTTGTTAAGTACTCTTTTACAGAGTCGCCAGTAGTCTTTAGAGCCGAATTTAGAGCATGCTATGTGTTGCTTCATTCTGGCAGCAAACAACATCTTAGCTTCGTTAAGTATCCTTTTACACTTATTACGAGCTGAAGTGAAAAGGCGCCTGTTTTGGTCCGACGCGTAGTTACAATAGAGTCGGAAGAAATGGTTCCGGTGGGCAATGGCAGCCGAGCAAGCGGGTGAGAACCATGGAGACAAATGAGATTTAAGCTGGAATTTCCTAGCAGGGATGAAGGCATCGATGCCAGCCTTAACCCAGGAGGAAACCTCGGATGCACATTCTTCGATGGGAAAACTAAAGACATTGTTCCAAGAGATGTCACAGAGGAAGTCTCGGAATGAATCTCAGTCTGCTCTTTGATAGCAGTAGGATATTCTACTTGTCTGGGTTTCATGGGTCGGGCGGGAGTGGAGTGAAATATTGACGGACACTACAGTGTGGTCAGAGTTTCCGAGTGGGCAGAGTTGTCTGGTAGTGCAAGAGTCTGGGATGGAAGTGAAGCAGAGGTCTAGAAGTGAGTCATTTCCGTGGGGAAGTCCACTACTTGCGTAAGGGATTGGGTGATTGAAAAGTTCATGGTGTGGACACCAGCAGGGTCAGTGACAGCGTTCTTCAGCCACTTGGTGTGGTGGGCGTTAAAGTCACCAAACACGAATACATGGGAAGAGGGATGGGAAGAAATGGCTTTGTCAATATTGTCAGAAATGATGTCAAGTAACGAACGATCAGGGGAGGAAGGAGAGCGGTAGAGAAAGAAGAGATAGCTAATCGAGCTGAGAAGTGAGAGGCGGAAGCACATGAAAGAATGATCTAGGGATTCAAAAGATGACACCCTAGCTAAGGGAAGGTGTTTGCTGACATAGACACCAAGCCCATGCATATGAACATTGGAGTCCTTCCTGAAGAGGGGAAGGTAGCCAGGAATGTAAAACTCAGATGAGGGGAAAGAAGGGTTAAAATTAGTTTCACATAGGGCTAATATATCTGAAATAACACTAAGACTGGAGAAAGGGGAGGAATACGCCATAAAAAATTTTGTATCTATATTCAATGCCAGAATATCAAATTCTTTTTCAAGATTTTTACATTTGCAATTTCAGTTTTTCACATTCACATTAAATGATAAGTCATCTATTAATTAACAGGTTTAAATCAGTTAAATTAGCAAAAATATTTAAATGGAAGCTCACTTCATAAACTTAAGTATTAGTATAATACAAGAGTCCCCAAACTATACTTAAAATTGCACTCATTCTTCTGGTACACCAACATCTATATGAGCACTAGCAGTTTAGCCCGTTTTCACTCAGGTAGTTTAAGGAATAATAAGGATAAAAACATATGATGAATTAACATAGTAAAATACTTACACAACGTACACCCTCGTCACTTTTATAGATATAGATAACAATGTAGAATGTCTGTATTGGATTAAGGTGGGAGGAAGGGAGACAACATATATAGATAATATAAAGTGGGGTAAACGATTCTATATTATAATCAATACATAAACTAATCCCTGACTTTGTGGGGTGATAATATATACTTTTCTACCCCTAACCCTTGGGAAAGGTATTAATCCGTCTCTTCCTTCCAGTTATGGGTTAAATAGCAGGACAGACTAGGTTCTATAGCCTTGGTCGGCAACCAGTCTACCGCAGAAAGCAATGGCAACCTACTGCGGGATAATCTTCTAACCAGTCAGTCATGTCTCTTTCGAGACATGATCGCCCAAGCGTGTATCATGTATGGCACTTAACTGACTGCCTCCTAATTTTGGCTCTCTGAAAAATTTCAAGGTGTCGTTAGCATTCTAAAATATTGATCTACATCTGAGCGCAACTCCCGTTGAGCTAGACTGCAAATGCAGACGCTAAGTCAAATCTATCAAACAAACAAATACACAACATCGACCCTCGTCACTTTTATAGATATAGATGTAGCAAAATGCATCATTACTTCTAAAATAAAGATGTCTGGCATGCATTTTAACATCACCATAACCTTTAAGAGTTTTATGAAAATCATCAATATAGATTTTTCAGTGGTACAGAGAGGCTGTGTCTATTTCTGAAGAAGTTGTAGTAATTTTAAAGAACAACTGAGAGAAATCTGAAAGTATAGCCCCATTAAAATGAATTACTTTTAATAAGCAGAGAGCAGTAATTGTATTAACTTACCCTCGGTTTTATAAGCTTTGCACTCATCTCTCTGTTCTTTTGGAATAAAGCAAACATCCCACCATCGCTCCAGTTCTCTCTTCATGCTTACACAAACTTTTTCCATTTGGCTGTGTTTCAAAGCCTCAAGGCGGGTAATTTCCTCTGTTAACTGAAATTTAAAAATAAAATCTTCAGAAAGATTAAATGAAACTATACTTTAAGAAATTCCTCTAAAAATAATGTTGCTGATGCAAACAGCAGTTAAAGGCGGTGGAAAAAAGCTAAGAGACATATTCCTCATTCAAACTTTAAAATTAAAAAAAAAAAATATTGAATAAAGAAAAATTTTTAAGATTATTTTGAATCATCAAAAAAATTATATATATATAAAATAGAAATCTCAGAAATGGATATCAGTCAGTCAGTCAGTTAAGTGCCATACATAATACACGCTTGGGCAATCATGTCTCGAAAGAGACATGACTGACTGGGCAGAAGATTATCCCGCAGTAGGTTGCCATTGCTTTCTGCGGTAGACTGGTTGCCAATCAAGACTATAGAACCCAATCTGCCCTGTTATTTAACCCATAACTGGAAGGAATAAACGGATTAATACCTTTCCCAAGGGTATTTGCACATAAGTGAATGCACTGAATTCAGCTGAAATGGATATAGGTGGCTCATAACCTGTTAGCTTGTTGATCCATCATACAGAGTAATTTCTCTTTATATCATATCTTAGAGCAAAGTGAAATAACATCACTATTGCTAAAAACATTAGGCAAATTCAGATCATATATATATATATATATACATACATACACAAGTAATTTTTTTTTTAAGCAATAAATTTTTTCAATCAGATTTGTTTTGTTTTTTTTTTCATTTTAAAAATTTTATTTTAAATTTTTTTCTGAAAACTTGTAATTTCTCATACCAGGATTTTTATATATATATATATATATATATATTTTATTTTTCTTAGTGACAGAAGTATAACCCCCATCTATCCAGAATTGTAGCCAGGACAGAAAGGTATTTTTTTTTTTTACTCTAAATGTTGAAGGTGGCATGATCAAATCAGTGTTTAGATGAAGAAATTTATTACTCACAGCAGTAAAGGTATCTTGTGTCAAAGTTAGTTTGTCTGCTAGAAATTCTTCCCTGGTTTGATCAGGAGTTTCCAGGCGATTCCAAAGCACAGTTAATCGGCTCTTCATGGATTGCATTTTCTCTTCAGCTTTCATTTTTCGATCATTTACCTGAATATAGCAAGAGAGAGAAAAAAAAGGAAAAACATTCTAAAAACGGGTAAATTTCCCAAATTCACTTACAACTTTAGAAAAAGAAAAAAAAGGCTCATCAGAAGTAATCCTTATAGACCAATCAAATCACAGGAAAAATGTTGTAGAGTTTAAATTCAAAAGGTAATTTGGATATTTAAATAAAATTACAATAAAACTTTGTATAACTTGGGCTCAGTTATCTCACAAAAATACAAAATAAAATTTGCAAATTTCAAAGGTCAATACTCAGCCACTGAACATACATTTTATCTATAAATGAAAAACAATTTTTTCAGATAAGATAGTAATATTACAAAATCCAATTTAAAATTACTTGCCTTTGAAAGAAAATTGTCATAATTTGCATAATGAAAAATGTATTTTTTGCTACTTAATGTTACCAAAGTTTTTTATAGAAATTTTATTCTGCAAGTCAATGTAAAATTGATTTTAACCATCTGATGCTGGTAAAATTTTTAGGATATACTTAAATTTATTTGATATATCATGCAAAATTCAGTTTGTTTTTATCAGAAATATTTACAAAAACATTTGATCATGTGAGATTATGTAACTCAAGAGTTGTTTACTGGAAATATATATAATAGTCAAATTAATATTTCTTAATAAGAAAAAAATTGTGGATCATAAGATATAACCTTAAAAGAGAAACAAGATAAAGTTATTGGATGATAGGAATGACATTGAAAATTGCATAAAAGCTGATGAGAGAACAATCAAAAAAGATATTTTAATAATTTATTGGCAATTAAAAGTGACTTTAAGAAAGTTACAAAAAAGATTTGAAAAAAAATTAAAAGGGTAAAAAAAGGGGGTGTTGACTAGCAATACAATATGAGGAAGCTGAAGTTGTAACCAGATGGAAAATGATACCAATATCAAAAACATTGGTTAAGACAAAAATCGAACTACCACCTTTAAGTAAAGTCCCAAAGAAAAACTCAAGTTAAGCAAAGTGGTATATGAAATGATTCAACAGCATTGTTTTTTTTATGATGAATATAGAGCTATATTGGTTTGACCTGATTACAGAGCCAGATTCAGTCATGAAAGTAGTTAACAGAATTTAGAAAACAGTGAGGAAGTGGCATAATGTAATATAACAATCTGGCCCCACCCGAGGAAGTGATGCAAGCGATGGTGTTTCCCGTCGGTGAAGGGGGCGGCGAACGACAAGACAGGTGTTTGTGAAATACATCCTGTCGAGGCCGGAGCGGATGTCGTTTGACCTTATTTCCGACAGCGGCGGAAATGACTACGGAGGCAAACAGAACAGGTGTCTCTGGGAATTACGTGGGCGTTGCGTGGGCGAGTCAGGACCGGAAGGAAAGTCCCAGTTCTAGAAGACTATATAAAGACCTCGACACATGGATTCGCCAGCAGAGAACGGCCAGTGGAAGCAGAGAAACACCACAGGCAAGACTACACTCCCGTCGACCCATTCTATGTGCACTCTCACCCTTCCATTCTCTATTCCACACGGTTCGTCGTCATTAATAAAAATATAACCTTATATTTTTATATATGCGTGTTTGTTGTTTTGTCGTCGTACGGCGATATATAACAATAATGTTTTCAGCTATGATTATAAACAGTAAAATTTGATGATTAGTTAAATGTAGAGAATTACAGTAAAACTTGGAAAAGACAATTTTGAATGGTACAGGTTAGAAAAAAAGAATCTTTAAGTGAAAGAATATTCATGCAAGATAATGCTTACTCACATTCAACACTTAATGCGGCCCATCAAATTAATAGAAATGGCCCACAGCTTAGATTTATGTGAAAAGAGAAAACAGTCCTTTAAAAAAAATTTAAGAATCAAAATATAAAAAAGAAAGTCAATGAATGGTAATGTTGCAGCAGAAATACCCCTCCCATAATGGTAAGACATTAGATAGATGAACATACCATTGCCATGTCTTACCATTATGGGGAGGTATGTCAGCCACACACTGTAGTTTGTACTTTGGCATTCATTGACTAAGCAGCAAGTGCCATTGTCAATTGAAATTTATAAGAACTTTCTTAAAACAACTTTTCAGGAAAATGAATTTCTCAGTTGAAGTAACTGTTATCACTCATTCTAGTATTGATGAGAGAGCTCCCTTACCAACCTTTCATTTGTGAAGTGGTGTGAAACGTCAACATTTTAGGCTACAGGGGAGTGAAAGAGAACGAAAAGACTTTAGAATGAAGTGGAAATCCAATCCTAAACAGGAAACAAGGGATAAACCTTTGCTCCTGTTCAAAAGACCAGGGAGGAATGTGAATCAAGCAATAAGAGAACCTATCTAATCCTATTAAGGAAAAAAAAAGTTTAGGTGGAGACAATAGAAATATAGTATTGACTTTAAAACCCAATCCTAAACAAGAAAGGAATATACATCTATTCCTGTTTAAAAAGGCCAAGGAGAGGCAAATCTCTTAAACTTACATATGGTATTCATTTTTGAAAGACTGATAAAAAGGTTACAGAATAGTAAGGAATCCATATTAACATTTATAATAAAATAATTTTGTTATAGAAAATATTTATTAATCAAAAATGTTTCTATGATCTATTTCTTAAGCATTTATTCCTAAAAATAGTGTACCCTGTATGACAAAACCTAAACCCCTAAAAAACAAGTTATCAATAGTTTTAACAAGGATAAATATTGATAAACTGAAATTTCCATGGTATATTTTATCAATATATGAAAATCTGACCAAACTGAATTGCTTAATAAGAATTTTATTGTGAAAAAGTTAACTTGCATAATAAAATTTCAGGGTGTAGAATCAATTAAAATCTAAAGACATGTAGAAAATTTTCTCACCTCAACTTGCAGATCAGTAAGAGCAGACATGTTCTCAGAGGACAGAATAAACTGGGATTCATCTTCAACAAGTGCCTGCCTCTCAAAAGTAGTGGAAGCAGTAGTGTCAATTTCTTTCATGACTTCCTGAACTTGTTCTCGGATGATGATAAACGTGGCAAAGCGCTTCTCCTGCAAAGGATTCAGGCAAATAAAGATTAAAAAAAAAAAGAAAAAAAAAAGTAAATAGAGAGACTTATAAATATACAGTAATGTTGAAAAGGTTAAGATTTTAAGTTAAGATAATGAATTCAGATTTAACTCTTCATGGAAATAGAGTTAATGTAAAGCTTTTGTTGGAACACAAGAGTGTTGTTTGATTATTTTGTGAAATTTTGGTTAGTAGGTAGAGCTCTACACTTTTCAGCATCATCTCACATATAGTAAACCAAATTTCATTTATTACTTTTCATGAACCAATAAATAAGGTTATAAAAAATCACGAGTATGTACTAGTAACTTATCCGACATCAACTGCATTCTATTAATATTAATGTTTATTTTTGTTAGCATGCAATTTTACAAAACACACCAAAATAGTATCTAAGTAGCAAGAAAAAAAGCTACATAAGGAACAAAACTAAACACCGAACCACATCTCCAGATTTACCAATACATGCAATCTCTTTTTTTTTTTTTTTCAACCATAGAATTGTTAACATTAATACAACATATCTAACCAACAGTCAACACACATACTTACACCAACTCCCCATCACTACTATCTGGATGCACGTGTGCACGCACACACACACATTAATGCAAGTAAAAACATGTGAGATCTACTTGACCAATGAAAAGCAAACACAAAACTCAAATGAAGCAGAACATTCTCAACAGCATGTTTCCAAAAAATTTAAATGAGGCTTAAATAAAAGCAAAACATAGTAAATTTATAAATGTTTCTTATTTATTCCTTATATCATTCATATTTGATTCCAATTTATAAGGAACAAATACAGAAAATGCAACAAATTTTGTTTCCAACATCCAGGCCATAACATGATTGTACAATACACTAAACTAGAATGTATATTTAAGTTTATATATGTATATGACACACACACACACACACACACACAGATGCTGATAGGGATACAGGACACATACCAGATGCATAAAAATATCAAAAGATGCAAGAAAATCGTATCTATGTGTCCCAGGGACACACCTCAATTTTTTTCTATAATAAAAAAAAAAAAAAAAGAGATACATGGGGTTCTCAGCTAAGTGGTAGAAAGAAGCATTGTTTTATTTTGAACCAGGAATTTCCACTAAAAACATGAGATAATTTACCCTTTTTTGTAGGTTTTTTTCCTTCTTCCTCCCACTATTTCAAGCTAACTCTTGTCTGCTTTCTTGGAAACTGAACAATTTTGGTTGGTGAGTTGAAATGAATTACACCAGATAGGTGGGGGTTAGATGGCTTTAGTTGTTACATCAAAGAAAGCTTTCTCCATCTCCTTTTCTTAATTTAAATGTACATTTTAGTTTGTGTTTTGCTTAATGGCATATCAACCTCTGCAGGTTATTTAATGCCAAAAAGATGGAGTTTTAAGGTATGGCTTTAATGTTCAGTTATAGTGAGAAGGTTAATTTAATCAGATTTTGATGAAAACAAATTTAATTGATAAGATAACTGATAACTGAAGATATCTTTTAGTTTTGTATTCAAAAATGTATTGCTGGTAATTTTTGTCCCTTCAAAAATGTATTAAGGCAATTTTTTTCCCCTTTTAAAATGTGTTATGGTAATAATTTTTCTTTCAAAAATATTTTGTTGGCAATATTTTTCCTTCAAAAATATTTTTCTTTAAAGCTTATTCTTATGTATAAATTTCTATACAAGTCTATATTTATACTTTCATAGTGTTTTGACCCCAGTTTGGGGGTTAACTATTTGCCCGTAGCTGGGACCCTAAAAGGTGCTGCCACTCTGGGTCAGGGTGAACCTGGGAACAACAGCAATTAAAAAAGTGGTTCCATGCTCCTCACAACCTCCCAATAAGAGGCCTTGCTGCCAGATGCAGTTTAATATCATACCCAGGTCCAAAAGTACATTTCAAAGTTGATGCATCAATAGAAATGGTGGTGGGTTTACTTTCCCTAATATATTAAATTTTGACTCTTTCATCCCAAACTACACATTTTAAATTTAGCTTTGATATAATTTCTATGAATGACAACACAATTCTGAGCATACTTCAAACAAGATCCTGTATTCTTTAAGTGAACAGTTAAAAGGAAAAATTACAAAAATGCCACACACACACAAAAAAAAAAAAAAAAAAAAGTGAAACCCATTGCTGGCCAGCAGACTATTGCAGCAGCCATTTTCTGCATTTTTTGCCACTAAACACCTCCCAGGGCCTGCTGACTCCTCCAAGAGTAACTCAGTACAGGCATCTGTCTACTCTTTTACCAAGCTGGATGAACCAAGTTCAAATTAAGAAAAAAAAAAAAGAAAAAAAAAGTCAAACATTTTTCAAGGAGTGGCCACAAAATACAAATGGCTTCACTTCAAAAAAATTCAGGTCCTGTGAAATATGTACTATACATAACCAAACCACATTTCTGCACAAATCAAATAAATGCACCAACTTTCAACATTCCACTCTCACTTGCCATGTTTTATGCAAAAAGCATCAGTCCTGCCTTCATATTCCTGTTCTACAAAAAGACTGAACTAAGCAAAGTGAAGTCTGTCAACAGGATAAAGCAGCACTGGTGCTGTTAAAAAATCACTCACTGGATGGCCCAGGAGGGAGTAACTGTCAAAGTTTGAGTCTGCACACAATTTTTTGACAGTTTGGAATCCCAGATCTTCTACCTCTACAGCAAAAAGCAGTAACATACAGATCACAATTTGCAGGTGAGAAATTGCTATCTAGTATGGCAAACACCATACAGATAATTCTAAAAACAAAGGTGACTAAATCCCCATTTGTTACTGTGTTTGTAGATGACTGTACAGACATAACCAACCACAGATGTCTTGTTGTAGAAGTCCAAATTATTGACCCTGTGACCTTTCAACCAAGCACTCATTTTTGTTGCAAATCAACAGTGTGTTGATACAACAGGTGTAGTATTTGCAAAATCTATCCACAAAGTTATATTAAAACTAGAAATCCCATTAACAAAAGTGATGAGCATGGGATCAGATGGAGTTGTCGTAATGACAGGGAGAAACAAGGGCTGCACAGGCATACTGCTTAGGTTCAACCCCCACTTGGTAAATGTGTACCGTGTTGGCCTCTCCCAGGGCTTTGTGCACATCTAAATCAGCAGTCAATAGCAGATCTCAAAGAACATCAGCACATATTGACTGATCTGTTTTATTACTTCCATGCTAGTCCTAAACGAGCAGGCAAAATGAGACACATACAGAAGTTGGCGGAAGACCTAATGCTCACTTACAAAGAGCTACATTCCATACAATGGCTATCTTATTACAATGTTTTTCAAGCTGTGCATTGGATAATTGATAACCTAACATACTTCACTGACGTATCCCAGGATTTCAAAGACCCAAAGTTAAATGGCAAAAAAAAAAAAAAGAAAAGATTGCAACAGAGAAGTTCACCAGCATTACTGCTCTCATGATGGATGTCATGACCCCAGTTCTGTAAACAGAAAATGTGGATGTGGCTTTAATAAAAGTGAAATTAGATATTTCTATAAAGGACCTGGAAAAGATCAAGGAAATGACATCTCCCAACCTGACAGTATTAGCCAGAGACATCCAAGGCAGTATGTACAAGAGTAAATATCAGATCACAAGGGCCACATTCAATCTGGAACAACTGTGCATCACATTTATTAATAACTTAATAAATAACATGCACTTCAGTTTTCCAAATACCTTTGTTGTGTTCATTTGGTGTGTTAAGTCTCCATCTCATCTGCTTCATGCGTGAAGAAGAGCTGAAGGTCTATGGAAAGGAAGTGTTGGAAATTTTAATTTCCTACTATCGGCATCAGAAAACCCACAAATGGATTGAGGATAGAGATGATCACTAGATGACTACACAGCTCATCAGTGCTGTTCAGTCTTAACTGGAGTGAGACCTGCTGAAGAAAGTTATCAAAGCACAGCACTACTCCAAAGACAGCAAGTGGAAACTTTGGGTGTTGGTAACAAAATATCACCTAAAAGACTTGCCTAACCTCAGCATCCTTGCTTCACTGGGCACCACCTTGGCTATACATACAGCTGGCTGTGAATGAGGGTTCTCTACTCAGAACCTCATCCTTACCCATAAACGAAACAGGTTGTCATTGGAACATCAACAGCAGCTTCTTAAAGTCAACCTTGGACCCAAAAGGTCAGTTTCCTTTTGAAGAGGTGCTAGTCAAATGGAAAGGGGTAAAGGAGAAAAAGCTGTACACTATGAATTACAAGTAATCATTGACAAATGCTCTTCACATTAATTTGTTCAGAATACACCACAAACATACCCGCATCATTTGATATTTCTCAACATACTTTCCACTGTTTTTGTTAAATTTCATTGTTGTGCTAAATGTTTCATAGTGATTGACTTGGTTAATTTTCTCATCAATTAAAATCAAATTTGATTTAATTGATTATTTTTAAACTAAAAGATCTTGGTGACAATATGTAGACTGTCAAAGTGATGATGTTTTCTTCATGTACTAAAATCAGCACACTTTATTTTAGTGCTAGTCTTCTTTTTTTTTTTTTTTGACTTTGTACAATATTTTGTTCACATTATGTATACTCACCTATTTGATAACATCAATAACACTGAAATTAATTATCACAGAAAAATATTTCCTTTGAATTTTGTATCCAAAGTTTGGAGCATCACTAATTGATTTTAGCCCCATATTTCTAAGCTGATTCAAGGGAGATTACTTACATTTTCTAGAGAAAAGATCACCTAATCTAATTTGTTGCTTTTGGGTTTGTTTTTTTATAAGAGTCAACACAGCCAATTTATTAATGTAATTTACAAAAACAAAGCAACTTGTTCTGTTGATTCTCAAAAAATAGACTTTCTGTGATCAAGTGTAAAAACTATTTTTGTTTTAAATGTAAGAATTTAATTTAGAGAAAACTTGTTCTGTCAATTTAAGTGATTCAGAACAACTAAAATAGTTTTTCAAGACGATGGTTTAAATAAAAAGTCTGGAGCCCTGAAGTTTAACATTACAGTTTAATAGTTGGGACCCATAGAATTTCCTGGGTACCCATTCAAATCAAATCAGTGGGTCCTGGGACTCATTAAATTAAAAAGCTATCAGCATCACTGACTGAGCACTCTGGAAGAGTGGAAGACTTTGTAAACAGTAGCTACTCCAGCATATACGCATCGCTCATTCGATAATGAATTGGAGCACTCTAGCTATTGGGCATGTTTATAAGTGCTAAAAAGACTGCCTCCTTCTACCAGACGCTCGTGGCGTAGGGGTAGAATCACCGACTGACGCCAATTCGGTCGGGTTTCAATTCTGGGTTAGGAAGCGAACGGAGTCTAAGCCGTACTGATGAGCTGTGATACAGTGAAACAGATCTGTCTGCGGATGACTATAGTGTGTGTGTATGTATATATATATATATATATATATATATATATACATACACACACACAGGTTAATAAACAAGACAATAAAATCAGAGGATATATCTTCCTTTGTGAGAATACAATTAATGGAAATTCAAATATGACAAGTAGAAAAAAATTCTAATTGAGGCTAAGAAGATAGGTGACAAAGATACAAAGTCAGAAGTTGTAAGCTTCTAACCAGTTTAGAAAATGTATTCCAGAAGAGTAAACAATGGAGCCCATATCTTTCTTTCATCTTAACTAACTTGGGTCTTCAAAACTTAATGATAAACAAGAAAATTATAAACTGACATTTTCTTTTGTTGTTCCTCTAAATGAGTTGAAAAATGATTATTCAAACCAACCTGTTCTGCTTGGAGTGTTTCAATATGCTTTTCCAACTCCCAGAGTTGATCATCGGACGGCACACAATTGCTGGAAATTAGATAAGGCTTCGCTTTCAGACGATCACACAATACCTGCTCTTGGTCCAACAGCTTCTTTAAGGCCACCATGCGGGTGTGCTTCTGTTTGGTAAGAGCTTCAAGCTTAAGATGGAGGTCCTTGCGACATTGTAATATTTTCAGTTTTGGATCAGGCTGCAAAAAGAGGTTCAGACAATGAAGCAGTAATACTATTACTACCAAGAAGAAACAGAAAAGGAGCCAATTAAATGATTCAATAACTTTTCTACAACAAAGAAAAAAGAAAATGCTGAGAAGCTTAAATTTGGTTAACGATATAAAGCTTAAATGATCAGGGTTTTAGGTCCAATCAGTATAATTAGTCACATAAAATAAATGCTACAAAAAATTTTAAAAAAAAGAAAGAAAAAGTTTTACCTGATACAAAGGTAGTGAAAGTTCCTTGCTTAAGACTTTCAACTTCTCACCAATGTCCTTGATCTTATTAACTAATCCATCACGCACACTGGCCTCCTGCTGAACCATCTCCTCAAACAGGTTTTCCACATGACGCACCACACTATTGCAGCGTTCATCAAGTTGTTCCTCTGGGAACCCAATCTCCTCCCACAATGCTATCAGCTGTTCCAGTGATTCATTTGTGACTTTTTTTAAAATTTCTGATAAGTGGTGTCTTAAAAGAAAAAAAAAATTAAGTTTTATCAAGGTCAAGTCACACCACACCCATAAATTAAAAAGTTAAACAAACAAAACTTGTTACAGAATGCAAATTGTACATAGAAACATGTACTCCAAATGCTGTCTGTTTGATGGTTTTGTTTAGTGGCATATCAACTTCTATGGGTCATTTAATGCCCAAATCTAAATATTTTGAATGCAATTTTGTGACCTGAACTGAACGTATTTTGTACATGTAATTTTATGCTTAAAATAAAAAAATAAAATAAAAAAAAGTGTTTTTAGTTTAAAATGTACTGTTGATAATTTTACTATAAAAATGTATTTTTATATATTTTTTTTTCTTCGTGTTTCACTGATTGTCATTTTACTATGAAATATACTGATTTTTTGTTTGGGAGCTGACTATTTACCCACAGCTGGGACCCTAGCAGGGACCCCTCAGGTCAGGGTGGACCTGGGAACAACAGCAATTAAGAGGTGGTTGCAGGCTTCTCAAAACCTCCAATCTCCTGATCAGTGGCTTGCTACTGGATTTAATTTGTCATACCCAGGACAATGTCTGTGTATAATGACCACACAAAACCAATGTAATATTATTTGACTAATTGCAGTTATGTTGCTATTGCAACCAATCCAGACTTGCCTATTTGAATCTTTAGGAGTAAACAAACTACCTCACACATGATATACATAAAGGGGGCAAAATAAATAGGCCAACAAATAAAATTTCTTTTTATACAAAGAAAAAAAAAAAAAGGTATTTTCAATATCTTCTGATAGACAATAGTAGAAAAATGGCTATCAAAATATCACCATTTCATACAACTAAGCTTTCTAAATAAGATAGTGAAATTTTAAAATATAAAAAGCATTTTATGCTCTTCCTTTGTAAATTTTCAAAATACCTCTATAAGTACCAGATAATCATTTGCTAAATCTTAGAACTTAAATCCAAATCTTCAACACCAGTGCTGTTTTTTTTTTTTTTTTTTTGCTGACAGACAAAGAAGAATCTTTCCAGAGACTAAATAGCACAATCAGAAAGATTGTGCAAACGATAAAATGAAGACTTGACACTAATTTAAAAAGGGGAACATTACATAAGGAAAAGTGGCACTTATGTTTTTGGTCAGATCCACTTCTGAAAATCTTTTTTAATAATATTCCTTAGTCAGACCCAAGAACATTTTAGCATCTCTTCAAAATGTTTCAAATGTTTCATCTCTTCAAAAATTAACACCCTCTGATGCAGATACTTAAAATTCTGTAATATTGAGGGATTGACAAAACAGGTTGAACAGATTCCTACCCACTTTCCAATGTTATTTTGTTTTCCTAACCACTATCTCATACACACACAATGTGATGGATATGATGGATAAATTGTCTAAGTTATGCAAAAATGAAAACTCTGACATCTCATTTTAAGAGAGATATTTATCAGAATTACATAAAAAATATCTTGAAATACTATAAAGTAAATTTATTTAATAATAAATAAAATTTGCCATTAGCTTGAACCACTACCTCCAGACGACTTCAGAATCTCCTGCAACTTTTCTGGACGGTCTCCTTGTTTAAGTTGGTGAATGCTGCCATAATCCTTGCCCTCAGTTGATCTTTGGTGTTATAAGTTCTAGTGGTCTCTTGCTCAAATGCACCCAACACGTAATAATCAAGTGGGTTGCAGTCTGGAGAGTTAAGTGACCAGACATAAGGGTGTGATGTGGTCTCTGAAATTGTCTGACAGACATGACTGTTCTCTTGCTTATGTGGCATGGTGAAGAGTTCTGTTGTCAGACATAAGGTCTTCCAGCAGTCACTTTTTTTTTTTGACCCAGAGCAGCACTATCTTCTCAGGGCACCTAATGTAGGCCTTCACCAACAAATTCCAGAGTTAGTATCAGAGTGCGTTTTCTGAATGGCTGTACCTTCATAATCTAAACTTATTTATAAATGGAACTTTGTGTGTGTGTGTATCCGTTACCTATAGACTCCAAAACGGCTGAACCGATTTTCTTGAAAATCTACACAGTTGTACTATAAGCGTCTGCAAGTGTTCTTAGTTAGGTTTTGTGTCGAGGTACCCCCGATGAAAATCGAAAAAAAATCGGGTTATAGAAGGAGTGGTCCGATTTTAATCAAATTTCATACACTCATAGACAAAGACATAAGAAACAATATTCAAAAGTTTCAAGGTTGCAGTTCTTAAAATAGTGCAGAAAAATCAACAATATATATATATATATATATATATATATATAAGGCAAGATGTTTTATGTGTGTGTCTGTATGTCCTTTATACAAATCCACAATTTTTATCCGATTCTCACCAAACTTGTCTGAGCTCCAGGACCATGGATTAGTTTTAAAGCTTTCATTACACCCAAGCAACACCGGGCTATACTGCTAGTCACCACTAAGACAAACTCTTTACGAATTTTCTGCACTGTCCTCAGATTGACACCCAAACACTGAACTGATTGTATTGCAGCACAAATGTCAAGCAGTACAACATGCTGTTTCTAAATTTCTGGCAGAGTGAATAGAGTCATGGTGATCTTTTTCTCACAGATGGTGCCCAACTGATCCTACTAAACTGTACAGCCAACAAAATAGAAAACAAACACATGTGCAAAATTAAAAATATAACATGGTGACAATTTACCCATTTCACCGTGTGTGTATATATATATATATATATTTTCAGATATACTCCATCAGTATGAAGGAAAGACTTTCAAAGATTCTTAAAAAAAAAAAAAAAAAAAAAAAAAAAAACTTTCAATTTTCAATTAGTAACTATAGTAGTCACTTATTAATTAGGATGATGGCTACAAATTTTAAAAAATTTTATTTAGGTACCTCAACTCAATTTCGATAACTAACTTTTAAAGTGAATTTTTTTAAAAAGTTTTCTTAAAACTTTTAGTTTAGTTTTAATTGAAAGTGAAATAATTAAATTTACTATTTCCAGTAAGCAAAATACTCTGGTGTATTTTAAACAGAAATTATATTGATTGGAATCTACAATTTTGAGATTTATTTTTTCAATTTTTCGACCATTGTTGAGCAAACGAGATGTTTGTAAAAAGTTAATTCTCAGTTTTAAAAATCTTGCAAAAATATGTGACTGACATGTTATTTTTGAAAAATTAGCAAATTTAATGTTAAATTAATCTGATTTACACAAGTATTATTTATAGCATGAAATTTAGAATAAAACTATTTCTTAATCACGGAATGTTGATATTTCTGACCTTTCCTGTATGTTTTCGTGTGACAACAGACAGACAGATGTAAGATAAGCTAAGTGTCTATGGTGATCACAAGTGATATAATTATCCACATTTTTTTTTCACTCTAAAGAGAAGAAACTGTGAAACACATCACCTTTTAATGTACACACAGAAATTATCAAAGAAAACAAATACACAAAAAATTCAAAGATTATTTTTAAATTACAAAGGCATGACAATTTGTATTAACTAAACCATTTCAATTTTTAATCAGTAAATATAGTCTTCACTTAATAACTAATCCAACAAATCTTAAAAGTATTTGTAAAATATTTTTGAAACTTTATAAATAAATAAAAAAATAAAACAATTCTTTTAAAATTTCATTATGAATCAAAAAAAAAAAAAAAAAAAAAAAATGTTTTCTTCATACTATGTTCTTATTTTATTAAAGCAATTAAAAGCTTATCAAATTAATTAGATTTGAAAATAAAAAATGCAATTAAAAAATACTATTTAAACTATCAGGAGCAGATTTTCAGAAATAAAGGCAAAAATAGAAAATAATAAAAATAGAAAAAAATAGATGATTTACATTCTTTAATGAGTCCTGCGTTTAACTAATAAAACCAATTTTCCCAACAAAATTTAATTTTTTAAAAAATCATGAATTTACATGGAGGGGGATTAACAGATGTAAAAAAAAAATATATATATATATATAAATATATATATTTTCACCAAGATTTTTTTAAATAATTACAAAAATAATTTCATTCATTTGTGAATAAGTCCAGAAAGTTTCATTAAAATCCGACAATTATTTGATTTTTGCAAGAATTTCTAATACAATGTTTTTCACACACACCTCTCTCTCCCCCAAAAAACGAGTCACATATCCATGTAAATTCGCGTAACAATTTGATTACACCTGCTAACGAAAATCAAAAGATTTTTTACCAGAATTTCGAACGTGTTAGAAAGGATTAAAAGAAATACTTTGAATTTTCCTCTTAAACATTTTGAATCAAAATTTTTGATGATTAAAAAAAAAAAATTTTTTTTTAGTAAGTTTGGGGCCTTTTTTCTTCATATGCTGTTTTTAGCAATTTAGTGGAGATATTTTATAAATTATCGTAATTAAAAAATAAAAATGAGAACAATTCTTGTAAAAAAAAATTTCTGTTCGTTTTCAAATTAAAATTAATTAAAAGTTTATCCAATTAAAAATAAAAAACATGGCATAGTTTCATTGCATTTTTGTTTTCACTATTTGGAGCAGATTTTCTGAAAAGGAACAACATAAGAAAAAATAGGTGATTTACATTCCCCAAGGAGTCTTGCATTTCAATAAATAAAAGTAAAACAAAGTTCAGTGACGGTAGTCAATTTTTTTTTTTTAGAAATTTCAGTTTAATTGGAGATGGGGACTAAATGTAAAATAAAAATTACTATTATATTCATTTGAAAATTAGTTATTTCTGCAACCGAGGTTTCAACCTTTCGGTATCTTCAGGCGTTTACAATACCGAAGGTTAAATCTAGGTTGCGGAAATAAATCATTTAATTTCTTTCTAAATTAAAAAAAAATATTCAAAAATTGTACAATACAATTATTGTATTAAACACTTTTTTAACACAACTGTGTATTTATCTAATTTAAAATAATTTATGACCAAAAACTAAAATATAAAAACAAAAAATTTAAAAATTAATGATTTCAAAAATAATTCCAGTTATTTGTGAATAACAGCTGAAAATCAAAATCTGACCATTATTTGATTTTTGCAAGTATTTCCAAAATAAGGTATCTTTCACCGGCAAAAAAGTGATTTGGGTAACTTGTTGTAAATGTTTTGTATTACAAACAATACATCTGCCGTCGTAAACTCTTGTATAAATCTGGTCACTCGCTGACGAAAAAAAACAAATTTTAATTTCTAACGTTGTTAAAAAGGATTTAAAATTTAAAACTTTGATCTTACTTCTTAATTAGAAAGATTTTGAGTTTTGACGATAAAACTTTGTTTTTATTAAGTTTGAGGCCTTTGAAATCTTATCAGCACTATGTTTTTATTTATTTATTTTTTTGTTTTGTTTTTTTGAGCGAATGAGTGGAAGTACGTAAATAAAACCTTTCCCCGACTACTAAACCTTACAAAAAATATTTCTCAACCTGACATGTTGGGATAGAACGAAGAATGTAAATAATTGAAAAAAGATGAACTTACATAAAATTACTCAATAAAATATTGTCTAGAAAGGCGATACCAGCTAAACACGAAATTGAATCAGTTTGATTACTTTTTTATTTTTATGGGTTTTTCTTCGGCATTTTTCTTTTTTACTATAGAAATTCTGATCACTGCCATCTCTTCCGTTAAAGTATAAAAAGTTGAAGCTATATCCGTTTTACTTTTTCCACCTTCTTCATTTAATTGTTCATTCAATTAAAAAAAAGTAATAGTGAGAAAAGTAACAGTTTCAAACTGGCATTTTATATTCGTATAAATGTGAATGATTTGATAACTAAAATTAAAAAGTTTAAAACACTTTCTAGTAAAAAGAATTCATGAAAAACAAATCTAAGAAATGGTCATTGCTAAATTACTAACCGAAATACAAATATGGGTTTACCGGTTTTTATTATTATTATTTACAATACAAATTGGATGAAAAGAAAAAAATATGTACAATTTGCCAAAAGTTGAAAGTAAGAATTTTTAACGGTCAAAATTTCTTGAATAATGTATTGATTGTATCGTTTTTGTTCAGAATTTAGAATACATTTTTCATTTCAATTCAGAAATTAAAATTTTCAGTTTAAAATACCAAAGTATACAAAAATTCTATTGAAAAAAAAAACAAAAAAAAAGTTTTGCAAACATTTCTAGAATTCGAAAAAAAAGACAAATTCAGATGATATTAATTAAAAATTCCTGTATAACGAAAAAACATAATTATTTCATTTTTTTTTTTTTTTTTTTTTGCTCCTCTTAACGACGGTTAGAAGTTTTTACTTTGACCCATAAAAGAAGAAACAAAAATAACTAATGCAGGAATATCAAATTTTACAAAGTTAGAAAAATATTTATGAACTATATTGCACGATTAACTTTTACAAGTTAAATGAAATAAAGGTTTAACTTTGTGGTAGATGAAACATTTGTAATTTAAGTTTGGCGGGGCATATTTTCACTTTTCCGTTTAAAAAAGCGAACAAAGATGAAGTAAAATTAAAAATGTCAAACACACTTAAAATTTAATAATGAACAACACTGCGTACAAACTAACGTTTTTTTATATATTTTCTAATCATGCAATGTACTGAAAATAATTACTTACATTCCCATAGTGTCGAGAAATCGTTTTAAACTCTTAAGCGATTTTTGTCTACATCAACCATCAAAATGCAGTTTGAAGTTGGGCAACAGGCAAATCTCACTGATTGGTCAGTTTGAATTCTTGACAAAAAGCAATAGTATAAAAAAAGCAAGAATGACAAAGAGAGGTAACTCTGTTCAGCTTGCGATTACTCATTCATAAACGGTCACATGGTTACCGTTCTTAACTGTTTAACCGGTTGTAAATTGTTTAAATTTCCCGCAAACAAATGTAACTGGAAGAAAAAGTCGGTAAAGAGTCGGGAATCCGACCAACTGTTGGTTGAATTTAGAATAATAGTAATACCAGTGACATGATTACTGAGATATGAATTTAATATTTACTTTTCTAAATTAGATTTTTATTTTAAGGAAAGATATTAAAAAAATAAGAAAACGAAAATCATTCTTCGTAAAAAATAATAATAATAAATTTAAAAATTATAATTTCTATTTTTAAAAATATTTTAAAATTATTTTAAAAAGTATAACACCCACCCACCCGCAAATATAGAATGTCAATTGTCAACGTATTTTCTTCGAGTTTGATTTTTTTTAAGAACTTTCCAGTAGTCATGTATTTAGTTTTATTGATATTATGCACCAAGTAGTGCATACTGATAAATCAATTTTCAGATAATAGAGAAATTGTAATATTTAAATTTAACACATTAATTCTATTTAGTGGACAAACTGCCCATTCCAACCACGACGGGGATATTGTGACGGTTGTAGAAAAAATTTAGAAAATTAAATATTTTCATTTAAAATACTTTTTGTTAATTACATTATAAATTAGAATATTACTAAATTACTTCTCTTTTTGATAAGACGTAATATTTTAATTTAATTTTAAAATAAAATTTATATATATTGTAATTGTTTCTTAAAAATTGTTGAAACAAGTCAGATTTATTTTGAATTTGAATTAGAATTAAATAAGTAAAACAAAATAAATAGCGATATCTTAAATTCGTTTTATATAGATAGATAGATAGATAGATAGATAGATAGATAGATAGATAGATAGATTTATTTCGTTATTTATGGCTTCCGGCCACATCAAGTTAAAAGACCCGTTCCTGGACGATCAGCTGGGTGACCGCTTGTGAATACCAGGTGCTGTAAGCTTGGGTGTGCGGATGGTGTAAATGGGTAATGGCTGGAAATTGTCAATCAGAAATCCTAATTCCATTTCTTGCTGGGTCCGTTACGTTTACTTACGCGCAAATACCTTTGGAAAATGTATGATGAATCCACTTCTTCTCCCCCAGCTATGGGTTTAAGACTTGTATCACTAAACCATTTTTATCTCACCCCACCCAATTCTTACATTTTAAAAATATTACTTGGCTTTAAATCACCTGCAAGGGTTTGATAAACCATAGAAAACAAATTGATAAAATAAATAAGTTGAGATTATTTGTAATCATTTCATCCCAAGCAAAGCTAGATAGTCACTCAGATAAAAAGTGTTACTAGGCGTGAAAGAATATAAGAAAATGAAAAACATTAAGGAGAGAAAACACTAAAAGAAAGGAATTAATAAGAGAGAAGATAACACTTGACATTGCATTTAAATTTTTGAAGATCAAAATTTTAAGTTATATCAAAATATTATTTTATCAAAAGGAAAAAATAAATTAACTTCCAAAATTACATTTATTTCAGTCACCATTGTGACGTATGATTAGTTTTGTAATCAAAGACAAAAAATTCCCAGTTTTGCAACCAGTATCACAAAGATATCAGAATATCCTGACATTGCTCTTTTGTATAGTCCTTCAGTCAGGATCCTCTGGCTCAGACTACTTTGTTTTTTGTCATGTCCATATCCAAAAATTACAAAAACAAGAGTATAGTCAAGGAAGGGAATATGTACCACACTCTTATCTTCCACATATTACCAGTGCTTAGAGACACCAAACTTTTTGGATATATGTTATTTTTAATGGAAAAAGTGTCATTTTTAGGATGCAAAGCTAGATTCTTTGCTTGCAGTTATTATCAATCTAACTATATAATAATCATTAATGTATATTTATTTATATATTTCCTGTGTATTTATTTATATATTTCCTGTCCCATCTATAGTGGGAAGGGAGGTAAAGTTAGTAAATTTATGAGTGATTACTTTGAAGTAGTGTTAGTAATATATACAAATAAAATATATATCTGCATTTAGACAAAATTACTTCTCAAGCAAAATAAACCATTTAATTAATCAGTTGCTTTACTTTTACATTTTTTAGATTGCAGTCTTATTTGTTAAAGTCTTTCATGTGAGGTACTCAGATGCCATTGTCTATTCTTCTATCTTTAACTTGGTCTTGAAGCAATAATAAGCAATTCATATAATACCAGGAGTAATCAACGAATCATAGATACTATTGAATGTCTAAAAAAAGTTAAAAGGAAGGGATTAGCCTCTATTTTAGTTGTGAATTCTTTATTTCTATTTTACTGAATTTCAATATATTGTTCCAAGACTTTTGTTTCATTGTTTTACTATTAAAAATTTCTAATAATTGCCATCATTTTTTGACACATCATGAGTACACTAGTCTTGAAAGATTTTACAAAGTGTAAATTCTGTTATGCCATACCCATTAATAAGTTTTTATTTTATATTTTTTTTTTAATCATATTGCCCCAAGCAAGATACTTTACTGCCACTGTTTTGCAGGTAGGGGGGGTACATAGGAGGAAAGTTATGAGAAAGTGTGACAGGTTATAGGGGGTGTCAGGAAGTGGGTAAGAGAAGGATGAGAATGCTGATGAGAGTGGAGTGGATGGAGAAAGGAGCATGAGAGAGAGGATGCAGGTTAGAGAGAAAGGAGATGACTTTACATTTAAATTCTTGGAGATTGTAGCTGTCGGGGAAGCAAGTAAACGGAAGGGAATTCCACAGGCAGAATATTGTTTCCATTTTTTATAATGTTGGTATATTTTAACAAAACTTTATATTTTGTGAATGAAGTAACATATGTAGTGATGGAAAAATAAATAAATAAATAATGATAAAGCAATGAAAATTCTGCTAGTCAAAATGAAGAAAATGAATTTGTTGAATATTATAAGACATTACATTCTGGCATGCAGTGTATATTTAAAAATATATTTCTTAGGCTTCTTGCTCCTGCTTTTAGATGCATAGCCAGTTAGAGTATTTTTTGTTTTCTTTTCCTTTTTCAACCAAAAAAATAATTTAACTCAATTTCATAAAATCTTTTATTTTACTTTTTCAATACAATTCTTTTATTTCCTAGAAATCTTCATTCTGAGCTAAAACAGCAAAAAAAAAAAGAACATGAGATTTTCACAAAGAATGTTTTCCTTTGGTGAACTTTGTTATCTAATGAACAAAAATGTTCACACACATCTAAATAAGAGGTATATTTTCAATCAAAGCCGAAGAGTTTATGTGGATTTTTAGTCAGATGTCAACAGACTTTTGTTAAGTAGGCTCTAATAGCATCTGAAAAAGTTCAATTTTCATGCATCCAGTGAAGAAAATTTTAAATTTTCCAATGTTCATCATTCTGTGAAGAAAATAGATTTTTTTTCATCAGCTAAAATTACATATATTGTTAATTTGGATACACCTTTGATAAAGTGTGATATGAGAGTTTCCATGGGTTATACTTAATGTAAGGCGACAAACTGTCAACTAAGTTCTGTGTTGAAATTTTATATGCATCTGGTTCTTTAAACCAATGACTTGCACTCATGTTTGGTTCAAGTGGTCCAGTCCTTGCATCTGGGTAAACTCTAGGGAATCGCCTATATAAAATTTGTTCAGTGTTTCTGCTAGGTTGATAAGATATTCCATACGTTGTAATCATTGCAGGTACAATGCCAGGGTTAGTACAGTTATGTGTCTGATGATGTAGAAAGGTGGCATCTGTGTGGTGCAAACTTTTGTCTGCATCATATTTTCTTCGGCCCAGAATTCGGTTATTATGTGTCTTCAAAAAAGTAAATAAATAAAAGAAAGAGTGAAAAATTAAACAATGATTAATTTTCACAGACAATAATTAAGGGAAAGAGAGGTTTATTTATCATGTTTTTTCATCCAACCAGAATTAGAAGACTGTGATGAATAAGGAATTTGAAAAATTGCTCAAAATGATACTCTTTAATGTACTGCATTGTTATTAAAAGTCTCTGCAAATTAAATCCCTTTCTTAGCTACAAGATATATTTTTTATTTATTATATTTTCATAAGACACACACACACACACACACACACACAAGTCTTGAGGAGTGAAAACATCATGATGGTGCCTTCATGAAATTTCGAAGTCAGCATGACATTGCTCAGTTAAGTGACAAACTTTAATCCTATTAATTCTCTATCTTTATCTTGATATTGAGTACTTTCTGACAAAAACCTGCTTGCCAAAATATCTTTTTATCAGTAAACCACTAAAAAAAAAAGGAGCTTGGCACTGAGCATCATCAAAACTCAACAATATATATATATATTTCTGTTTGGATTTAATTATATATATATATTTATATATATATATATATAATTAAATCCAAACAGAAAGTGGCATGTAGCTAAAATCCCAAGAAAGATCCGATTAATATTAATCTTATTAATATTAAAACTGATCCATGCAACCTATGCTTAGTTGAAAAAATGAAAATAATAAAATATCCTAAACAAAATCTACTTTTAAATTTACATAAAAAATCATAAGCAAATGCCATCACAAATCCAAATTTTTAAATTTTAAACTGTAATAAACCCCACTAAATGTAATCCAAAGCTACTTTCTTTTTCATAGAAGCTTTCATTCCCTCTTAAACAATGTAGTATTAATTACAACAACCATATAGATCAAACTCTTTTATCCCATACCTTTTCTGATCCTATCATTTAATTAATAACTGAGCATAGATTCTAATTTTTTTAATCCCTGAATTATTTCCTCTAACATAAAATTTAACAAATATTTTTTTTTGCCGTTCACTACTTACCACATCCCAATTCTCAATGCCCCTTTTACTAAAATCCTAAGCTTTTCCTTCCTAGTTCATTATTTTTTTTTAATCATTTCACCCCAAGCAAGGCATTCCACTGCCACTATTGCACAGGGGGATACATATGGGAAAGTGATGAGAAAGAGTGATTAGATATAGGAAATGTCAGAAGGCGGGTGATAGATGGTTAAGGATACCGATGATGAGGATTGGGTAGATGGGAAGAGTGTTTGAAAGAATGGATACAAGTTAGTGTGTTAGGAGGTGTCTATTGACCTTACATTTAAACTCCTGGAGATTGTAGCTGTCGGGGAAGTAAGTATGTGGAAGGGAATTTCACAGGCGGGAAGTGCGAGAAAAGAAGCTGTTGGAGTAGAAATTGCAGTTACATTTTATCGGTTTCAGTGTAAAAGGGTGGGACCTAATTGCTAATCTAGTATCTTGTACAAATTCGTACCTGGGGGCACCAGTGATCTAAGTTCATCGGAGTAGAAGCCGTGAAAGTATTTATAGAAGAGGCACAGGGAAGCCACGTCACGCTGGTGAGAGAGTGACTGCAGCCGATCTGCCAAGTCAGTATCGATCACATTACAGATTCTCTGTTGTATTTTGTCAAGAACCCCGAGGATAATAGCAGGGGTACCCGACCAGATGTGGCAGCAGCATTCGATACATGGGCTGATGGTTGATTTATATATGTGCAGGATAGATTCAGACAGGAAAAACTTCCAGGTTCTGCAGAGAGAACCAACTTTCATAGCAGCGAATTTAGCAATGGATTCGATATAGTCATTCCACTTGAGGTTCGCTAAGAGCGTGAGGCCAAGGCGGCATAGTGTTTTACTCTCTGAGAGGCAAGCCTGTTCCATGCTAACGGGAGGTAGGTGCGATTGTCTATGATGGTTCGTTTTGGAAGCATTAAAATTTATGAGCTATTTCTTACCCCAGTCCACTACAGATTGGGGAATTCCACCACTTGCGTAAGAGATTGGGTGATTGAAAAATTCATGGTGTGGACACCAGCAAGGTCGGTGACAGAGTTTTCCAGCCACTTGGTGTGGTGGGCATTAAAGTCACCAAACACAAATATATGGGCAGATGGATGAGAAGAAATGGCCTTGTCAATATTGTTAGAGATGCTATCAAGTACCGAAAAGTCAGAGGAGGGGGAACAATAGAGGAAGAAGAGATAGCTAACCAAGCTTAGAAGTGAGAAATGGAAGCACGTGAAAAAATGATCCAGGGATTCAAGAGATGTCACCCTAGCTAGAGGGAGGTGTTCACTGACATAAACACCAAGCCCATGCATATGAACATTGGAGTCCTTTCTGAAGAGGGGAAGGTAACAAGGAACGTAAAACTCAGAAGAGGGGATTGAAGGGTCAAGGTTAGTTTTACATAGGGCTATGATATCAGGTGAGTTAGTTTGAAGGAATGATTCTACGCTGTAAAAGTTAGTGCAGATACCTTGTATGTTTGTGAAGGAGACACAGACAGGTTTGGGCGTTTTCTTACGAGCAGGTTTAGTTTTGCTATTTTGTTTGCTTGTTTTCATAGTGATTTAGTTAGAGAGAGGTCTAGAGTAGAATCAGTCAGTCACTGTTTGCAGCATGTGAAGGATGGAGACTGGCGCAATCTGCAACATAATGTGGCCTCGGGGTTGCCTACCAGAGGTTCATGCAGAGACGCCCATCCATGCACGATATGGCACTACAGGAATCCTGATATTATTCAACTGTTGATCAGAGCAGCCTCTCAAGACGCTACGCAAGAGTTCGGGCTCCTAACTACCAGTCAGAAGCAGCAACCAGGAAACTGCCAACCTGGTACCCTCAGAATGAAGAGACGTTGCCACCATACTCAATAACAGCAAAGAGCTTCCAGCTGAACTAACACTAAGACCGAAGGAGAAAGGAGATGAACCGGGAACCCCTTCTTAAACAAAAAACAAGGCAATCACCTCTACTCCTGTTCAAAAGAAGGGGGTGGAGTGTGAAACCGGGCGATAGTAGGTACTATCTCAAACTAATTTCTTAATCTATAAATAGGTATGTATATGTATATATGTGTATACATGTATGTGTGCATATGTGTGTGCATGTATGTGTATATATGAGTGTATATGGGGGTGTTTGAGCAGACATGAGGGTATGTATTGTAGGTATGTGTCTACTTGTGTGCATAGATTTTAGTCTTAATTAAATTAGACCAGTACACAGTTGTATTAAAAGGTGTTCAGTACAGTTATATTGTAGAACTTTTGAATATTTTTTATTTGTAAACAAATTATTATGCAACCCAGGTTTCTACCATCTGGTGTCTTCAGGCAATTTACAATAACATATAATATATATATATATATATATATATATATATATATATATGTGTGTGTGTGTGTGTGTGTGTGTGTGTGTGTATATGTGTGCCACTTTCTATATTTACACCTCTGTTATGTTATATATACTGTTTTATGCCTATGTTTATAATTTATTTATATTTTTAAATCTTTAATATTAATTTTAATTATAATCCTAAAATTTAAAAATTCAATTTTATTTTTCCAAATTCCTTAATCTAAGATCCTTCCCCTTTTATCAGCAATAATCTCTTAAGTTTGTTTATTTCTATATATGTATATGTATGGGTACATGAGTGGGGAATTTTTATCTATGTTTCCATATATGCATGGGGATGTATAAATGTGTACATATGTGTATGTATGTGTGTGTATGTATATGTGTGTGTGAGTATGTGAATGATATTGTATGTGGATGTGTATGCATATATAAGGATATATGCTTACATGTGTATGTAGTTTTTAGTATAATATACAATATATTATTATATTCTTATCTTTTATTTTATTATATAATTTAAATTTTTTTTTCTTATATTTTATTTTATATTTTATTTTTATGTGTATTTTCTTTTATTATATCATTTTTTTAATTTTTATGATTGTATTTTAATTTTATTTTTATATTTATTTTTATATTTATTTATATATATTTGTATATGTATATGTATGTAAGTATATATATATATATATATATATATATATATATATATATATGTATTCAAAAAGTTTTTAAATTGTCAATTAAGTACTTCCCTCATATCATATGCTTTACTGATGTATTTGTGCCGTTAAAAAGTTACTATAAACTACCTTACAGCTATCTATACTTTTATGATCCCCAAAAACATTATTCTTTATTTATACCCCTACCAGTATCATTTTTTCCCATTCTTTTTTTTATTCCTGTGCTAGATTTTAACATAAATTAATTTGATCTCAACAATAGTCAGACCCTATATTATTTTAAATGTAAAAATTTTTGAAAAACTTTTGGCAAAGCCAAATATTATGTCGTGTTATCTATTTTTTCTATTTCTCCTTTCCCTGTTTTCTTTTTCCTTTTTATGTATCTATCCCTTTCTTTTCACCCTCCTTGACTAACAATTGTCATGCCTGCTTATCCAACATACATTTCCCCTCGTTCTCTCTTTTTCATTTCTCCTTTTTTATCACTCCTCTCATAACTTTCTCTTATCTCCCCTTTTTTGATTTTTTTTCTCTCCTCATTTCCTGTTTCCCTTTTCCCCACTTTCATTCTTGTAACTTGCTTATTTTTTATTTCTTTACACATAGGTGATCTTGAAATGTCCTTTTCAAAGATCAAGTTTAAATCCATTTTGCTATCTCTCTTTGTTTTCCCTCTCTATTCCCTACCTCTTTAACAATGTCTAGATGCCTATCTTCTAACATAATTTTCCCTCTCTTTTTTAACTCCTCCTCTCACTTTTCTTTCCTTTTCTTTTTTTATTTAAGTGAACTTCAGTGTATAAAAGTCTTTTTGAAATTTTCTATAATAAACAGTCACTGACAAAACAAAGGTACTTGGCAGAAATGCTCATATAACACACGCAGTTTTCAAAGATTTATTTAGAAATATATATGTATATATAAATGTAGTAAGCATTCATTTATCTTGCAAGATAAAGGTACTGCTCTGTTTGGTCAAAATTTAGTCTTTAATGATAAGACTGAAATAACAACACTTGCATGCATGCCTGGATGATAGTATATAGAGGCCATTTGCTGTCCATGCCCAAACTACACTGCCCACTCCTTGACTGTACTGACAAGATCCAAAAGAAATACAAGGGCATTACATTTGCGGACAGCTTGGCTACAGGATTTGCCTAAAAGTTTTCAATGTTGACAGCTAACTGGCTTTGAGGCCTCACTCTGGGTTTTCTGTCTTCAATAGCCTTTTGGGTATGCCTACAAGGTTTTAAATCAGATTTTTCAATGTTTGATGGGCTGTTGAGCTCCATCTACCCAAAGCAACTGGTTATGAGACACCAGTTGTCAGTCTTTGCCCATTCTCTCATTTGGATTTAGACTTAGCATATATATATATATATATATATATATATATATATATATATAGTGTATCAGAGGCAGCAGAAAATTTTCTAAACATATACTGTTAAATATAAGAGACAATGAATGCCTGTTATGTTTGATCATAAGCCATTCTAAATATCGTATTTTGGCTTTAATTTCAGGTGAAAATAAAGACAAAAATTCTCCAACATTTGGATAATTTTTTATTAAGTTGGTTCTAAGCTTTTGGCTCACATGCGCCATCTTCAGAGAGGTTACAAGGACGTTAACATAAAAACATCCACCATCAAAGACGATTTTATCTTGTGTTGACATAAAACATTGCTAAGCAACGATAACACTTACCAAATAGCAAACACAGTTCATAAATTTGTAATGTGATTCTATGACATCACACCACGTGAGAGCTCGATATGTTAACAGAACCATATATTTAAATGCAATGTAATGTGTTATGACCAGATTTAAACGTGATTTTATTAAGTGTGGGTTGTTTTGATTTAATGCAGATGGCCTCCAATATCTGAAGGTCTTTTTTACTGTGTGTATGAGTATCAATTTACATGCCCCTTAAGAGATCGTATCTCTGGTACTAATAATAAACCAACTAAATATATTGGTTTTACTACAACCACGCTCTACCATAAACTTACTTGTCACTTTTCTGATCAGAGTACAATTAAACAACATTTCTTAAAAAAACATAGCTATGTAGGTAATATCAGAGAGACTTTAGTCAACAATACAATATATATATATATATATATATATATATATATATATATATATAGGGGAAGATAAGTAAATTGTCAACACATGTTGTTTGTTTTTGATTTTGTCAACTGCACAATATAGCAGGGTCAGTTTGACACCATCTGTGAGAAAAGGTGCACTGTGACGCAATTCACTCCTTCATAAATTTGCAAACGCCATCCTGTACTGCTTGGTAATTACCCTGAAAGCTCTAATACAAACATTTTAGAGTATTTGTGTGTCAATCTAAAGACAGTGTAGAGAATTCAGAAAAAGTTGGATCAGTCTAATGGTGATTATGAAGGTACAGCAGCTCGGAAAACTCACTCTGATCATTCTGATAAGAAAAGAACTCTCAAATTTGTTGGCAAGGGCCTCAAACTCAACATGGAGGCTTACATCAAGTGCCTTGAGAAGGTAGTGCTACTCTGAGTCAAGAGGGTGGCTACTTGAAAACCCTATGTCTGGTAACAGAACTCTGCACCATGCCACACAAGCAGAAGGACCCAGTCATGGGTGACAGACAATTTCTGCAACCATATCACCCTTTTACATCTGACCACTTAACTCCACAGACTGAAACCTCTTGATTATTGTGTGAGGTGCAGTTGAGCAAGAGATCTACAAACTCCTTGTAACACTAAAGATGAGCTGAAGGCAAGAATATGGCAGCATTTGCCACCTTAAACAAGGAAAGAGTCTAGAAGAGTTGCAGTAGATTCTGAAATTGTCTTTAGGCCATGGTTGAAGCAAATGGCAATTTTATTGAATAAATTTACTCTTTGGGTGTTTCAAAATTTTTTGTGCACTTTTAGGAAATATATCTGTCAATTATTATGTCTGTTATTTTCATTTTTCCATAATTTAGATGACAATTTATCCATCTCACCCTCTATATATCACCTAACACTGATAATTAAAGAATAGATATTTAGGTTATTACTAAATAAAATTTAATATTTTTTTAATTATTATTCATAAATAGTACAGTTCTTATTCAAAATTTATTTAACGATAACTTATTTAGGATCATTCAATGAAATGAGATATAATGAATAGTTAAGTTAAAAGGATTAAGAATTGGTAATTCTATTGATAAAAAAAATCACTTAACTCAGTGAATTAAAAAGTAAAGATTACAAACATTCATCAATTTTAAAACTTATAATTGTCACAAATACATTTTAAAAATTTGAAATATATAAAAGTAATTCTTACATACATAAGAAAAATATTCACTATCTGTATTGAATATTCGCTTGTTATCACGTTCTGAAAACACATTTGAAGCTTTAAAGTTCATCTGAAACAAAAAGTACACAAATGAAAATTAAATACATTATCTTCAATCAAAAAAGCCTATTTTAAAATAACTGCATCTTTGCTCTGATTTTAGCCCCATTTTTTTAGGTCAAATTCTAAAACTTGTTGCTAACTTCAGTTTGTTCAAGTAAAATCAGACAATATTAATATATATATATATATATTTCACAAATAGAATGCTTGGGTCCCATAAACGATCCTGAATACATTGAGATTTGGATAAAAGCCTTTGCAGTTACAGCAAAAGTGCATAATCTCAACGACTCAAGAATGGAAGGCAGACTGAACCAAATAATGGACTTCTTTTTGACTTCTGTGAGATGCAAGGTGTTAAAGAAAATCTCCAAAATGGCTTTCCACAAGAATTAGAACAGATGTCTTTTGAGGAAGTTGTCAGCAAAATAAAAAGAATCATTAGGCCGAAAAGAAAACTGGTCATTGCTGAAAGGGTGAAATTTTTAGAAGCCAGGGAGCAGCCAGAGGAATCTGTTATGGAGTACATATACACTCAAGAGACAGACAAAGCATTGCAAATTTGAGAAACTAGGGACTCAAGGCATGTCAATTGATGAGGAGCTGATTCTATTATGAACAAATGAAGGACTTAATGACACTCAGCATAAATGAAAAGTACTGGAATGCATGCAAAATGGTCATATGAAATTAGAATTAAGTGTGGACTATTTACAGCAGCTGGAGCAAAAGAGATTTTTAACTGGATAAGAGATGTGTTAGAGTCATACAGATTGAACATAACCAAAGCCAAAGTGTAACCAAAGCCAAAGTGAAGTGCAGTTATTGTGGAATGGCACATAAAAAGAGCAAATTCAAGTGTCCGGCAGTGGGGAAACAGTGTCTTAAAAGCAGAAAAATAAATAATTTTAAGAACATTTGCAGAAGTGTAAAACATGTCGAAAAAATGAGAGTAATAACCCCTCCTCCGAAGAACAGCAGGAGGCCAGTGTATTTGCAGTAAATACTCAAAAGAATGGTAGAACATGAAAATAAATAGATGTACGTTTAGCATGCAAGTTGACATGGGTAGCAGACCCCAAGTATTAGTGACCTTATCAGACAACTTCAAAAAGAGGATGATAATTGAATACTTGCTAAACATTATCATACACATAACTATACACCTATTCCTTATTTCAAAGAGAAGAGATGGTGAATGAAATTGCTAAATATAAAATACAGTTCTTTGGATATCCACAGTGCTTATTATCAGTTTGCTATAAAAGAAGTTTGGTGCCGTGACCAGGATAGTTGTAAAGGGACAACTGCCCAAGTCAACCTGAGTCATCAGAAAAGTTTCTTCATGCCATGAGAGAGGAAATTGAGAAAAAACAATTTATATTACAAAGTGATAAGTCAGTCAGTTAAGTATCATACGTCATACATGCTTTGGGCGATCATGTCTCGAAAGAGACATGACTGACTAGGCAGAAAATTATCCCACAGTAGGTTGCCATTACTTTCTGTGGTAGACTGGTTGCCAGCCAAGGCTATAGAACCCAATCTGTCCTATTATTTAACCCATAACTGGAGGGAAGAGATGGATTAATACCTTTCCCAAGGGTATTTGTGCGCAAGTGAATGCAAGGAATTCAACTGGAATTCGAACTCAGCACTCCGATTTGGCATTCCAAATCGATATCCACTGCACCACAACTCACAGTGATAACCTCTGCTCAAAAATGTCAGTTCAGTGTCTTTATTGATGAGGTTATTATAGCAGCCATAAAAAAATCCACAGCTTCAGCTTTAAGTTCATTAAGCAGCAAAAGCAACACATATTTTTTTGAAACATCAATTCTGTATAAAACAATGATGTCTATTTATAAGTCAGTCAGTGAGTTAAGTGCCATACATGAAACATGCTTGGGCAATCATGTCTTGAATGAGACATGATGACTGGGCAGAAGATTATCCCACAGTAGGTTGCCATTGCTTTCTGTTGTAGACTGGTTGCCAGCCAAGGCTATAGAACCTAATTTGTCTTGTTATTTAACCCATAACTGAAGGGAAGAGACAGATTAATACCTTTCCCAAGGGTATTTGCGTGCAAGTGAATGCAACGAATTCAACTGGAATTCGAACTCGGCTCCTTGAATTTTTGTTCCAAGCCGATATCCACTGTACCACAACACACATCCTCTGACTGACTATTTATAAGAATCATTCAAAAATAATACATGTTCTAACTTGAGTTTAAAACTATTAATTAAAATTCCTCAAGTTTTTTTGTTTTTAGTTTTAAACTCTAATGTGTCAAGAAGCACCGTGGAAAAAAATTTGTGCTGTTACCTTCTTTTTTCCTTATGCATAATCCTTTTTTAAAGTAGCTGCCCTTCAGAACACACATCAAACAAAAAGCTGTCAGAGAATCTCTGTTTTTAAAAGAAAAGTGTTTTAAACATTTACAGGTGGTTAAGTGAATGTTTAATGTAAATACAGTAAGTAAATGGGTCATTAAAGTTATTAGCAATCCTAAAGAGAAAGGTGAAACTAACTTTAGTAGCAAGCCAGCTGTTGCTGTGAATGAGGATAAGGCTAAAACTCTTGAAAAAGCCTTCATGTGATATAACCTGCAGTTTCATGCAGTCTCTTAGCAAGTCAAGAATCTATGGGAAATGAGTTCACAAAATATGAAAAAGCAGTGAGTGATCACTTCCAAAGTGTTTTTGGAGCTACAAACATAACATAATTACTCTTTTTGGAGAAAAATCCACCCAAGACATCTTTATGCCATCCACTCATTTTATTAAATATTAAAATTAAACTCTTTGTCATAGAATACTCCCAGCCTTAAATTAAGGAGTGGGAAGAAATTTCCTGAATACTTAATAAAAGGAGTGATTTGAATAAAGATAACCTAAAGATGTAAATTTAAAACATTTTGTGCAATAATTTGTGTCAAGTATATTATGGTGCTATATACACTTTTATTTTTGTTTTTTATTAATTATAGCCTAAAAGACTGTGTAAGATCTTCTTCATTGATTAGCCTTTTTTGTAATCATTTATATTTTTACAATTTTCACTTATTGAATACAGTAAAAAATTGCATATTTTGCTTGTAATGATTCAGAATTAGAATTCTGGTTTCAATATATTTTCCTTTTAATGTATCTAATACAAAAAATATCAACTTTATTTAGCTTTTTCTCTAAAATATGCCAGTTTGTAAGCAAAAAAAAATATGCCAGTTTGTAAGCAAAAAACTGCAAAAGTTAGGTATTTCTGTATATATTTTCAAACAATATTTAAACCTAAAAGCTCAAAGATTGTTAAAAGCTTTAAATCTAATTTTTGTTGTCAGTACTTAACACATTAAACTGCAGCTTTTGCACTAAGTGCAATGTTGACTTTCTAAAAGAAGTGAAAAATCAACCTGCCTTACTGCGACATGTGTACATGCCTTTCTTTACAGATGCAATGCCACAGTTGAGAAGGAAGGGAACTATTGAGAAGTAGATTTGGAATCCTGAAATTTTCTGTTCCTACTATTAAATCTACTGTAAATAAAAAACATAGAAAACTGAGCATGCATTACTTCTTTTTTTGTGTGTGTGTGTGTGTTTGTGTGTGTGTGCGTGTGTGCGTGTTTCTTTATTTTAGGATGGAAATAATACTTACTGCTGTCTTTGGAATAGATTTGAAAGCAACATTTGAATGAAATGGAGTTTCCATCATTTCTCCAGTAGTTGTTGGATTAACATCTCTAGGAAGTTTCATATGCTCATGGCAAAACTAGAAAGCAATAGCACAAGGTTGAGAGTTACAAATAGAATCTTTCATGCTGTAAATGTTATTTCTTTAATTAATATTTGTTAAATGTGCAAATTGCATACATCCTTGAGATTGTAAACTACTTTTGAAAATAATCATATATTTATATGTTTATATCATTTTAGACATAGTTTTAAGAAAATCAGGAAAATGAAATAATGTGTTTTGTTAAGAAGCAGCCAAAGAACAAATCCTAATTAAAAATGAACTCAACAAACATCAAAACAGTTTTATACAATAAAAGCACAAATATTGACTATAAACACTGCATTTTGTCCTAGATTTTTGTTGCACATCTTTATTCATTTCATTTATCCTATTACCTTTGTAAAAAGTAATTCATGTTATCTACTCAACACTATAAAAAGTACAAAAAACTTTCTAAAGGGTTTAAAGCATACAAGAGCTGTCTAATTGAATTTGTTCAGTAGCAGTTTTTTTTTTTTTTTTTTTTTTTGTGAAATACCTCTGTTCAATGCCTTGGCACATAATCAGTGATGATTTTAGCTGAGATGATGATCATTGAATGTTTTACATCTTACAACATCATACCCCTTCTCCATGATCAGATATCAACTTTTGTGCTATCCATCAGCTATAACTCTTCTTATAGTATAAAGTATCTTAACACACTGCAACTCCTCTGGACTTTATAGTCTGATCATGAATGACTTTCAGTTCCCCAGCCTCTTTACTCTTCCATAAAAAAGAAGCAAACAGTGACCATTTTATTAGAAAATCAGTCAACAATCTCGACTTGAAGTGGTAAATAACATCTTTCATTTCACACACACACACACACACACACACACACACACACTCCGCAACTATACCCAATGATAATTTCTCTTATTAAGTTGTTTGTGCCAATCATTCAATCAGCGCCCAAAAAACAAAAACAAAACACCCTTCTCATGTGTCTTTTGTGAAAAAAAAAACATAACCCTGGTGATGGGGCAAACAAGTGTTAGATCTTAACTAAATATCAATAGTAGGTAACAATGGTTCAGGGTACCCTAATTTTTTCCCCCCAGCCAAAATTCCATTATTGGATGTAATTTTAGGTCATACTCAAGACCCACTTTCCAATTTCCTGAAAAAAACAACACAAAATACTAACTAAAATTTTCCCATTCTTTCTTGTTGATTGCCAATCATTTGATCAATAAAATTTGATCATAAAAAATTGCCAATTGTTGTCACTTGTTAAGTCATATTTGTGACTAACTCTTATATCAGATTGCTGTTTTGTCTTTAATGCTGTTATGCTTCTTAAATAATGCAAGTCAAATTCTTATCAAATGATGTCTGTAATTATCAGATGTTTTTTTAATAGATTATTTCTCTTTGATAGTAATATTTATTCAGCTGATATTTTGAGATCAAAACTTGTGGTTTGAGCTGTTGAATTTGGATAAACTGAACTATTGAGTTTGTTACTCATTCTCAATACTGTGTGGTGATACCAAGCAAAAGCGAGGGACCGGATGTTTGCTCTATAATGACCAGAAAGCAAATGACCAAAAGCCCTCTGTGTGCAGGTTGATCGTGCAGATGTTCCGGTTGAAAAATAAAAATGAATCAAATATTAAATTTCCATTTCGTGAGCCTATGCGAATTTTATTTATCAGCCAATGGGAAGCCCAGAATCAAATACAAGTGTGAAATCCCAAACGAGCTGCTGTGATCCAAATAGCAGATATAAAAATCTGAGACAAAAAGCACCCAGCAGGCAGACCAAGGAGAAGAGTGTAATCAATATCCCCTTGACCTAAGTCAAGTGGCTACTATGCATGCCTGTTTCCTTCTCCCGTCTCAAAACTACTTACTGACCTAAGAAACGACTACATCAAAGACATTCCTCTCTTATACGCTCCCCACATTGCTAAGCCTTAAATCTCTTTCAGCTTATTATTTGCCATGAACATTTAACCTCCGTTGGACCTATATTCAAGTTATTACTTTAATTATAAAAACATTAATTGATATGTATATATATAAATGTTATTTTCAACTCAATTTGCTTTTCTTGATTTTATAATCATTTTATGACTTATAGTGGGCTATCTACCACCAGGCCAAATTCCGTTAACCTGCAACAATATACAACTACCCTTCTCTAGAATGGACACCCACTACAAACTAGAAAATAATAGATAAGATACCCCACTATAACTGATTCAGTCACAATGTTCCTCAATAGCTGACCTGATTTATACTAATAAGAAATCTCAAACTGTTATGTGATCTAGTATTTTAATGCAGTAATTTCCATCTGGTCTCTATAGTTAGATTTTTTATAAAGTATGGGCTATGTTGCTAGTAAAGTAGTAGGAGTATAACATCAGCATTGGTGATAGTAATTGTAAAGTAGTAATGCTACTATTCAACATTGGCAAAAACAAAAAGAGAGAGAACAAGGAATAAAAATATAGTTGAAAAACATATTTAAAATTTTCTAAAACACTTATTTGAGATATTTTAATATTTTCTATAGAACAATTAATTGTACGTCACTTTGATTTCAACCCTAAATGCCTTTGAATTACAAGTATTCTGAATAAGTTGTTAGTTTAGAATCAATTTTAGGAATAAAAATGAAAAACTAAGGAAATGTATTTTTTTCCAAATTTTATCACTGAATAATAGTATAAATTATCAGAGGCTAGTTCAAGAAAAAAATATTAAACTTCTTTTTTCTCACTTAATAAAAACCATAAAATTTACTTACATTGTAAAGTACTTGACACCTTTTTAATTAGTTTCTTCCAGTCTGTTGGGAAGCAGACAAGACTATATTTTGCATCCAGGCTCTTACATGATTAAGATGCTTGATATGATTACTTGCTAAGAAAACATTGATTTTAAATCTGTGCAAAGAGTTCAACTTATTACTATTGCTTTGTTTGACTCATGATTAAAAAATTAAAACAATATATTTCATGTAGGTATTAATGTATTAAATAACCAGCTTATAAAACAAAATGATTTAGATTTTAAGCTTTTTAAATGATTATCAGTGATATATTTTATTTTTCAAATTAGATTTGATTTTATTACAACAGTCAAAATTATAAAAAATATATAATAAAGTTAATCTCTAACTACAAACTGATTACTTTTTTCCTTCCCTATTCAACCAAGATACTATAAAAGGGATTTGAATCTAATTACCTTATTGATTTATAACCAGAACACCTGCTGTAGGACAAGCATGCTACTTACATAAGCAATTACTAATAAGTTTCTCTTTTAGAAGGTAGAAAACAAGACTGTGTAAAGTTATTCAATAAATATATACTATAAAAATAATTTTAAAAAATGATATTTTTTACAATAGTTGATATAGGACTTCATTTGTGTGTGCACCCAGCATTTTTTAAGTCAACAATATTTTATACAAGATATTACTGAACAATTTCTTACCTTAACTATTCATGAGAAAATAATTATAATGGATTATCAGAAGTGTGAAATTTCAGCAGTTTTATTGAAAATCATAAAATAACTTCTAAATAATAACTTGCTATATTGGTAGATGAAAAGAAATTGTAATTTGGTTAATACCCTTAATATAATAAATATCAATAATACAAGACTATAAATAAAATGAATTATTCTTTTTATATAAGTGACAGTCACTGCATAATCATTTTTGTTCTTTTTTTACTAAGAAAAATTATATTATAAAGAAAACATGTTTGGTATAAAGTAAAAAATGTCTTATATTTTAATTTTGCTTAAAACCTTTTGAAAAATTGTATAGTTTTGTGAATATTAAAAGTTAACCCAAGTATACTAAAGTAATGGTTAATTAAAAATAAAAACATGATAAATAATGGTAACTCAAAAGAACAAGGTTATCAGTTTTCATCATCATCATAAGTTTTTTATAAAATTTCATATTTTCTGTCTGTCATAATAAAATACAGAAAGGTTTTGGTGAAATAAACTAATGTTTTATTAACTGTTCAATATCCAATTTAGTCAAATATTTGTTAATAAAACATGAAAAAAATGGTCCTGGGGGCCTCCCATGTGACTAGAATTCAATATTTAAGGATGCCCCCTGACTGGTCACAGTCAGTCAGTCAGTCAGCAGGTCAGTGAGAGACAGCAGTTGGTCAAGCCATCAGTCAAGCAAGCAGTCAGTTGACCTGTCAGCCACGCCAGTCAAGCCCGAAAGACACAGTGTCAGATACACACAGTCAGATAGGCGCCGACATCAAAGAGACCAGTGCCAACAAACAAATACAAATCCATTGCTGACTCAACCGGAGAAGAAGAGAGTAACAAGATACTTCCAACGCCGTAAAACCTTTCACATCTCTCATCAACCAGAAAGGAGATGTAACACAGACTTCCTGAGTTAAATACACTGATTTATCATTTCACACACACATTCTACCAATTACTACTATCTCCATTTGACTCTCTCTCTCTCATTTTGAGAATTCTCATTCACACTCCTTTTTCAACACAATTTGAAACACTTTCCTTTTCCACCTACTTAGCAGCTGATACATAAAAAGGAAAGAAACATTGTGCTACTACTCTGTTTAATTACAGACTCAAAACAGACACTTTTATATTTAAACAACATTCACTCAAACAAAAGATACAAAAAATTGTAGAAATTGTTTATACTGTATATATATATATATTGTCAAATACATTATTTTAATATTTTTTATACATTTCTTATTGCGTTGTCATTTTTTTAAAAATTTGTGTTGTGTTTTGTGGACTGGAATTCTCACATTAAAAACTCCCTTTTTAATCCGGGTGTTCAGGAACCCCACAGTCTCAAAAGACTTTTTGTCATTTGGTGTTTGACTGTCTTGTTGTTTATTTCCATCTTCACTATACAAAAACTTAAAATTATGCACTAGTTAGAAACTCAAGTCTTAAGTTTAACAACAAATTTAAAGAACAATAAAAGAGAAACAATTTTTATATATCAAACAAATAAAAATTATACAATAAAAATTCCACATCAAAATTCAACTAATAACTTATTGATCATTCCTTGGATTTTAAATAGTTTTTATATAGTCTTATTGAATAAATTTTCTTTTACAGTGTTTTTGTTTTTATATAGTTGCTTTGAGTGGAGAGATATTATACTGAGATGTTATCTTAAAAAATTACAGTTTTAATTTATTTACAATCTTGAGCTGATAATGAAACCTACAGGCAGCAGTAAGTAAATGTAGTCACAATCAACAACCTGCCATGTTATAAAAGCATGTGCATACATGAATTTTAACTAAATGAAAAATATCTGCTTATTTAGTAACCTTGATTCACACATCCATTTTGAGCAAATAAAAGAAACCTTTATATAAATCTGTAAGCTTTACTTTATTTAGTGAACATATTGCATTACCCAGTCTCCTGATTAAACAAGTATTATTCTAAGACAGAATAAATAATATGAAAGAAAATTTTGCTGATGAAAATATTCAAATCTTTTATCTTTATTTTATTTATTTTTGTGGACAATCAGTAAAAAATATTTCAAAAACATTTTAAGTTTATATAGCTTTATAATAAAGAAGTAACTTATTGTCTTAAGTTGGAGTTTTATTGCCTAATGCCTAATGCAATAAATCAGTTAACAAATTTGTGGTTAAGATTGCAATATTGATCTATATTTAATTGAAAATATACTAATTGCATATTAAAAAATACAAAATTGACATTAATTATATGAAATTGATTATTATAATAGATTAAAAATTTTAAGTACCTATTCAAATACACATTTTAATTTTTAGAAAATGAAAAATTAGTGTACTCCGAAAGTAAAAAATTGGAGTTTTATGGATTAAAAGTAAATACAAATGTTTTCAAAATATGATATGGGTGAAAAAATATATAATTGTTCACAAGTTTATTGAATAGAATATAAGCAAGCAATTACATTATAATCAATTTTGTAATAGGTAATTTTGAATCATAATTTATAAAATACAAATTTTATTATTAATTTTAGAATTTAATGAAATTTTCACCTGTATGTCAAGTGGATACTTTAAATAAATAACAAAAAAAAATGAAACTAAAACTAAAAACTGATCCTGTTGCAATTGGTCTCAATAAAAACGGTTTGTTTACACATGTCTTTTTATTGTCATGAATTCTCTTCTGGTCAAATGTTAGCATTGAAATTAATAGAATCAGACATTAAAAACTGATATTAAAAATTAATAGTCAAAGTTCTACCATCATTGATGTGAACTTACATTCAAGTTGTCAACTATTTCATATTGATTCAATATTTCTTTAGTAAAATCTATGGAAGATATTAAGGGAACTTTCAGTGCTTTCTTGTTTGCTCAAGAAAGGACAATACAACTGTTATAGTCAATAGAAGTACCAAAAGATTTAGAACCAGCTCTTCATTGAATGTTTTTCTCTCTTCCATTTGCAGAAATTAATTCAGTGTGATCTTCTTCTTTGTGCTGCATCCCTTAGTCATGGCTGTGCACAATATCCTATCACTTGTAGCTTTTAGCAAAGTCTATCTTAATACTATCCTTCTTACCCACAGCCTTTTCAACCATTTACACAAGCTTTCTATCTGTTTCTCCTACCTTTAATGTCTTGTGAGTACCAAATTTTCCAAGCCTTCTTTCCTGATTATGTGCCCCAGAGATTTCAAGTCTCTCTTTCTGCTTTTAATTATAATTGTCCTTTTTGTTTCCATTTTCCTTAAAACTTCCTCATTACTTACACATTCTATCCATGGCATTCTCAGCATCCTTCTATAGAATCATATATCTGTTGCCCTAAGTCTTCTCTTCCTCTGTAAGGAAATTGTCGAGCATTCACTTCCACATAGAGGGATCGATATCACATAACAGTTGGACACTCTTGTTTTTGTTTCTAACAATTTTTTTTTCAGTTTCTTAATACATTGTTTAGCTTTTGAAAGACATTCCAATACACCTTTAGATTTTGATGTCACATTTTCTATCATCTGTTAAAATATTTCCCAGATATTTAAACTTTTGTACTTATTTAATTTTCACATCTCCAATTCATAGTTTGCATTTTGGTCTTTTTCTCTTGTTGACAAGAGAAGTCTTCTTACAATTGATGGTTAATCCTTTCTACAATTGTAAGAAGACTATGTATGTTTATTAGTCTTTTCTTCCCACTTTCCATGAGTACCTAGTCGAGGAAGTCCCATGGTTTTCTTATTGGGTCTATCATCACAGCACTTTTAAACTGTTAAAATTGTGCCTGGTAGAATCTCCAGTTGCCTCAAGATAGCCTCACTGTAAAGATTGAATAAATCCAGTAAGATGATGCATCCTTGTCTTATGCCCCTTTTTATTTTTGTGTGCTTAATTCATTTTTATCCATATGCAGGTGGTTTTCTCCCAGTATAAGTTCTGAATTATACTGACATCCTTCCCAGATAAAGCAAGTTATAAAATCTATGAAAATTAGCAAAATTATTGGTGATTATCAGCCTGGATACTTATACAGTAATGTGAAAATACACAAACCTGGACACCCCTTACGACCTATAATTTCTCAGAATCCAATACCTGTATATCAATTATCAGAATTCCTTAATGAAATTATCACCCCATACCTATCTACTAATTATAGCATTAAGTCAGCTCATGAATTTCTTCAAATTCTTAAATCTACAACACCAAACCAAGGCAAGGCACCCTCACATCAGTTGATGTTGAAAATCTATTTATTAATGTACCTGTTGCTGAAACTATTGACATAATAATTAATAATAGTCTATAAATATAATTCAATCTTACCCCCTTCTAACAATTCCAATATTCTCAAAATCTTTTATTTGCCTGAACCACTAAAGTTCCTTTTTATGACCATCATGGCAATATTTACACACAAACTAATGGTGTAAGTATGGGAAACTCTCTTGGTCCGTGCTTCTCTAACTTTTATATGTTCCATGTTGAAAACATGGGTTTTTAAAAAAATTTACTAAACCAAAAATATATATCATCATTATTGTACAATTATGCAGTTCTCCATTAAACATAGAATTTCCAAACTCAATCTGATTTGGTGTTGGTTCTTTCCACCTTTATCTTAATGAATACTATTCTTTTCAAATCTGACAATTCTTGTGCTCCTACAGTATGAGGCACTGTGAAATATATTTTGCAATTTTCTATTTATGTTTAACCTACTAGGAAATGTGATAATTCATTCTAAGTCAGAGTCATAAAATGAGCAAGAAAGAAATTTGATACAAGTCAAGACAAGTAAAGACATGACTTGGTATGTGCTACTTTAAGCTTTCATTTCATACCTATTAAATGTAACTCATCAGAAATACTTTTAAAACATATAAAGAAATGATCACATGGTTCTAGAAAGTTGTTCTTAAAGATATTTAGAAATAAAAAGATATAAACAAACAGACATATTAAGTAGACAAAGAAGCATTAGTACTGTAAGAGAATTAGTAACAAGACACTTTTTATAATTGTGCTTTAGTAAAACATTTCACAAATCTGTGCTAACTCTAATATCATTACTGAAAGTGCAAGTCATTTACATTAGCTTTTTCTTTGAATGTATTAAACATTGTCATAAACCTGATAATCCAGGGCTTTAATTTACTTTCAGTAATTTTATTGCTATTTCTGCAACCATATCACAATATTTTACAACAGTAACACAAGTGAAATTTAATAATCTAGTTCTAGTTTGACAAAGTTAAATAATGTATCAATAGCTAAAATTGCTTTCCTTGAATTTCTCCTTGAGAAATGAAATATGTAAGAAAAACTAGTAGTACAATGACATTTTTAAATGAAAAAATAGTTCAAAGTCAGTTTTATTTTCTTACAATCAGCATGAAAGGGGTTTTAAGAAATATAACTGTTATAATAAAGAAGTTACAGAAGAAACTAGCACATAGACAAAACACATTGTTAAGGAATTCAATTAAAAACAGCTTCCATTCTGTATACTCGTGGGGAAAGTAATAAAAATGTATTGTTTAGAGAACATTTGAATAATAAATATTCCTAGTTTTTTTTTATTTAATTTTTAACAGATGTTGAGTTGACATATTTTTTAAGTATTTGAATGCATTTTGTTTGTTAGAATTTGAAATTTATATGCTGTTTCATTTTTTTAATATTCATTTTTTTAAAACGTATTTAATTTTTATTTTTTAAAAATTAACTTTAAAAAATTTTCCTTTATTTGAATAAATAAAAAATGAATATTATTACTAAACTTTTTTTCTATAATTGCATTCAACATACTTTGTTTAATTCCAAATTTTTTTGAAAGTTATATTGAATTATAAATTAGTTGCCGAAGTTTCAAATATCCCTTTGAAAATATTTTGCTAAAGTGTGCCGTAATATTTTCATTTGCTCCTAGGTGTGCTATTGCTTAAAATTTTGCAAAAACGTTGAGAAACACTAAAACATAAACATTAAACAATGATTTGTTGATTAATCACACAATAAATGAAGTAAGTAAGAAATCACAAAACTGATATTCAGGATTTTTTTTTTCATTTGAAAAAGAGGAAAAAAAATGAATTCATTTTTTTGGCATTACCTGAAAGAGAAATATCATATGGTACTTTTTAAAAATACCAGCAGTTTGCCTACACAGTAACAGTTTTTAGTTTATGTCTTTATTTAGGGAAGAAAAATAAGTAGCATCATTCATAAAGAAAATTTCTTTTCTACAAACATAGTACTAATGAAATTGAAAAATGTCAGGATTACAAATCAATTTCTACCTAGGATAAAGTGTAACTGTGAGTGTGACTGTGAGTGTGAACTTATGAAAACTTTTCTTGTCTTATTCCGATCCATATTTTTTCAACTCACACATCCATCAACTACCTCTGTTCTTTTCACATGACAATAAAATTGGTAAAAGCAAGAAAGAGGATGAAAGGAGTAAGAAGGCGTAAAGGAGAAAATGTAGAGAGAGAGAGTAAGAAAGAAAGCGAAAGAAAAATCAAAAGAAAAGTGAATGAAAGGGAACAGATAGGCAGACTTGCTGTCTTTCATTTTAATTCCATTTTTACCCACTTTGATCTTTCAAAGTAGGTAAGGTTCTATTTTATTTAACTTTTTTGGGGGGTGTGATGAAACCCTTAAAGATAGGTAAATATAGAAGACAGGATTTGATTTCTTAAACTACACAAATGGAGCTCTAATTAAATTTCCTTATTTGGTTGTTTTTTTTTTTGTTTTTTTTTTTTTAGAGAAGTCATCCAAACTACTTTAAGTAGAAAAAATAATTGTGTGTATAATATATTTTTATGTGAACACAATATGTAGGTAATATTTTGTAAAAATAATATATGATTTAAAGTTTCATATGTCATACTTTGAAACTGCAACAATTAATTCTAGCTCAAAACCTGATTAACATGCAATCAGTAAAACTGTCCGTTTAAAAAAGCACACTTTTATCTGTTGTATCTGTTTCTCTTATTGGTTGATTTGTTTGTTTCATCTCTAAATCTATTTTTTTCACAATATTCATCTTTTTCAATGTTTACTTTCAGACTTTAGAAACAATAAATTTTGAAACTTTGGATTGAAGAGAAGAAATTTATATTTTACTATTTTTATAATACCTTGTTTTATTAATTTTTCATACATTATCTACAAAAATAAGTTTTTATTATTTTTCATTTATTATGCTTGCTTGTGTGTGTGTGCAAACATTTTTTATTTTTTAATTAAAAATCTAAAATTTATGTTAATTTATGAGCTCAACTTACTTTTCAAAGTAGGGAATTTTTTTTTAAATGTAACTAATCAATAAAAATAAAGACGATAAAATTAGGACTTGAAATTACTGTTTAAAATAAATAAAGTTGAAAAAAAAAAGAAGAGTACAGTGTTAAAAATTACAATCTACATTTTTTTTACACAAACAAAATATACCTACAACACAATAAAAAAGTAACAATTTTTAAGCGCTTCACGAAGCAATTTTACGTTAATACTGGGAGTGTGATTTGATATCAAACTTACTTAGCAATGAGTTTTTTCATGCTTTTTTTTTTTTAATTTAAGTCTTTCGAGCAGGTCGCCGGAATTTTTAATATGTGAAGAGAGAACTGCTCCAACAAGTGGTGTTAAGATTTTTTGTGTCTGGTGAGCACTTCCAATTCATAAGCTGCACTGGAATGTATATGTTTTACTTTTTGGTAAACCAAGCAAGTACAAAAATTTAACTACTTGGGAGGTGTTATTGTGGATTAGACAACTCGGTTACCATTTGTGTGGTTCAAACGTCGTGATAGTAATTTTAAAGGTGGAAAGTAGGTTGGATGTCCAATCCACGACAATACATTTAACTCAAAGCACAATGTAACGGGAATAACAACATTAAGCAAGGTTACAGGACTGATTAATTTGTGCATGCAAGATAAAGAAAGTTCTCTCTTAGATATTGAAGAAAATGTAATGTTCATGCTAGAAGACAAGAGTTTTTTTTTTTTTTCTGTTTTTTTTTAAATCATATCACTCCGAGCAAGGCGGTAACGCCACTGATGTGCAGGGGGCTACATAAGAGTGAAAAGATTGGAAAAAAGAAAGCCGGTTAACTACATCCTAAACAGGGAACAAGGGATGAGCCTCTACACCTGTTCAATAGACATAGGTGGAGTTCCTGCAAAAGGAAATAATGTTTTTTTTACTGATCAGTAATTGAATAATATTTTACAAGAAGTGAAGTATGCTTAAGAGAGAGAAACATTTTGATGTAACTAATTGTTGAATGCAATTAGCGCAGTGAGTTGGAAAGGAACTAACAGCATTCGGACTGTTAGCCCCGAAAAGCAGGATCCAACTGGTCTAAACACGTGTGAACATCCGGTTATATATTTCTTAATAAAGCGCGAGAAAAAAGAGGTTTCACGTGCGGTACTAATGTAAGAGCATTGTAGGTATATGTGTATGAACGTGTGTGCATGGCGATATGTATGTAAGTATGTACGTGCATGTAGAAGTGATTCTACAATAACCGTTAACGGAAGACGGAAAGTGCGACACTGAGATGCGAAGGCGAATTGGCATGGCGAAAGACGCACTCCAGAAGCTGAGCAGAGTAAAAAGACAGGAAAATTTCGCTAGAAACAAAGAGAGTAGATTGCTATGTGATATGTCTGTTCTTCAGTATGGCAGCGAATGCTGAATAATATCATCAAAGATGAAGGAAAAACTTGAAGCAACTGAAATGTGGTCCTACAGACAGAAGGATGCTGCGGATATCATGGATCGAGCATGTGAACAATGATAAGGTTTTGGAAAGGATGGTAACGCAAAGGAAATTAATACTGAGCAGAAGAAAAAGACAGCTAAAGTTCCTGGGACATGCAATGAGAAAGGAGGGCTTGGAGAATCTGATACTCACAGGTCAGATAGACTGAAAGAGAGACAGCGGAAAGAAACGGATAACATATTTGACGGAACTGAGCGGGTGGATGACAGAGTGGGGTTTGGGTTGGGTAACAGGAGAAAGCGTGCTAAGAGCCACCAAGGAAGATGTGGAAGACCATGATCGCCTACGTCCTGCAGAGACATGGCACATAGAAGAAGAAGAAGAAAACTCTGGGTATCTTAGAGAGGGATTCAATTAAATTTAATTTTCGTTTGATTAAACGCGTACGTAATAGAAATTATTTTTTTTATTTAAAAATTTACATCTATATTCATTTGAACTTTTTTGATTTTTTTAATTTAAAAAATGAAGCAAGATGGAGAAAAAACACAAAAATGCATTTTGCTATGAGTAGCAATTTTTAGAATTTAAAATGCATCATTTTTTTTTTATTTTTACTACATTTTGATTTTTTTGTCATTCACTTTTTTTAGTTTGAGAGAGCGACTGACAGTATCTGCAACTTTAACTTAAATTATTTTTTTTTTATAAATTAAAAAAGTATAGAGAATTTTTTTTCACTTATTAAATCTAAATTTGGTTTTGTATTGTACTCTTCTTTTATTGATTAATATTCATTTAAAATAAAATCGATGTAAAACTAAATTTGTTGCTAAGCAACATGTCGGTTGCCATGGCTTCAACTTTGTTCAGTAAAACAAAACAAAAAATTAATAAAATTTCAGAAAATAATTTCATTATCCATCTGTAATTCTTTTCTCCCCACAACTTTTTTTTTTTTTTTTGTATTTGTGCGTATATATGTGATATTTGAACTTCTCTCCTCATAAAAATCTTTTTTACTTTTTGCGGGAGAGGGGATAAGTTTTTAAAAAATTAAAAATTCTAAAAAAATAATCATTAAAAAATCAATACAAGTAACGGGAGTGTGAAAAAGAATTCACCAAATTTCCTTGAGCAAATTCTAAAAGGTTAATAGACTTTGATTATTTTTTTAAATAAATTCAGGTGTAACTAAAAAATTTAAAAAATAAACAGTTGTTGAGTAGATCAATATTCAATAAATCAACATAATTCGTTCGATTTCATTTTCTGCAAAAATTCAAAAGTAATTTATCAGAATTTAAAATAAATGAGTACGTTAGCAGAAAAATGAATTTTGTAATTACATCTTTTAGAAAAAAATTAATTAGTAATAAAATTATTAAATGTTATTTTCAATAAAAATTCGTATCGATCAAAAAAAGTTTTTTTTTTCCAAAAACTCTTCTTTTCAGAATTTTATTTAAAACTGTGAACACATTTTTAACTTTATCAACAAAGTTCGTATGATTGTTTTTAACATAAAAAGAGACAAATGAAGATGAAATAAAGAATTTTCAATCATTTTAAAAACATTTCAAAGAAAACGTCTTTTATCGTTTGAACTTACCCACTGGCCCGGTTTGGCAGTGGATGATGGACGGTAATTTTGGGCCATAGTTTTTCGCTCGTTTCTTTCCTTTTAATTCCCCCCCACTAAAAAAAAAGTCTTTGACGTTGAATGAAAGTAATTTTACTTTTTTGTAACGAGCAGAAGAAATTAATTTTTGAATAGTTTCTTCGGCTGTTGCTCATCACAAAAAAATCACTTCTAAGGCAGACGACATTCCGTCTCAACCTTTGACGTCATACAGACGTGAACGTTCAAGCACGTAACCGATATTCTGCTTGAAGATGTAGCTTTATGGTGATAGCATAGGATTGAACTGTAAAAGTTTTTTTCTATCTGAAATATGTAATGAGGAGTTATTTAAAGTCAGATTAATATCCTCATTTCTGCTGTTATTATCAAAAGCCAGTGGGATTAAAGCGATGGATTTTAAATTAAGTGATAGTAATGGTGAGAATTGAACTCAGTGGAAACAGGGCTGGTAATAACTGAGCAGTACTAAAAAAGAACAAGATGTGGTATCTCTAGAAATGGACAGTACAATGAAAACAATATACCCCGCAGTTTGAAATTCCTTCCCCTAAAGTTACCAAGATTAACAGACCTGTCCTGAAGAAGGCAGAATGACACAACAGATAAAGCGTGTGTTTGTAGGGGCCTCGATAATGTTTATCAAACTGGCCTTGTGCCAAATACAACCGAAGTCCCCACAATTTAAAATATCAGAAGGTTGAAGGTTGGATGTTGGAGTGTGGAAGAATGAAATATTTTGTTTTGTATGTTAAAGTAAAATTTTATTAACTAAACAGAATAACAAATTTGTAAGAAGTAAAAATGTTCGAATAGAAAATGTACGTCATTAAATGTTCCAGAGAAATGGTAGTAAACAGTTAAATGAATCTAGAGCTTATAATTGATAGTTGCAGAATGTGTGTATGTAGAAAGATTATCAGGTTACCAATAACGTCTATGTTCCTTTCCTTTTTTTTTTATGGTTGGCAAGAGAGTGAAAAGGAAGGTGAAGCAATAAAGGAAATTGTACTTATCAGACTTTAGTTTTTAGGAGTCAGTTGAAGTATCTTGTTGTTGTTGTTTCTTTGACTGTGTGTGAGTGAAGATGAAGAAAGGAAAATTGGAAGGAGAGGAAGAATGAATGTATGTCTACGAGACAGGATCGGTGTCTTGAAATTTCTTCCTTACGTTGTGATGAGGTCCTTATCAGATTACTGCTCCCATCAGACTGATTTGGCCAATCAAGAGACATGGATAAGTAGTGAAATTTAGCCACATGATTGGATCGAACTGCATACCAATTTTTTAGGTGTTAAGAAAATTTGACCGGGAACATAGTTCAAATTTGCTATTTCCTATCCAATCAGAATCTAGAATCTTAATTTTTATTGTGAAATTTGCCCTTGGTTTAGGTTTTTCCAAAATGTTTTCAGTCATTCTGATCCATTTTTGCGGGCGTGCAATTTTACTTTTTACATTTCAGTTAATTGTTGGATGATATAGGATTTGTATCCTATATATTGTGGTTCATGACAATGATGATGATATTGATAAACTAAACTATCGCCGGGTTCACACTCCACCCACGTCTATTGAACAGATGAAAAGGCTCATCCCTTGTTCCCTGTTTAGGATGTGGTTTCTGGTTTTCTTTTCCAATCTTTTCACTCTTACATAGCCCCCTGCACATCAGTGGCATTACTGCCTTGCTCGGGGTGATATGATTAAAAAAAAAAAATTCATCATAAAAAAGATAAAAATGAAAAACTCTGAAATTTCCTCATTCTAAAAATAACTTTTCCACTATCAACAGTGACACTCTGAAACAGGGATGTGACTGTAAGACTGAGTAAAAAGTAATAGTGAGTTCAACACTGACAGAACAAGACATTATTTTCACTCAACAAAAATCCAATCATTGATGGTTTCAAAATCCTCCTCAACCACAGAATTTTTTGGAACAATTATAAACAAGTAAGACAATTTTTAAAAAAATACAATAACACTAAGAACACTTATACTCATAAAAAACATATAAAAAACAGTATTGTAATAAATAACATCATGAAAATACACATTATTATTATTATTATTATTATTATTATTAATTTCTACATGTGGTGCAAAATCTTGCCTGTTGTGTTTTATTGTTGTACATCCTATTCATTTCATTTTTAGTATTGAAAAAAGGATCCTCTATCAACTACCAATATATGCAACACAGGATAACTTATATTAACAACACATTCAACTCCAGAACAGTGGTGACCCCTGATTAAAAAAAACAAACGCAACTATAAAAGAAAAATATGAGGAATAGAACAGAGGAATCTTATATACAACAGGTGAATATCAGAGCATCAGAATTTATGAAAACAGCAGTAAATGGCTGGTTTTTCATAATAGAAGCACAATTCCATCTACATCATATAATAGCGTCAACCACAATATTCTTTGCATTGATATCATCGTTTCCTGCTGAGACGATGACAAAAATAGCCTTATTGGTATCAGAGTCACAAAAGAGAAAAATAAAATGAACATTAATAGAAGAGCTCAACCAGACAGAACCAGAGCTCCTAGACAAGCTAATATCCACAACAAATATTACAAGACAACCTTTGATATATTTTTTTTTAATCATATCACCCCAAGCAAGGCGAAAATGCCACTGATGCGCAGGGGGCTACGTCAGAGTGAAAAGATTGGAAAAGAGAAAAACCGGAAACCACATCCTAAACAGGGAACAAGGGATGCGCCTTTTCATCTGTACAATAGACGTGGGTGGAGTGTGAACCGGGCGATAGTTTAGTCTATCTACTCCAATACGGAGTTAATGATTATGTCAATGGTTTCAGCAATTGGGGAATTAGTGAATAAGTTTTCTATGTTAAGGGTTGCAAGGGTGCCTTGGTTAGGGGTTGCGAATTTAAGAATTTGAAGGAATTCCTGGGTTGACTTGATATTGTTATAGGTAGGTATGAGAGGATAGTATCATTTAAGAATTTAGACACTTGGTATATGGGGGTAGAGATCTGGGAGATTATGGGTCGTAAGGAGTATCCAGGTTTATGTATTTTGACGTTAACATATAGGTATCCGGGTTCATAATCACCAATAATTTTGTTGATTTTCAAGAATCCTATAATGGCATTATCAGATGCTATGAGTTTGGTAACATATGGTTTAAGAGATTCAGTGGGGTTTCTGTTTAGTCGTGTGGATTTTGGTCTAGGTGGTGCTGTAATTTTTTTAGAGTTATCTAATTTATCCAAAATTACAAAAATGTTGGATTTAACAATTCATTGGATGACAATATTGTGGTTGTTTCTTAGTTGTTTAGCAGCATTTGGGAGTTTTGTAGGAATATGGTTCTGGGTGTTACATGGAGAACGGTCTTTTAGAACTTCAGCCTTGAGGAGATCTGAGGTTTGGGTTTAGTTTTATTAGTTTGTCATTTTCCAGTTGGAATAATGACTGGTGTAAAATTTTGATTTCAGTTTTCTTTGTGATGAAGTTAAATTTTGGCTTCAAAAAACAATTAGAACCTTTATTTTTTTTTTTTTAAAATCATATCACCCCCCCCTCAAGAAATGCTATCAATAGCAAAATGGATAAATATCGCTAAAGAAATTGTGTCACACAAGTTTCTCCAGCCACTACAATCAACGATATCACCAGTCATTGTTCCACAAAAGGATTTGGCCCCTACTCAATTCAGCAAGTCGAGGGACAAAATAATGCCTTTACTAAATAACATAAACCCAACAGCATTCATTACTCAACAAAACTAACAGCAACAATTACCAAACAACAACAAAGCCTACACTGAAAAAAGTAATCAAAACAATGCTATGCCGATAGGTATTAAACTGTTTTACCCGAAACAACAACCCAGAGTATGCAGAACACATCTATACATTGCAAAGTACATGACGACATGCTAACCATGGTGTAAACAGGCCAAGAAACGTGGTGTGCAAATGTTACCCAATTCTTGACTCCCAACTCTTACAGCAAGTGACTTTGAAAATTAATAACATGAACCAGTACTGTTGTGCTGCTAGAAATTGCTACACGATTAGGAGCAACCAAAATAAAGTTTAGAGCAGACACAGGTGCAAGTATTTCAATAACACCAATGTCAATAATAAACGGGATGACATTAGACCCAACTCCTGTATCTCTACTGTTAATGGTGAGAAAATAAAATGTATGGGTAAGTAAACTTGGAAATTGGAATATCCAATTTAAGACCTTTTACTTGGACATTTGTGATTGCAGACGTTACCAATCCACTCCTCAAATTTTACTTTTTTAATAAGTTTGGCCTAATGATAGACTACAGCAACACAACAATTTATGACATTTTGACTGCTACAAAAAAGGATTTAAAACTAACAATGGTAAATCTGGTGATCAATGAAGTTAAACTTCTTTCATTCATCTAAACCACCTTTGGAGAAATACTCGGAAATTATTTCACCACACAAAAGTACCATTAAAACATATTACAGAGTTTACCACAGAATTTAAATAGAAAGCCATCTGCTGGTGTTTGCAAAAGCCGGGCAGCTGTCTGTTGAAAAATTCAAAGCAGTCAAAGCCAAATTTTAAAAACTCTAAAACGAAGAATTGATCACCCCTTTCAAGAGTGAATGGACAAGGTCACTACATTTTGTTCCAAAACAAAATGAAGAATGCTGCTGTTGTAGAGATTATTGTACATTAAATAGCATAACTAAAAGTGACAAATACACCACACAAAATATTAACTCCTTTTCTTCAAAACTAAAAATGACATAATTTCAATCTACCATCAAATCAAGATGCACTCTGAAGATGTTCTAAACCATCAATTATTTCTCCATTTTGACTTTATCAGTACAAATATATGCCATTTGGATTAAAGAACCTATCAGCAATGTTCTCAGCAATGTATGGATAAAATTTTCAGAGACATTGACTGTGTTTATATATATATATATATATATATAGATAGATAGATAGATGACATTTTAGTTTTTAGTGACAATGAAACCTCTCACAAAAAGATAGAGATACAGAGTTAAAAAAAATTATGAATGAGAATAATTTTAAAAGTATCAACTTCAAAATGTTTTCAATGTGACTTCCCTAAATTTCTTAAGCTTTAAAATGAATTGAAAAGGTATTACAGCTAGTACTAATAAGATAAAAGAAATAGAATTTTTCCCCTTCTCTAAGGATGCAAAAAGCCTATGCAGATTCCTGTGTACGGTTTTATTTTATTGGAAACAAATACCAAAATTTTCCAAAATAGTTTTGTCCTTGTCTGAAAGGATGAGATTTTCACCCAAAGAATCATTTACATTAAATGATTCAGAAAAATAATCCTGTGATGTTATAAAAAAAATTGGGGAATTAAAAGCATTAGCTCACCCTTAACTGAAATGTACACAATACTAGTTGGTCACAGACAGCAGCAAATATGCTGTAAGTGCTGCATTATATCAGGTTATAGATGGAACTCCAATACCTATAGGATTTTTCTCAAAGAAACTATCACAAACACAAACCAGATACTCAACTTTTGAAAATGAATTTTTAGCATATTTATCAGTATTAATTACATTTTCACCACCTCATAGATGGTCGCCAAGTATTATTTCTGACTGACCACAAACCAATATTTGGTACATTTCACAGCTTAAAATCTGCTAAATCAGACAGACAACAGAGACAGCTTTTCTCACAGAATTAATTTCAGATATAGCCCATGTAAAGAGTAGTTAAAACATAGTCATTGATTGTCTGTCATACCCGACACTTGCTGTGCAAGTAGATGTTTGTGACTTACAAGCATTTGCTGAGGCTCAAGCATCTGCCCCTGAAATCTGCTCCTTCCAAGATATAAAGAAATTCTGCTAACTTGAAAACAGCCAATTTGCTGTGTAACACAGCAACATCATGCCCAAGACCTTTTGTGCCATGCAAGTTACATGTATCCAAGTTTTACAGGATACATTCAATATCATACCTTAGAGTTAAATAATCTATTAAGATGATTAAGGCTAGATTTTACTGACCAAATATGAATAGAACCATCAAAGAACTATGTGCATCATGTACATCCTGTCAACAAGTATACAAACACACCACATCACCAGTACAAAAACTGGAAATACCATCAGCAAGATTTCTACTCTACACATTGATATAGCAGGACCTCTGACACCAGCAAAAAACATGAATGACCCTTACATCAGTCCATTATAGCGGGTTGTCCGTTTTAGTGAAATGTAGTTGTATGTTGAAACAGATTAACTGAATTTGGCCTCATTAGTAGATAGCCCACTATAAGTTATAAAAGGGGTTATAAAACAAGAAAATCAAATTGAGTATAGAAACAACATTTATATATACACAGATATCAATTAAGGTTTTTTTACAAATAAAGTAATGTCTTTAGGATGGGTTCAAAGGACGTTAAAATGTTTATAGCAATAAATGCCGAAAAGAGAGTTTGTGCGTATGTATGTGGGAACGTTTGTTAGTTAAGAATGTCTTTGATGTCTCTGCTTCATATATCAGGTAAGTAGCTCAGGGACAGCAAAGAAGAAGATGAGAGGGAAAGGAAGCAAGCATAGTGGATCGCGTGACGAGGTCAAGGGACGTGCTAATTACACTCGTACTTTCTCAACTGGCGATGCTTATCTGTGTCGGCTTTTTATTTCGTCTTTGTGGGTCCCAGCAGGTCATTTGGGAATTCACACCCGTATTTAATTCTGGGCTTCCCATTGGATGATAAATAAAATTCACGTAGGCTTGCAAACAGGAATTTGATATTTATTAATTTTTGGTTTTCTGCCGGAACATATGCATGGAGCTGGGTGCGCAAAGACCAGTTTTGGTCATTTGCAATCTGGTTCTCTGAGGGCAAACATCCAGTCCCTCGCTTTGCTTGGTATCACCACACCATATCAATATATTCTAACTTGCATCAATTAAACCAGTTTTTAAATAAAAACACAAACCAGGTTAGACATCACTGTACAGAACATGGCTGAGGCCTTTGTAAATGCATGAATCACCCACTTTAGTGTTCCCCTGCTTTTATAACACAATTTGACAGCGAATTGTTTTTAGAATTGTCAAAAATTATTGGTTTCTATATAGCCTATCACCTTCAATGTAACTGATTGAAAGAGCTCATAGGACCATTAAAACAGCTATTAATAGCCAGAAAAGTATCCTAGATTTCAGTGCTATCAATAATTCTTCTTGGAATTTGGAGCATGCCAAACTGTTTTGGTTTTTATCTCTTTTTTGCTGTTACAAGCACACAAATGTTACCCACAGACATTACAAATAAGGAAATGGTAACTCAGCATTTCACAAAAGTCAATGGCACAATTTGATCTCAGAGGTTTTTCAAAAAGATCAAATAAATCACAAAAATCCTATGTCCCAGATAAGCTTCAAACTTGTAATAAATTCTAGATTAAAGTAGATTGTGTTCGAAAATCATTAGAAGCACTCTATTCAGGTTGTTATGCAGTCCTTAAGCAAACACCCAAATATTTCCTAATCAAAATCAATGTTCATACTCAAGTTTCAGTGGATAGATTAAAACCCTATGTAGATTTAAAATGGAAAGATAAACCTAGTGAAGAAAAATTAGATGAAAATAAAATACCTAGTAATTTACATCATGAAATAACAACAGAAGAAAAGTTTCCTACCAGAACTACAGTTTCAGGCAGAACTGTTTCATAACAATTATTTTTATTATTAAAACACCCCATTCTTATGAGGAGAACTTCTGTTTTTATGGCAGGCTAGCGTTGCAGGAATGAAAAGTCTTATCATTTTATGCCTCCTGATACATTTGTTTCATAATCAATATTTGGCAGACTCATATGAGTAAATAAAAGATAAATAACAAAGAATTCAAACAAAAAACAGTTAGTGTGCCATGAGTAGTGAGTCCTGATAAAAAGTCAAAATAAAATATAATAATAAAATATATAACCAAAACTAAAAAGAATTAACATTAAAGGATTTGCAATTTACTTTAAAACCCTTATCTCATTTTCTCTCTCTCTAATCTTCTATTTCTATACTTCTCTCTCAATTAACAAAAAGGTGACCCTTAAATAAAAAGAAAAAGGGAGACAAAGAAAAGACTGAACCCAGCTGAAAAATTGCAGAAGTTTGCAGGAGTAGAGACTACTTATTATTAATGACTGAAAATTAACCAAAATTCAGAGAAGCTCCACGCATAACTTCCATTATAAAAACAATAAAAAAGAAAGGAACCATGAAAAATAAAATAAATTTTAGCCAATCAAAACAATTAACACAATGAGACTTTTGATTTTAGCTGAAAACAAGGTTCATGCCAAAGAAATAGAGACTGGTCAGAATATATTTAAGCTGACCCCATAGAAACCAGCCATGCGTGATGAGTGAAAAAGCAGATAAGAGGTCATTTGTTAAATATATTTCTGTCCTGCTTAAAGCTGGGAAAAATGCAGTTGATTGACACTGACCTATTTCTAAGATTATTACTATCCCTATCATGGTGTGACTTAAAAACTACCACTAATGAATATTTCTTCAAACTGCTACTAATATCTACTTTATTAACAATCTTTTTGCTACACCAAATACCAAAAGACTCACTCATTACTCAAAAGAAAATGAATAAAAATATATCATTTATTTTAAACCCTTGAGTCAGTTCATTTTATGTCCTATGTTTCCAATAAATAATCACCAAGTAAATTGTTTCAACTCTGAAATTTTTACAATTTAAAATAAAAACACTGCTTTTTGTTTAAATTTAAATAGCATCCGCTTTTGTATTAAATTATATTGTTTGGTTTATTAAACAATTTTTTTTCAGTAAAATTTTAGTTACTGACATCACAAATTAATGTGATGTTGTCATATAGGAACCTATTTTAGAGATAGATAACTAATTTTTAAATGAAAGTATTATTTTTGTTTTTATTTATTTATTTATTTATTACAAAAAACGATTTTAAATAATGTAATTTAAGCAAAAACAGTGTTTCATTTTTTTATTATAAAGTACAAAATTTAAGGCATAAAGTAGAGCACTTTCAAAAAAATGAAAAAGTTTTTGTTTAAAAGTGTAGTAATTCACAAATAAGAAACAGGAATTGTGTCCCTTGCTTTCTTAGGTTATAGTAAAAAGAAGGGAAGTAGAATTCCCATAATGCACTTTTAAGTTTTGGCACAAAAATACAAAGTTTCTTTTTGTCTGAATTTTGGAGATTTTGTGGTGTAACATTTATTGGATTGGAATGGGCAATCAATTTAGCTGAGTTTGAATTCCAGTTGAATTCATTGCATTCACTTACATGCAAATACTCTTGGGAAACACATGCAAACACTTGCATGCAAATACCCTTCAACCTTCAACTATGGCTAAAATAGCTGGACAGGTTTGTTTTTATAGCTTTGGTTGGCAACCAGTCTACTGCAGAAAGAAATGGCAATCTACTGTGAGAAAATTTTCTACCTAGTCAGTCATGAATCGAAAGAGACATGACTACCCAAGCATGTATCGCACTTAACTGACGGACTGACCTTTTGTTTATATGCATAATTTAAATTGTTTTTTGCGAAAAAAGCACAAAAAAATAAAAGTTAAATTTATATAAAGAATTTGATTAAATATCTCTATTTTATTTATGCTTATGAAATTCACACATTTCAGAAAGATATTTTAGATTACAGTAAGCATTTGAAATGTCTATCATATTTTACAAAAAATGAACAAAGACAATAAAATTTAGCTTTTCATTTTAATCTTACTCTTTTATTATCATTTATATTTGTTTCATGTATAGAAAAAAAACTACTGCATGTTTAATCAAGAAAAACACACAAACAGCAATAAATAAGAATAGAAATGACAAATTTATTAGTTTCAATGATAATGAACAATGCAGTATTCCAGTCAAACAGGTGTTTAACAAAAAACTTTACAAATATATGACTGGTTGTTATCCTTTATTCATCTTCTTCCATCCTGATGATAGGAACTCCTAAAATAAAAATAGAAATGGGAAAATTTGACAAAATTCATTTGCATATACATGCATAAGAAATCAAACTAATCACTAATAATAAAGTTATTAGCTAGTTATTTTGCAAAATTCTCTTTTTCTTCAGATGAAACAGAAGCTAAAAATTCTTTTAATATAATCCAATATAATCCAATGCACATGCAGATCTCAATTTAAAGAAATCTAATATCATAATTATAGAATTTAAACACAATTCAATATATACACATGCATTTGCAAATATTTGTCTTTGTAATAAATCAGCATGTCAAGTAACAGGAAACAAGAACAACAAAACCCAATTTTGGTTATCTTCATATTTAGTATTTATTCCTGAGATGAGTAATTTTCAATATATTGGTATTATTTTGAACTATTGTTCTCATCTTCGTTGATCAAGATGAGAACAATAGTTTGAAATAATACCAAGATATTGAAAATTACTCATCTCATAAATAAATACTAAAATTATAAAAAAAGTGGTATGAACCCACTATCATAACCAGTTGTCAAAACCATCTGATACTGAATATAAAAGGCTCCAAAAATACACCACTAAAATCTTTTGGGGTGGTGGCATAGTGGATATAGCAGTTGGTTATACATGTGTTACTATCATCTAATAGTCATGAGTTCAGTCCTTGGATCTGGTAATGATGCACTAATCCAGCAGGAACAAACAATAACTGATATCACAGGATATATCACGATAATCAACAGATAATCCATACCAGCCAATCAATGGACACTTGATGATGACCAGAGGGTAGTTGGTTAAAATATTGTGTCTATAATAGCATGTGTATTAACCAAGATGAGAACAATAGTTCAAAATAATACCAAGATATCTTCAAATTTAACCCAATTACAATCTATTGCCTAAATATTGTTAAAAAAACTTTCAAATGAATCATTATGAATTTCTAACATGAATTTTAAATATATAATGTCACTTTTAAATATTCTTTTAAAAAAATTTAAATTGATCAAACTATAAACCAATATTTTCTTTATGAATTGTAGAAGAATCATTATCATCCTCATATATGGTATGCCTAATGAAGGTTAAAGAATGGATCTGTTGATATGTTGACAACTACAAGTAAACACATAAGGGTTCAGTTGTTTGAACAAAATTTGGATTTCATCAATATTGTTTTCATAGATCATTTAGTCACAAAGATTTTTAGGCTTCTTAATATTATGAAAATTATTACAAGCCATTTTTATTACCAATTTAAATTCAGCTTATAATTTGTTTTTACATAAGATTTAAATAGATATTATTATAAAATATGCTGCATCTCAAAATACATGATTTTCATAATCATATTTACAAAACTACATGCATAAAACTCAAAGATTATTTATGTTGTAACCCTAAATGGTTACTGCGTGAGTAATCACTAAAATGGAGGTTGGGAATAATAGTATATCAACAAGTACAAGACTTGCATGCTGTGTGAAGTAGATACACTGCTAGTGAACTGCTAGTCAGTATAATCACTCTACTCTACTATGTATTTACTACCTCTCCACCAAGGTGGATGCGACACAAAGTCAATTAAAATGAAGATTCTTAGTTCTTAAGCTCAGCCAAAAATCTTTCATAGACCCAACTTAAGGCTTGGTCAGGTTTTTATTCATTCACCCCAGACGAGACTCTACCCTTTGGCAGAGATGCATTTGGGTTTCTCTTTGCCCAGAGGCAAAGAATTGAACAAGAAAGAGTGTTTGGATCAGTGTGATCACTCTACTAGGTATTTACCATCTCCCCACCAAGGTAGATGTGACACAAAGTCAATTAAAGTGGAGGGGACTCCAAGCCCTTAAGTTCAGCCAAAAATATCCCATAGCCCCAGCCTAAGGCTGAGACTGACTCTTGTTTATTCATCCCAAACAAAACTCTACCCTTTGGCAAAGCTTTGTTTGGGTCCCTCTCTGCTCAGAAGCATAGAGTTGAACAAGAGAGAGCATAGATTGTTATGATCACTTTGCTCTACTACCATTTACTTCAATAGTGTCCATGTATTTAAGAGGATAAGAACATACCATTCCTGTATATAGTTAGGTATACAACAATTTAAGACAAAAATGAGCTATAATTCTATAATTAAGTTCAATTTATTCTCTTCTTACCATCTAACTTCTTGAGTTTTGGAAGTTTTTTAGCAACCAAATCTCTGTAGTCTCCTAATGCTACATGTTGCTCTTCTAAGGGATTTCCTGTAAATACAGAAAGATTCAATGATTTATAGAAATAATAAATTTCAGTGATATTATTTTAGACAAATTTATAGGTGATCATCTTGAGGATACCATTACTAACATACTATACAGGTATAATAGACTTAGCAAATACAAAACATATCATTTCAGGTACAAGAATTTATTGGAAGGCAAAATTCTTTTTCTTCAATTCTAATCCTTTGGATGATATAAAAAAAAACAATAAGCTGTAAAACTTTGATTTCAATATCTTTAAAAGAAAAAATTACAGTAAAGCCTCTTGACTATGGCAAATTTTTAAATTAACCAATGTGACATAAATTAATATCAACTACATAAACAAAATAGAATTTCCACTTGTGCAGGAGTTTGAAATGATCACACTTGAGTTTTCGTGAACTGAAAATAAATATGGGAGTAACTTTACTAGAGAGACCTAAAAGAGATAACCCCAGAGGATACTGACATTCTTCAGGATGAGGAGTGAATTTTGGGAACACATAATAATAAAAGGTAACACAATGTATACAGCTGTACATTTGTGACTAAGTAAATAAACCTCACAAAATGTGTTTTTTTAATTTTATTGTACATTTTTTTTGTTTGTTACTTAAGCATGAAATAATAATGCCACAATACATTTAAGTACCTCCAAAGAAAAGTGATACTTTAAAATGCATTTTTAAAAATGGAAAAATCTTTCTTGAATATTTTAAGTTTTAGTTTCAAGCTAATAGATTAAATTTAATATTTCCAATAACCAAAATATGAAGCTGTATTTTAAACCAAATTTAAATTGATTGGAATTAACTTCTTTAAATTATTACAAATCAGCTCTGTCAACACAATAAGATTCTCTTTATTAAAAAATTGTTCAGAAATAAAATATACTTTTCGGAAACTTGGAATATTAGCTGATTTAAAGTTTCATTAATCTGATTTGAAACAAATATCACTTATTTTTAGTTTAAAATATTGTAGAAAAGCATTTTTTAACACAGAGAAGGGTGTTTTTTTCTCAATAGCCTTAGTTTTAGGGGGTTTTTTCTACAGAGAACATAACTAAAAATTACTTGAAAATATTGTGAGCAATTTTTATATATATATTTTTAACTACGCAGTAATCCTAAAAATTTATAAAAATACTCTAAGTAATCTAATATTTTATTGAATGTTATGTAAATTAGCTTTATAGTCTTACTAAGACGCTTGTTGAGAAAATGTTAAAAAATTTCCAGTAAATTGTAAATTTTCTATAGTTATCAATTTTATTTTCTTATAATCATGTATGAATACCTATATTTACAGAAACTGACATATTTATGCACACAAAACAAACTTTTAATTCTTTTTAAAATACTTGGTGATTGTGGAATTGTAGTAAGCTTTTCCATTTATGACTAATAAATAAAGTTTTTACTTAACAACAATATCACCTAACCTCTACAAATTAATACAGAATTTTAAAAGATTTAAAACTTTATAAATTATTATAACTGAAGTATTTTAAAAATGAAAATATTTTTTTATTAAGACAATAATGTCCATAATGTATCTTATTGCTAAAAGCAATTAAAATCTTTTCTAATTAAATAATATTTTAGTTTTATTGCATTTTTTATTTTATGATTCAGAGCAGATTTTCAGTAACTGGTGGTCCTGTTTTACAAAAAACAATTGATGATTTACATTCTCCAACACTTTGTCCTTATAACTTATATAATATTAAGAGCTACAAAAAATAAATTTTTATTTATATTCATGTACAGAAATATATGAAAGCATTCATAATATGTTCTTATAAAACCAATATCACTTTTAATTCAAATTAGAACTTAAATCACCATTTAACTGAGGAAGGAAAAACAAAAAGCTTTTGCTTTAAAGGTGTGAATTTGAAAGATTTTCAGCTGTTCTGAAAACAGAAAATAAGGAAAAATCTTGCAGTTTCTTCCAGAAGAATTTTGTGATTTCAAATCAATCAAAAACGTGTTTCATCTCTATATCAATATTACTATCAATTCATGGAGATTCGATAGAGCTTTTCTAGAAAGGTGAGTTACTAATAATTACAGAAATTTACTCACTTGGTACACAATCACTGATGAATCAATGAGTTAATGACAGTCAAGTTTATAAATAACTTACCCACAAACACAAGATCTTCTAACTGTGGTAGATCAGCCTGGAATAAGTAAAGATATAATAAATAATAATTATTGTCAAAAGATTTACTTTTTTTGATAACAAACAAATTCCCTGCTTGTATGTCTTGAGAAATAAAAGCTTGCAATGAGGAGGCATTTTCAGCTTTCCTTCTTGCAATCAATTAGCAGGGTGGGAGTATTTCAAGTACAACTGAAAGGACAATATTCACAACAGAAGCTGATAATCTCATTCTATGGTTCATGGACAAAATTTAATAATTTTAAAAAATTTCTAATGATTTTAAATGAGATTGTTCCTCTTTTAGATCTAGAAATATAGGAATCAGTAACATCATTTTTATAATTAGAAAGAACTGATTGAAATTAACAAGAATCTTTCCAGTGAAATTTTAGGGAACCACTGTGTATGCCACTAAGATTTACAACACTATTTTACAAAAACTTGTACAAACAATTTGATATCTACTGATTCTTTAAATTGTTTTCACAATCCAGGATAGACAGAATTAAAAAATTAGAAAAATGGATATACCTCAACTTGTCCAAGGGAGGCATTAGTATAAATAAAATATTAAAAATAAACACAAACTTGCAAAATATGCATACACTTCAAAACAAATTGTTAGCAATGCATATTTTGTAAACACATGAATTCTAAGGTGATTGTGTTAATCTATGTGAGAAAGTTTGCTTTAAAAATTATCCCTTAAAATTTTGGCTTTTGTCTAGCCAGTATCCTCAAACAGAAACATATAAACTACAGGGTGCTCCACAAAAAAAAAAAAAAAAAAAAAAAAAAGGAAATTTTAGATAAACTGTATGATGAAAAAAATTAACTTTTTAATTTGAATACCACATCATCATGGGGTGTATTGTCTTGGGTGTCCATTCCCTTCAGCTGGCAGGATGAAAATCCACTCTTGGTCATTTTTGATGGACTATTTTTGACATAGCGTGCAGATGTAGTTGAGAGCAAAACTTTACATCTACTTGGTTATATGAGTTAAATGTTTGCACCAAGGAAAATGTGTAGTGGTTTAAGAAGAAAGAAAAACATATTTTTCAACCAATCATTTTTTAAGTCCAGTACAAATACTCCCCCACCATATTGCAAATTGTTCTAATAGTATCTGCATTTTTGGTTTGAATTCTTCTGCTGGAATGTGCTCATTTTTGCGTGTCTGTTGGCTTGGGTGTGACTTTTCCCTTGAAGTTGGTTTTAGTCTGTCTATGGAAACAGTGTCATTTTTACCATTTTTCACAATTGTGAAAAATTTTTTCTATGCTTTTGATTACTTGGTAAAGATTCTGATAACATGGGTGTAAAGATTTTTTGGTTGTATCATCAAAAAC